>PVKZ01000325.1:0-600000 GCA_004027375.1 Macroglossus sobrinus | reverse complement strand
AAGAAAACACTTAGTTGTGTAGCATTAGAGCAAAGGCTAGAATAGAGGGACAGCCACCACTGTTCCTTTTTTGATACCCTTCTGGTGCAGTCTACAGACAGAAACCATTTTACCTGTGTTGAACCTTCCCCCCACATGGCCAATTCTAAATCTACATTGGCCAGAAGAAATTGGCCCACTCCACCCCATGTCTCCCTGAGACCTTACCCCACCCAACCCATAAATTATCCCTGGTCTCTTGCCAGGCAGCCAGCCCTACTCTGCACCTTTCCTGGACTGAGGATTCATCAGCAAAAAAACAGACCTCAGCTCACACTGTTTATGCTGCTCACACATTTTGGAAGAGACTTTTGATAATGGGCCACTGGTGTCAGCCTGAGCTGCAACATCTCTTAGGTAGATTATGGGGGTCTGCAGGCCTGAGACAGAGGGCAGCTAGCCTTGCTGTGGTATGAAACTTTTGCAAAAGGCCACAGATTCAGCACGGGCACTAAATCTAAATCTGCATTGGCCTGAAAAGATTGGCTCACTCCACCCTATATCTTCCTGAGACCCAACCCACCCTCCCTGCAGATTTCCCCTGGCAAGCTCATTGCCAGGCAGCCAGAGCTTTCCCTGGGCTGAGAATTAGATAGCAAACAACAGCCCGCAGCTCATGTATCCCCTACTGGGCCCATGCATCCCAGGAGAGACTTTCAGTGGCAGGGCACTAGCCCTGCCCTGAGCTACAGCATTTTTTTTTTAACAAATCTCAGGTGTCTGTGTGCCCTTGGTGGCCTTACTGTGATTAAAGACTTTTACAGGAAGCTACAGATTCAACACTAGCATGAAACTTGAATCTGAATTGGTCGGGTGAAATCTGCTTGCTTACTTTACCCTGGTGACTCCCTAGGTCCTCATCCCACCCAACTCATGTACCATCAAACACTCTTTCAGATGTGGAATTTTAAGGGCAGCTAGAAGGCAACCTCAGACCTTGAAGTGCACTTGTCTTTTGTTAAGCTGCCCCAGACCTGAGTACTGAGGGAAACTGGCCTCACCACACAGCATGGTCTCTTTCATTTGCTTTCAGATACAGCCTAGGCAGCAACCATCCTCAGAATACTCTGTAGCTCCTACCAGATAACCCTGAGCAATCAAGGCAGCAGCTGACCTTGGCCTATATGTGAAACCTTCCTGAGGGGCTACAGAACCAACACAACCAGAGGCTGGTGACAGACCATAAGAGAGCACCATCTGGCTAATCATGTGGTCTTAACAGGTACACAAGCCTGCTGGGGCAAATCCCACTCTGAAGGGTCAGGCTCACATAACAGCTCGTACCGTTATGGGCATGGCAATCCTCACAGCCAGCCAGCCTGAGAGTCAGTCCAATCCACTGATAGTCTAATAGCAATTAAGGCTTAGCTATAACAGAACACACACAACTCATAAAAGAAACATGCCCAGAGCTCCCGGTAGAGATGGGCCACTGGGCCACACAGAACACCTACTCCGTAAGACCATCTAGTCAAGGCTGAGAGGTATAACAAATCTTCCTAATACATTGAAACAGAGAAGCAACTAAAATGAGAAAACAAAGAAATACACTACAGATAAAACAATAGGAGAAATCTCCAGAAAAAAACTAAATGAAATGGAGGCAAGCAACCTACCAAATACAGAGTTCAAAAGACTGGTTATGATCTTGGTGAGGACTTCGACAGAGAGATAATAAGGATAAAAAAGGACACAGAAATCATAAAAAAGGACAAGGGAAAAAACAAACAAAAAGTGCAAAGGAATTTGAAATTTCACTTATAATCATATGATAATGACAGGAACATATTTTGAGAGCTGTGTCATTCGTCAAGAGATATGTCATTGGATAATTTTTCATTGTATGAATATCATAGTACACTTACACAAACCTAGATAGTATAGCCTACTACACACCTAGGCTGTATGGTATAGCCTATTGCTCCTAGGCCACATGCCTGTACAGCTAGTTACTGTACAAAACAACACTAAATTAAATCAAGCACAAGAAAAAACGATACAATCAAGAGGTATGAGGTTGCCACTGGCATAACATGGCATATGGTTTTATATCAAACTTTTTTCATATGTGGAAAGAATACACTCTAAAATAATGATAAAAAATATAGCACTGTAAGTCCTCACTTAATGTCATTGATAGGTTCTGTGACTTTAAGCAAAATGATGTATAATGGTACCAATTTTACCATAATATAATTGATATAAACAAGAGCTAAGTTTATATGGCATTTCATCAGTGTAATAACAAGATGACATTGAATGAAACCTTGAGGACCTACTGTATAGAAAAAAAATAAACTAATAACATAATTGTTTATTTTATTATTAAATATTATTTATTTGTTTATTATCAAATATTATATACTATACACATGCTATACTTTTATACAACTGGCAGCACAGTAGGTCTATTTACACCAGTATCACCACAAACACGAGTAACGCATGGTGCTACATTATGACAGCTATGACATCATTAGCCAATAGAAAATTTTCATCTGCATTATAATCTTCTGAGACCACTGTCATGTAATCAGTCTGTCATTGATCAAAACATCACTGTGCCATGCATGACTGTAGTAGTATTACTGCAAATAGTAATAATGGTATGTAATGTTAAAACTACTTGAATGTTTGAAAATTCTGTTATAGGATAAAGAAAACAAGTAAGTTAATGCTATTAGGAACAAAATTATTCTGTGAATAATAAAAGATATACATGTAGTGTTAAAACTGATTTAAAAATATCAGAGTGAACTCATGATTTTTAAATATGTACGAGTGTATGGTGTACTTCTCCTAACTCAGATCACTGACCATTCCAGGGAGCAACCCCACATTAGCAGCACTGGGTACAACTAGCACCCTTATGTGGTTTATATATATCATTCTTAGCTAAAAAATTAATCAGAGATATTGTCTCATTCCATGCCCTAGACAGGGAAAATATTAGGTGAGAATGCATATCTTAGTTTACATTAAAAAAAACAAAATGGATATTTTAAGAGGATATAAGAGATACCTTGAAGGATTCCCATTCATCAGCTTAGTATAATTTGTATATTCAGCAGAAGCAGCATCACTACAATTGTAATAATTGTATTTTATTGCATGACATTGTATAAATAATTATTTGTTAAGCTTTACATATAAGTCATATAGTTATATAACCTTTCTACATGTATATTTGATAATAAAACAGAATAAAATAAAATACTCAATATTTTTCCACTGGTCAACTAGATTGCTTTCCAGGAATATTTATATTAAATATTGATCTAATTGCTTTATTTTGGAATCTTTTCAAACAACAAAGCATACCAATCAGCATTAGTTCACTTTCATATTAAATACAAATTAGAACAATAACTTAGATGGTTAAAGTATACCATAATAACAGAATGCATAGTTTAATGACATATTTAATCCTAAACTAGAGTTCTCAAATATGGGAATTGAAAAGTCCTTACAATATAGAATTATCCTTTTAAGTTTTTTTGTGTTTTTCATAAATTCATAAAAGAAAATTCCCAAATTTACCTGAAATCTCAACAAGACCAGCCCCTCAGAACATCCTGGTATTAGTCTTTCTGTTATAGTTACTGTTTGGTCTTCCTACTTTAATATGATTTCCAAAGTGAGTACAGCTGTGCTCACAGATGTGTCTAAAATCTCCAATGTGTGACTATTGGCTTTTTCAGCTAAGGATGGTGTTTGGTTGGTAAACATAGCTTCCATTATTTTCAGAATCTATTTCTTGTTTGTTGATCTTGGAACTGCTCTGGAGCCTTTGCTTAAAAACTGTCTTTTTAGTGGGGTACATAAACTGTTTGGCTGGCTAATATAGCCTGTGCCATAATATTACCCAGGATAGACTGATATACTCCCACTTGCTTCAGAAAATCACTATCACTGTGATGATTTTTGCTAGAAAAATTCAAAATCATAGGCTTTATATTATTATGACATTCCTCCTAATTCATACTGAAATGTGCATCCTTCATTATGCATAGCTTATATAGATTATTATTATAACAGTATTTTTCATTATAATAGACACACCATTATCAATTAAATTTAATTTTCTTCTATATTATGGTGACTACATTGTAAGGTAAATAAATGTTTAATAACTATGTTGCATATCTAAAATTCTTATAACATGGTATTTCAGTTATACTTTAATTAAACAAATAAAATACAAAATTTTAAAACTGAAAAATATTTCTTTTTAGGAGTGGTGTCAGTGAAAATGGCAGAATAGGAAACTACAAAAATTCTTTTTTTCAATAAAAGCAATGAGAAAACTGAGATCGAAAGAATCAACTTTTCAGAACTCTGAAAATTAACTAAGGCTTGTAGATATTTAAAGAGTATTTGTTCAAGAAAAGTGACAGGATCTCCATAAAAAGAGTGAGCTTTATGGCTTTTTTACCTGTCTTATTCCCATCCTCCCTACCTTACCTCTTAAAACTTGCTATAACTTTAAAAATAAACAGCTTATATTCACAGTGGAAACCAGCAATCTGGTAGCCATTGAAGAGGACAGAATGAGTTAAAGCCCTTTTCCCAGAGTTGTTATTATTTCATTCATTTAGTGATACCCTGGAAGACTCAACTCACAAAGCTAATTGACTCAGAGCTCACCCAATATGAACAGCCTTTCTCCCAGAGATGTTTGTTGAAAACATCAAGAGACAATTTTTAACTTTAAACTGCATGAGATGGTGAAAAACAGAGTGGGAAACAAGAGGCTAACCAAAATCTGAGGTATAAGAAGTCTATAGGAATTTCAAAAAGTTCTAGCATATTCCTGGGAATCAATTTCTGAGCTGTGCATGTGCTCAGGAAAAACCTAAGAAGGCCCTGGCCTCTCACTTCTGGATGAATTTGAAGCTGTGCACATGCTATGGTACAGTCATCAATTGCCTGGCCTCATATCAAAGGCTTGCCTGAATACACACAAAACCCCTTGGCAAATATTGGGAGACGGATTCGTTCCAAGTATTTAAGAAAATTTCTATCCAAATATTAGCTGACCATTAAGCTAACTGAGCAGAGATTTAAGTGGCCACACACAATAAAGAGTATATACTTTATAGACTTGGTTCAGAAAATTCACTAAACAAGTAACATCAAAAACAAAAAGAGACAACAGTAAACCCTGAAGAGATGAGAGAATATGATTTTTAGAGTTGCCATACTATATTGCTTTAAATGTTCAGTTTCCAAAAAAAGATTATGAGAGATACAATGAAACAAAAGTATTTTGCCCATAAATAGGAAGAAAAAAGCAACAAACAGAAACTATCTCTGAGGAAGCCAGACATAGGATTTAATAGACAACTATTTTAAATCAACCACGTGAAATATCTAAAGAATAAAAGAAAGTATGAGAACAATGTTTCATCAAATAGAGATTATCAGTAGATAGAAATTGTGAAATAGAACCAAATAGAAATTCTGGAGTTAAAAAGTACAAAAACTGAAATGGAAAATATAATAGAGAGTCTCAATAACAGATGTGAGCAGGTGGAAGAAAAAATACATGAGGATAAATATAGGTCAATTGAGATTGTTCGGTCTGAAGATGATAATGAATAATAACTGGAGTAAAATAACAGAGCCTCAGCGACCTTGCGATATAGTCAAACATACCAGCATATGCACAATGAAACTACAAATAGGAGTAGGGAGAAAGGGCAGAAAGAACATTTAATGACTTAATGGTCAAAAACTTTCCAAATGTATGAAAAACAAATTTATACATCTGAGAAGCTTAACAAATACCAAGTAGAATAAACTAATGAGGTCTACATCTCTATATATCATCAACTGGGAAAAGCTAAAACAGAAAATGTTGAAATCAGCAAAAAAGAAGCATTTCATCTTGTACAAGCAATCCTCAATAACATAAGCTTCTAATTTCTCATCAGAAATTAAGGGAAGATAGAAGGCAGTATGCCATATTCAACGTACTGAGAGAAAACCCTTCAAAATGGAGGGAAAATAGTAAGATTTTCCTAAGTAAATAAAACCTGAGGGAATATGTTACAAGTAAACCTGGCAACAAGATATACAACGGAAGTTCTCCAGGCTGACATCAAAGGCTACTAGACAGTAGCACCAGTAAACTTAACTATATACGTGTATATGTAGGGGATCGTTAAGCATATTTTTTCTTTGTAACACTTTTTTCTCCTATTTTATTTAAAAGACAATTGCACAATAGTTATTGTAAATCTGTGTTGAAGGGCATACAATATATAAAGATGTCAATTGTATAACAATACAAGCACAAAGATGGGGGAGGGAAGGGAGCTATGTAGGGGCAAAATCTTTGTATATTATTGAAATTCAATTAGCATAACTCTAAAATAGATAGTTATAAATTAAGATATAAATTATAATCCCCAGGATCACTATTATGAAAATCAATTTTATACACACACACACACACACACACACACACACACACACAGATTAAAATCTTACTCTAGAACATGTCTATTTAACACAAAAGAAAATAATAGAGGAAAAGAAAGACATCAAATACACAGAAAACAAACAGAATTGGCTAGATATAAATCCTATTTTCTGAATTACATTATATGTAAATTAAATATCTAATTAAAAGACAGATATTGATACAATGGATAAAAGTATGACTAAACTATACGTTATGTACAAGAAGCATACTTTAGATTAAAAATAGGAGCAGTTTTAAAGGGAAAGGATGGAAAAAGATGTACCATGAAAACAGGAAACAAAGAGAGCTGGAGTGCTATACTAATATCAGACAAAATTGACTTTTAGACAAAATTATTATTAGACACAAGGAAGGACATTTTATAATAATAAAAGGGCAAATTCACTAAACTATAATGATTATGATATAACAATTTTGTGTGTGTGTGTGTGTATACGCATATTAAAGAAACCCTAATATATATGAAGCAGTACTGTCAGATTTGAAGGAAGAAATAGACAATTCAACAATAGTGAAAGGCTTCAACAATCATCATTGGGAGACCTGAATGCCCCATTTTTCATAATAAATAGAACAATGAGGTAGAATATAAACGAAGAAAAGATTTGAACAAAACTGCTATCTAGCTAAAACTAACAGACATCTATAGCTCACTCTACCTAACAACAGCTCAATACACATTCTTCTTACGTGCATGTGAAGCATTCTCCAGAATAAAGCATATGTTCAGACATAAAATGAATATCAATAAGTTTAATACAATTGAAATCATACAAAGTGTGTTTTCTGATCAAAATCAATACAAGAAGGAAATTTGGGAAATTCACAAATATGTGGAAACATATTGCTAAATAATGGACAGTTGAACAAAGAAATCATAAAGAAATAATTGAAGATAATTAAAAATATTTTGAGATGAATGAAAATAGAACACAATATCAAACCTATGGAATATGATGAAAGCAATGCTTACAGGGAAATTTGTCTTAGTAAATACCTTTATTAAAAGAGAAGAAAGTTTCAAACCAATAACCTTTCATTTAAAAAAGTTAAAAGACAAACAGCAAATTGAAATCACAGCAAGCAGAAGGACATAACAAAAATTAACATGTGGAGAAAATGGAAAATTAAACTATAGAAAATCAACAAAATCAGATATTGGTTCTTCATAAATATCAACAAAATTTAGAAACCTTTAGTTAGATTTACCAAGGGGGAATTAAAAAAAAGTTCAAATTACTAAAATCAGAAATGAAAGAGGAAACCAAACATATAAAAATAAAAAGAATTATAAGGAAATACTATGAACATGTGTATGCTAATAAGTTAGATAACTTCAATAAAGTAGACAAATTTCCAGAATGATGCAATCTATTGAAACTGACTCCAGAAAAAAATAGAAAATTTGATTAGACCTAAAACAAGTAAAGAGTTTAAATTACTAAACAAAAACTTTCCACAAGGAAAGGAACCAACAACTTCACTGGTGAATTCTACCAAATATCTAAAGAAGAATTAAGACCAATACTTTATAAACACTTCCAAAAAATATAAGAAAACAATTAATTTTAAGAGGCTAGTATTACCTTGATACCACAAACAAAGATATCACAAGGGAAAACAAACAAATAAACAAAAAAAACTAAAGACCAGTGTCTCTTGTGAATGTAGACAGGCAAATCCTCTACAATACTAGCAAATGAATCTAATGATGTACAAAAAAAAATTATACACGATGACCATGTGGGGTTTGTTCCAAATAGTAAAATTTGTTCAGAGCTATGAAATTCAATGTAATATATTAATAAAATAAAGGACAAAAAGCACATGGTCATTTTAACAGATGCAGAAAATATGTGACAAATTCTAACTCCCCTTTGTTACTAAAAAAAAAAAACGCAGTCATAGAATGGAACTCCTTCAGTCTGATACAGAGTACCTATGAGAACCCCATAGCCAGCATCATATTTAATGGTGAAAGATTAAAAATTTTATTCTAAGAACAGGGACATTATAAAGATGTTCTTTCTTGCCACTTTTATTTAACATTGTAAATTCTAGACAATTTGTTTTTAAACAAATTAAGTGCTTCTTTTTAACTAAAGCTCATTAAGCTGTATGGCGAGTAGGAATGATTAACTTTTATGGGTTTTTAAAAAAAACTATTTAATGGACAGAACATAGGACTCACAAACTCCTACCACTTACACTGTAAGGTTTTTATTCAGAAATATATTGGTTCCAAATTCAAATACAGAACTTGGTTGACTTAGGAATACACATTCATTATTTCTGACCATGAGTAGTCAATCAATTAGGAACTTTGATAAGAGCAATTCTGTATATATAAGAATTATTAACTGTCATATGTTTGGATAATAAATTATTGCAGCTGTATACTATGATTGTATTAATTTTAATTGTTATCTATGAAGCACTGATTGTATTGACATGTCTGAAGAATTGTTTGACATAAAATCTCCCAAGAAAAGTTAGTTGAATGTGTAGCCAAATAATCTACATTGTTTTTCTCAATCAAGTTCATAAAAAATAATTTGATTGAAGTTTAGACTCTTTCAACCATTTGTTTTGACAGAATAGACTGAACACTGACAAGCAGAATCAAGGAAAGACAAGAAGATTGATTAAACTGGCACATGGGAGTGTTTGGGATTTTTAAACATTCACTGAAAAAATAACATGAGTTGAAACTATAAGAGGAATTTCTGTTTTATGTTATTGGTTACAATACTAAAAAAAATAAACAGACTTCTATCCTACTGAGATTATTTTTTAGATGGAGTACAAGGGTGAATATATAAATAAATTAAACAAATATGAATAAATAAATAAATAAATAGTATATCCAAGGTGAGAAATTCTATTAAAAAAAATAAGTGGAGTATAGTAAATAGAACAGAGCAGCAAGGGAGTGGGTAAAACAGCAGTATTAAATAGTGTGATCAGAATGGATTTTATTTAAAAACAATGTTTGAATAATGTATTGAAAATAATGAAGGATGAACATTCCTGGAAGAGTTATCATCAGGAGAAAAGTTCTTAAGGTGCCGTGGTATGTGGGAACTGGCTTTCAGCTGCTCACAAAACTGTTAAATTACTAGAAATTTGTGAACTGGTTGTTTAAACATAATCACTATAAAACATTAAATTGGATAAACTTAAGTGAAATATATTTGAAACAAAGATATGTTAAAAATATATACTTCATAATTATTTTACTACATTTTGTTATTAGTAATGCTCTTGAAGTTATTTATACATATTACTTCTATATTGTGAATTCTTTAGTGATGTTTTGTGCATCTCTTCCCAACTCCATGTTTAAGATGACACACTGATAGTATGAAATCCCCAAAGGAGAGAACATTCATACCATAAAAACCGGCAAACACTAACAATCAGGGATAGATTTTTCGTTTTATTTATTGTTCAGACTTACAAAAGAGATGGAGAGAATGTTAGCAATGCATTTTGAACTTAAAAAAATAAGTGTTGTGTGTGTGTGTGTGTGTGTGTGTGTGTGTGTGTTTTGTCAATTTCATATATAGTAATCTTTGCTTCTAGGTTGCTTTTTAGGACATTGCTGCGGTTTCCTCTTCTTTTGTATCTGTGAGTTCAGTTGACTGAGGTTTCTCATGTACTGAAGAAAGACCAGAAAGTCTATGTATGGATAAATTGCAGGCTTCACTAGGATAGGTTAGGGATCTGACTCTAAGCTGTGTGTAATATACATGTAATTACATACCAGCAAGAGAACAGTGCCAACACCCATCCCATTAACCATAATTCACAAGTAAGAAATTTTATTTCTTTAGAAAAGAAACTTGCAGATTTTTTGTGAAAGTAAGTGCTCCATTACAAGTGTATGGGAGGGGGATGTGGAACATAAATGGCATGTTTGCTCTAGGGATAGACTTTTAATCAATCCCCTGCTTCTCTCCTTTCTCATGGATCTTCAATATGCTAACTTCAAATCAAGTATTTCTGAGATCTGTCTGTCAGATTTGCTTCTTCCTGCTCTGCATCTTGTTCTTGGTTATTACTTTCTCTTCTTTTCTATTAGCCATTATATGCTATCTTTTTCCCAGAATTTATTGAAACTCATGTCCGCCAATGATTCTCTTTCTTTTATGCTTACTTTTAGAGGTCATTCTTTTCAATATTTATCTATAATCATTTAAATGGGTGTTTGGGTGAGAGAAGGGGCAGATAGGTAAAATTAGTCTGCTATCCTTAACTCATATTTTTCTACTCTTAGATAATAATTCTAAAATATCATAAATGTGTACAGATATTTATCTAACACTAGTTGTAGCACATCATACAGGAGGGTAAAGAAAATCACATCTATATTTTTGTAAGAAGTCTTAGTTAATGACATATGTCACATTTCTACAAAAATCAGCCATAAGACATTAGAAAATGATATTTATTTATTGGTACAAAATATTTTCATAATCTGTTGTTGTGACATAGAATTGATTAAAACATTACTACAACCCAGATTACATGAGGTACAAATTCTGATGGAGTTTCATTTAAAGAAATATGTCTGAAGGTCAAATTAAAGAAAATATAAAATCTATAAGTATCATAAAATATTAAAGTCTGTCAAATTCATCTTCCACAACTACACTACAACAACCAATTTCTTCTCTCATTCTCTCAATTCCTTCAACTTCTCACTTAATTTTTATCACCTTTCCCTCCATAGAAAAAAAATAGCTGAAGAGATCTATACAACATAAAATAATTTTTTCTGTGCAGTGGAACTAAGTAACTTGATATTTTTCTATATTTTCTGATTTTGAAATAAACATAATTATTTGTTTAATACACTTATTTTTAAAGGCACTTTCTGAATTAAAGTTTATATATTTGCATAAACAATAACTGTTCATCTTGTTTATTTATTAATTACACATCTCATCTTTAAAACCACATCCAGATTAACTTTTGTGATGTATTTATTTTCAATTATCTTAGCATTGCATATGCTCCTTGAAAATAACTCTTATGTACTGTTGTCTAAAGATTTTAAGCAGAATTATTCTAAGCCTTAACAGTGAACAACTGGCAACATGAATGCTGCTTTCACCAGCTGTCTAGATCTGGCTGGTTGGTTATTTTTCACAACATTAGCCAACATCATCTCAGAAGATGAATCCGTTTTTCAGAATTGCACACTTTTTCTTGGTTCAAGCTATTTTAACTGTAATTGAAACTGAGAGGCCTTATGACTTAAATTAAATTTACTTTTAAAACCTAGCTCTAGAAATTGTACCTCTCTCTCTCCCTCTCCCTTCTCCTGCCCCTCCCCCTCCCCCTCCCTCTCCCCTCCCCTTCCTTCTCTCTCTTCCTCTCCCTCTCCTTTATTCCTCTTGGAGACCTAGCCTTTACCCCGGAAAATCGGCAACCCCCAAAGCTGCAGAAGACAATGGCCTGGACCTAAGTAATGATCGCACAAACTTCTGGCAGGCTAATTAATAACTTGACTTAAGTTATATTTCAGTTCCTGAGGTAGAACAACACTCTGACTATTTCTCATGAAGCCAGACAGAGGGCCTCTGGCAAAGACCTCAGTACTGTTCTGAAGACCTGAAGAAACGATTCGTCTTTCTTACCTCTCCTCTGACCAATCAGCTCTCAACACCACTGCAAGCCCCTAACCCACAGTGTCTTGTCATTTGGTCCTATATAATCTATAACCTACACACCATTGGGGAGTTTGGGCCTTTGCGCATTATCTTTTTATTCTTCTAAATAGCTCCATTCATCAATAAAATAGCCAGTATTTTTCCACTGTAATTCTTAGTGTTCAGTGTTTGGCTCTGCTGGCACTGGGTAGACAAATACCTTCTGTTCAATAACATCATCAATGAAAGGGTGTACTTACAACATTAATCAAAGACCGTAGATAAGCTTCCATAGGAAGTTCTTATTTTCTGCTTCCAGTCCCCGCCTCCTCCACCCAATAATACCTCAGGACAAAGACCTGATGTCTACTTGCTGGAGCCAGCCAGCTAAGATCCAACAGTTCCCAAGAGGGAGTGTGAGGATTAAGAGAGAGAGAGAGAGGATAGAGAGAGAGGAGAGAGAGAGAGAAAGAGAGAGTCAGGAGGGCTCACAGTGAATACTGTGGGGCCGAGTTTATTTAGCACAACATATTTATACCCTTGGTAATGCATGAAAAACAAAACCCACACATATGCAAACAATTGCTGACATTTATATAAATTCTCTCACCTGTTTTCCATTAAGCCAAACTTTCTCCACCTGCACAGACTATCCATTAAGCCAAACTTCCTCCTTCTACACGGAGCCCACCTGCTCTGCAAACTTCTAGGTTGCAGGCAACTTTAACCCTGTCTGTAGGGCATTCGGCAAGAATGGCTCCCAACATCTACTATGAACTTTTCCCTTCTAATCGAAAGCAGTAAGGTCTAGGAAAACATGGTTTCATTGTTATTAAGCCAAGTATTCTAAATTTGCTGTGTCCCTTACAAATCTGCACTAAAGGAGAACATATTAGTTACTATTTAAAAACCTTGCCTGTTTTTTTTTGATGCAGACATATACACATACTACATATGAAGTGTATACCACCAGAATTTTTTAATGTCTTACACAATAAAAAATTGTTATATACACATTTTTTTTTTTTGCAATTACTTCCAGGGAAGGTGATAGAGGCATCATTAGAACACTTCTCTTTAGGAACAATAATGTGATTTTATCCAATGAGTTGGCTATAGGATGTGAACACAGTAATGTGTTTCTATTATCCATTAGAAAATAATTAACTGCTTTTGTGACATCACAGTTAACTCTCAGATTGGAGGCCATCTAAAATATATATATGATAGTTGTATCTTATAGCCACTACATAGCATTTTCCATTCAGGAATCTCAACTAACAAAGATTTATTGGTATCTATACCTTATGGTTAGAGAAATTTGGACATACAGGAATATTTTCTCAGTCAGTGTCAAAGTGAATCATGTTGAAGCAAAACACTAAATAAATGTATTTTGGAACTATCTATAGCAAATAGATAATATGTCCTCTTTAGCATCATGAAAAAAATAATTTTTCAAATATTTATTCAGTGAAATTGTCAGTTTATAGATTTGTGGCCAACTAAGAGCAAGTATAAAACAGTTGTCAAAGTCCATAGGACAACACTAACTGATAACACAGTTATGGCTATTGAGATAGATGTTAAATAAAAAATATAAGAACCTAGGAATGGGGGCAAAGTTTTGTCTACCAAAACCATTATTAAAACTTAAAAGAGATTCAGAACATTGGATAAGGGGATAGAATGCAAAAAACAAATTCCAGATGAAAGGCAGGGACTTCAGTTTACCTGACATAGTGAATGCAATGTTGCAGAATAATCAGACCAGCGAGAAGCCAAGCACCACTCAGAGAGTTGGCTAACTCAGGTTTATTACATGCCAGCAGTCCCCGAAGAGCTAGTGCTCTGAAGATCTGGGTCCCAAGCTCAGGGGTAAACTTACTTTTATAGGGCTTATCTGTGTAGTTACAGTTTTACAGTTGACAGGGGCTGATTGGTTAATTTGGTCTCAGGCAGTTACAGAGCATGGGAGTTGTTATGGGCTACTGGGCATGGGAGTTGCTATGGGTTACAGAGCAAGGGAGTTGCTATGTGCTACAGGCAGTTATAGGGCATGCGATTTTCAAACAGAACTTAAGCAATGCATCTGTTATACAGACAGAACAAGCAAAAGTAGAGGATGAGTCTTTAGCTACTCAGGGTCACCCTACCCTTCACCCTATGCAGCAAGCATATCTACAGAAGCAGAACAAAGAGCTGTTACAAAGTTAACCATCTGAGTAAAAAATTCCTCCCCAGTAAGAAAGATTTTAGTAAAATTGTATTGATAGAATTCATGTCCCCATCTCAAGCTCAAACTGATAAGGGCTATGCTCAGACCTCAATGTTTTAAATTAGTAACGTCAATTTACGATGTTACTGAGAAGACTTAAATGAATTACTTGAAAACTTTCTAGAGTACTGGGCAGACAAGTAAATATGTATAGATGTAATAGTTAATCAAATCAGAGCATTAATATTTTACAACAAAATTGAAATAATTTGTATATATTATTTAAAGTATTTATTATGTTAAACATTGTTGCATTATTTTTATGGGTTTTAGCTAAGAGATATTTGATTAAGCTTGTAAATGGAATTGAAATATTTATAAGAACTCAATTCTCAACTTTTATTAATTTATTAGATTAATAAAGTTCTTTATGTTAAAAAAATTAAATAGATTAAATTTACAAATTCAGTTTAGTATTCTTAAGAGAATGTACTTTGATAAGTTTATAAGTGAGAACCACTGGTTAGGAGACATTATCTGCTTATCTTGGGTTAATCAATTATTAATTTTAAATAAAGTAAAAGAGACTGCTTTTATTTTTATTTAAATATTACTTATAAATTAAAAATTGCTGAATGAACTATAAAGTTTAAGAAAACTAATTTTTAGTAAAATTGAATTTTGATACCTTTAAATTTTAAAACTCGTGTTAACATGCCACAGCCCATACATACATTTGTATATAACACAATTGATGATGCCTCTATCCTTCATCAAGTGTCAGTCTATAGATGTTTGTGGAGGTGTAAACAAATGGAAGGAGGGCCAAAGGAAAAGAAATCAGGCAGGAAAATAGCAAGCAAATGTGGTATTTTGTGAGGCAAGGAGACTTGAGAAATCTCAGCACTCTTAGCATTCTCTAGACCTAACTTCTGGTGTCAACTTACAGAGAACTTCCTGGAGTCCCTACTGAGATCTAGGAAGTGCCAGCCACATGACTCAAAATCATCCTTATTAATAATTAAACCAAAATGGACAAGAGCCACCAGAAGTTACAAAACTACAGCCCAAACCGGTATGGATTTAAATCACATAGCCAGATACTGGAACTCATTCTGGCTAACTACATAAACTTGCACCTTTAATTCGTTAACCTCATTTCAATTCAATCCCATATTTCCATAAACTCGAATTGTTATACTTCAATTACCATGTTAAGAACAGTACTTGACTGTAACTATAAATATTTTTTTTAATTATCAAAATCCCACCTGATCTATTTTTTTACATTCACATTAACAGACACAGTTGCCTTTTGGAGGTGGAACTGAACAATGTCTCTAAACTCTACTGTGTCTAAAATTATTGACTACTTTTCCTATGCTGTGCATTACATCAATATTATAGTAACAATTTTGTGTGGGAATAGGCGGTTATTAGACCTTTTTGTTGGTGATCACATCGTAAGGAATATAAATATCTAATCACTATGTTATATACCTGAAACATATAATAATGTATATCAACTATACTGTAATAAAAAGAAAAGAAAAGAATAAAAATAGTGATCCAAACTCAATATGTTTTATCTGGTGCTACTAAGAATGTTAGCTTGAGCTACATAAATGAGTGGCACCTAGATTATATCCCATAAAAGTGTTCCATAACCTGGCCTTTTATAAAGGCAATAAAATATATTTTTGATACTTTATTTAGAATGTTAAATGCACTGCCCAGAGATTGCTAAATACTTACATAAAGATAAACATGTTTAACAAATTATATATAATGCATATAAGTAACTGCAATGAAATTTAAACTCTGATATTAAATATCAGTCTAATTCTAGCGTGATGATGATGATGAGAGTAAATAGGCTAAAGACTTGTGACTATATAACTTTATGTGAATATGGAAATGCTAGCTGTGGTTTTCATCTTCTTTGACATTAGGGTTTTTTTGTGTATTATCTCAAGAGTTCATGAGTTATTTCTTGGAGGTAAAGCTGATATGCAAATTTTAAGAAGTTCCTTGTATCTCTCTGTATAGTTATTCATTCAATGGTTAGATCTAATACATATGTCTATGTATTCCAAATATGCATAATTAATTAATTTTATGTTTTGATATTTCCACTTTTTACTAATTGATTTGTGCTAACCCATACATTACAGAAATATACATTTTCTTATGTGCCATGGAATGCCTGTGACTGTGAGGCCTTATGTCACATCGGCCTATGAGAAGGGTTTATCATCCTGGCTGAACACTCCTAAGTTTCTCCTCCAGGGTTTTCTTATCTCTTTTTAGATGACCTATCTGCAAAGAGATCTCTTTCCATTGGGGCTGAGATTAATCTAACTGATGGACCTAGAACTTCACTATAAAGAGATTCCATGCTCCTTACATGTCAATTACAGTAACACTGTGTAAAACAATCTTGAAAATAAATTGACTACAAGCATGAAGCTATAAAATTTCTGCAACTTAGACAATACTGGTTGATTTTATCACCCAACACTCTGTACAAGAACTCCTTAATATGTTAAACAGAACACATACTGGCTCACTATTAAGACTTACAACTTCTTTATCATCATCCACTGTAGGTTGTTATCATTCAGCTAGGTCCAATTTTTCCATTGGGAGAATTCAGTACCTTTTGTATATTGGCAATGAGAACATATTGGCAGAAGCTTATGGAGTCAAACATCTGGTCAAGTAATCTGAAACTAGGGCTCAAAGATAAATAAAACAAAACAAAATATTTATTTAAAAATGTTTCCTATATGTGTTTAAGAGGAGGTTATCACATGGACCTCATATAAACCCTTGGCTTTCATTATGATACAAATTCGGTTGGTGACAACTTGCCAGGTACATAAGGTAGAGGTCCACCTTGAAATCTGACCCACAGAGCAGTTTGTGGCAATTGAAAATAAGGATAAACTTGCCCTCGAGGTCCCTGTTTGAGCATAACAAATAATCTTTTCAATGACATGTCTTAGAAAAAATTCAGAAATGCCCCACTGGCTTTCTTCCTAAGGAGCTAACAGCAGCAAACATTTAATATTTAAGATAATAGGTTGGCTCTTCAAGAAACTTCAAGGAATTTTAATAACAAAATTTGGGTTAGAGGAATATATATTTTAAAGTGCTTGTGTTTCTTTCTATTAGGCAATGATTTAAACTAGTATTTTTATAAAATTCACAAATCAAAAGAATTAACACTAAAATATTAGCAAAATGAGTGGAATTTTAGTACTATGAAGCAATATTAACCAAGCAGAAAGTGAAAGCATTTTCACACAAAGGTATAAGTCTGAGGCAGATAAGCCTCTGATTTTGAGGGGAGTGGTCCATTTCTCAAATTATAAGTAGTCAAAAACATTATATTTCTTGAAGGCATAGAAAATATGTAATATCAAAAAGTAATTTTCAAAAACTTGTATTCAAATATTTGAAACATTGATTATATATTGAAATAGATAATTAGTTTGTCCATGTTACCCATAGCCAGTAAATTCTATAAGGGCTGTCATAATTTTTACTTTGATCACTATTTAATTCTAGCATGTGGCATGGTGCTTAACATGTAGTAGACACTAAATACACAAAGATGCACACGCACGCACACACATATTATATATATGATAATTGACTTGTCAGGTGACTGCATGTGTGAATGAAAGAGGAAAACCTGTCCTTTCTCTCTGTAAGCATTTAAGGGTAAAGGAGAAGGGAATAAGGTTGGGGATAGAGTGTAGGTGAAAAATCAGGACTGATTAGTAGAACCAAGAGGAAACTAGTAAAACTAACTTTTAAAAATCTTGTTCAAAAGAAGAAATATCTTTGTTGGTTATAGAGACTTCTTTGTAGGTAGATGGCCACATGTATTGCCTATATTAGAAGGACTTACTACTTTGGTTTGGAGGGTGGTCAAGGTAATATCTACGATCCTTTTTTAGTAGTCACATGAATTTCAAATCACAATTTACAAAACCTCTTTGGATATTAGATAATTAAGATGCTAGAAAAAAATTAGCTGGTCAATTTAGTTAATATAATTGATCTTATATACCAACCAAAAGACCATTTTCTGCTTCTGACAAGTTTTTATGACTTATCATGGCATGAAGCAACAAATAAATGAGACTGTTAGGAGAGCATAAGAACTGTCTTCCTTTTATAGGCAGTAGTCTTGTTTGCTGTTTCCTTAGTGAAATGGAGCTTCACAACAAGCATTTGCCTTCCTATCAGCTGGAATTGGACTAAATATTGTGTTGAAGAATTGACAGTGAACAAGGATTTTGTGAACATGACATTTCTTGACTTTAATATCTTTCAGAAGCTCTCAAAAGTGTCTTTGCCATCATAAGTGTCTTGGAAATAAAAATAAGAACTGGCTGATGACAAGCTGAGAGTAGCAGTCATTAGTTCTAAATGCTGACTCATGAAGCATAACATTTTTCATCAAGAACATCCAGGAGAAATGGTCCTTAAAATATCTACCACATCAAGTATTGTAAATGAACAATTGCCATGTGATATATAAGCAAAGTGGGCACATACAGGTTGTTTGTTATTGCTGCAGTCTGCTCAAATTTCAGAGGGTAAAGCATTCCCTTTTTGTTCAGGAATAGATTTTTTTTTAGACAGGTGAGGGTGAACACATAACAGTCCAGCTGCAGTGAAATGCAGTCCTAGCTAGTAAAATACTTCAGTTAAGTGCACTGTTAAAAATCACAGTGTCATGAAATAAGAGAGGTGAAAGGGACTTTGGAGATCAACCCTTTTTATCTCATATTTCAGGTAAGAATTTTGAAGCCCAGACTGATTAAGTAGCTTGTGTAAGATCATGGAGTAAGTTATTAACAGATGCATTTGTCCTAAAACTCAACCCAATGCATCTCTAACTATTATGTAACAATTCGTTAAAAGGTTAATATGGTAATTAAACAGTCTAAATTAACTAAGTGACACATTTCAATATAACAGGACAAATTAAACTTGCACATTTAATTACTTTTCCCACCATCTTTCTAACTACCCCCAAAACCATAAAGAAATATTTATATCATATTGGGAAGAGAGGAAGAGTGCTGGACACATGCCAGAAATTTTGTGGACTCTGAAAAATATAATACAGGTGAGAGCAGAATGAAGGAGGGTTGGCCAACAGTTAAGACATCATGGATAAAGTCAAAGTCCAATAAATACTCAGTAAAAGCTAATGCTGCCAAGTTCAGAACATGAGTGTTTAGGGGTAAAGGCAATAGATGAAAAAAAAAAAAAACATTAATACTTCCAGGTCTTCTGAGGGCAGCATTCCACTGCTGGTACACAAAATGCCACCCAAGTTACTCATTTCCAGCTTGCCCTTACTATGGGATGCTGGACTCTGTTTGTATGTGGGTATGGATATTTGTTTGGAGTGACTGGGGAAGAAGTGTCAGCTGCTCCCTGGTCTTATAAAAGAAATGCAGTACTGCAGATAACTTGATTTGTTATAAGCAGAATGGATAGGACAACTTCAGTATAGTGCCACAATGCTTCCTCCAACCAAGTCTCATTCTTTACTAATCACACACACACAAAACTTGTCATCTGACATCATAAGACTGTAATCTAAATGTTTCCATTCTCTTATCTTCTGGGACCCAAGTGTTTGAATGGAGACCCAGAACAATCTGATAGGAATCATGTCATTACCATAATTGTGAAGATATTATGCCATTAAAAGTAAAAAAATAATAATATCAAAATAAATCAAAAGAAAAGTTTGTATTCTAAGAAAATGTGAGTGGCCCTGGCTGGAGTAGGCCTTGAGGTGTGTCATATTTTCTAGCCAAAAGAAGCTGGAACTCCAGCCTTGTAAATCGTTTGGTCAGTACTTGGACACAGAAAATAAAGAATCTTGGTTCAGAAACTTAAAGTATGTTATTTATAAAACTCAAACTTTTAACATGATAAGAGAGAATTAAATGCAAAGGGGTAAAAAAAGAGAACTTTAATCTATAAACTTTAAAGATTCTCCTTTTTTCCCAGTCATTCAATGTACAAATGGATGTAGTACTTCTCTTAACAGAATATCATTAAGTGTCTGGTCATTTAATTAACTCCCCTTATTTGATTCCTTACTCACAAACTTCTCATAACGGTATAGCTTTGCTGATAGTGAAAAAGTAGCTTCTTCATATCCATACAAATGTTTAGTTTTACATTTTCTTATAAAGCAATAATTTGGTCCTCTGATTTTATAGGCTGGTGTGAAGAAAGGAGGGATGCATCAACAGAGAGTGAATGAGCATCTGTATTAAAATATGATAAAGAACTTAAAGCTAAAATAATTAAATTGTATAAAAAAGTTTCTCATGGAAACGTATTATTTAGAAACATTTATGCATATAATAGCATAGCATTACAACTTGTAAAGCAAAAAAGAAATTCTTAGGAAATGATTTTAATGCTTAGCCTTCAGTAATTTATAAACAATTTAAACAAAAGAGAAATATAAATAGCATATATGTAAATATGTTTCCTAACTTCTTAATAGAAAATAAATTTTAAAGAAAAAAATTTTTGAACCTTGAGAAATCAAGTACATGACCCCGTAACTATGAGGTGTGACTAGAAAATAGTCAACTGAACTTAAAAGGAGTGAACTAGACTTGTATGTATCAACAAAAGACATAGTTCAAAATGTAGTGTTGAGTAAAAAGAAGCAAGTGGCAAACATATTGTCATTTATGTAAATATAAAGAACAAAACAATGTATTTCTTATGGATATCTTTACTATGAAAATGTGTAGAATAAGACTGAAAGTACAGGAAGCAAGTTTGTGATATTCAGACAAGGTGTGGTCCAGATAAGAACAGAAATCTAGAAAAGTTTTGAAATATTTTATAATATGCTAAATTTTATAATATTCTAAATTTAAAAGGGGCATACATCATACATTTATGTATGTTTATATGTGTGTTCAGATATGTACTATGCATGATAATTATATAGTACATTTTAGATGATAGATAGATGATAGATAGATGATATATAGATAAATGATAATTAAAGTTATAGTCTCTGCATCCAGACTTTCTAAGTTTAAATTCTTCCTCTTCTAGCTGTGTGGTTTGGGGCAAGTCACCTAACTGCTCTCAGCTTATATGTCCTCATTTTAAAATTCTGATATTAGTAATAAACTCATAGGCTTATTGTGAGGATTAAACTAATTTATATATTTAAATGTTTAAAACCACGACTGCAATATAGCAATCCATTTATACTAAATACAATTATCATTTTACAAACAGAAGGAAAAACACTGGAGACAATAGTTAATATGAATAGTGGTTAATTCTGGTTTGTAAAATACTACTGCATACTAGCTTGAAGTACTGTTCACAAATATTATTGCCTTCCTCTTGGAGAGGGTTAGACTTCTCCATTTCATTGCTGTCTGTTTTCACAATGCAACTTGCTTTGGTCAATGAAACATGAAGGAAATTAACATGAGTCTTCTGAGAAGAATCTTGAAAATCCAATATGTGATTCACATTTTTTTTCCTTTTTTCCCTATGTCTGTGATCATGGAAACTTGTGGAGGTAAAGCCTCCATCAGCCTAGAACTCAGAGGCAATACAATGTAGAAAACTTCTTTGCAAATCCATAATGGACTTGCATCATGGGTGAAAAATAAGACTTTTATGTTTAAGTCACTGAGACTTTTGTTTTATTTGCTGTTGTAGCATAACCTAGCTTGTCCTGACAGATGTAAAGGCATTCAGATTGCACTTTTATGAATGCTTCAAGTATAATAAATTTATGAGACTGGTGTGTTGGTCCTAAACAAACATAACTCTCATGCATTTTTTACTAGCAAACCTGGTTAATTATCAGGCCATATCAGACTTGAGTATGGCATTTTAGATACAAGGAAATGTATTTTAGTCCCTTCTCAATGTGTGAATAGCATAGGGGGGAAGTAGTTATACTTATAAATAAGTAGATCAAAATAAGCAGGATAGTAAGTACATTTTCCCCAAAATTCTCTGCTATTTTCCTGATTCAACAGTAAGAACAATGGATGATACATGAAAGGAACAGATCATCTAAGAGGCTTTCCTGATGGTCTTCCCTCAGCTGGTTCTGCAAACTTTAGCCCAATATGTACCTCCAAACAAGAGTATTTGTAAGGAGGGGGCCAGAAGATTGGGGAGAGAAAATTTCATTTGGTTTTCCTTGAAGATAATTGTTAGTAAATTGTGCTTGTTCTCTTACCCTTCCCCCACCACCTCAAGACAAGTGAAGGATGTACCCAAAGACCAGCTTAAAGAGCTTGACAGAACCCCCAGAGTCAGGGATAGCCACCAGAGCTTGAGTCCTGCCAGAAAACCTCTCTGTGAGAAGCTGGCCAAAATGGTTGTGTTGCAGAGCAAAGAATGACATAATAGGAGCCCTCTGTAATTCTAGAGTTTAGAAAAACAAAGAGAGTGGGATTTTCATGTGAAAAAGATTCTTTTTGTGGGTAGCAAAGCTATAGTAATCTTAAAAGACTTCAGTGCAAGAGAGGAGTGCCTGCCAGGGTGAGGTGACTTCTGAGGTGACTCTGAGGCACGATGCTCCTGAAAAGTAAAAGTGTAGTGGGAGATGCCCTCTGAAGCAGGCCATTCCCAAAGAAAAGAAAATAGCATTTGAATAGGAACAGAATATGACAACTTATAACATGCCACTTTGGTATGGAGGCTTTTTAAGCTGAAAACATTGGAGCTTCAACAGATTTAAAAAAATAATAAAAAATTTAAAAAAATTAAAAAGCCTCTCAGAGCTTCCATTACCTGACTAAAAGCAGCAACTTTTGAGAAATAGGGCAGCTATAACTTCCTTTTCAGGGTAAATCTACTGCTAGAAGAGAGAACATGAATAAAACCCACTTCAAATCCCTTTTCCAAAGATGTTCTATGGCCCTGAAGGAGATGGAAAGATAGCTCTTACTCGTACAAACATTATCACAAACTTTCTTATTTCCTGTTTGTTCCCCTGAAACCCATTTATCTTTCCAAAAAATCATTTGTTTTCCCATAAGTGACTGTTCTCCTCCTCCCCATCATTTATTAAGTTAAAAACCCCAAGCTCTAAACACCCCTTGTGGGTACTCACCACTGAGTCTCTCTTGTGTGTATTCACACTGCATGCACAAACTCTGTTCTTTTCTCCTGTTAATCTGTATTTGTAAATTTAATTTGCAGGGTTCCAGCCTCTGAATTTAGGAGGGTAGAGAAAAACTTTTTCTCTTCTACTGCACATCTCAAGAATTAAAGAGGCAGAATTTGGACATCGGTCATACAAACTCCCATTCAGAAAGTCTTAGCCTTTTCTATAAACCCTCCCTCACTCCTGTACCTGACTTTAAAGAGTGCAACTAGCGAGTGGGTAAGGACAGAAAAAAAAAAAAGAGAGAAGAAAACTGCAAGTACCTCTTCCTTCCCCTCTATGAGCCTAAACAATCTCAGATAAGCCCAAGAGGTGTAAGAGAGCTGGTTATGTAGTTTTATACTAATTTAGGCTGGCATTTCCTTTTCTTTTTGAAGAACTTTTTCACAAAAGGTGATGTATTCTAAGTGTCCAGCTAGATAACTTTTTACATATCTCTATACATGTGGAAATGTTGCAGAAAAATCAGACTGGTGAGAAACTAAGCACCACTTGGAGAGTTGGAGAACTCAGGTTTATTACACACTGGCAGTCCCAGAAGATCAAGACCTATGAAGATCTGGGCTCCAAGCTCAGTGGTAACCTTACTTTTGTAGGGCTTATCCCTGCAGTTACAGTTGGCATGAGCTGACTGCTTAATTTGTCCTCAGGCAGTTTCAGAGCACAGGAATTGTTATGGGCTATGGAGTGCGGGAGTTGCTATGGGCTATGGGCAGTTACAGAGTACAAGATTTTCAGTCAGGAACTTAAGGCAATACATCTGTTATCTAGACAGAACAAGCAAAGGGGAGGATGAGTCTTTATTTAATCTCAAGGTCACCATGAACTTTGGCCTATGTGGCAAGCATATCTATAGAAGCAAAACAAAATCTAATTATAATGTGGCAGAAAAGCTGCAAAATTCAGACTGGTGAGAAACCAAGCAGCACTTAGAGAGTTGGAGAACTCAGTTTTATTTTGCCAGTGGTCTCAGAGTAGCTAGTGCTCTGAAGATCTGGGCCTAGAGCTCAGTTGCAACTTTGCTTATATAGAACTTATTTGGCATGGGCTGATTGGTTAATTTGTCTTCAGACAGTTATAAAGCATGGGAGTTGCTATGGGTTGCAGGCAGTTACAAAGAGTTATAAGGAACAGAAGTTGCTAGGGGGTACAGGCAATTACATTTGTTGCTTAGACTGAACAAGCAAAAGGGAAGATTAGTCTTTAATTTTGAGTAAAGTCTATGCAGCAAGCATATCTACAGAAGCAGAACAAAGAACTGACTAGTCTTTTGAGTGAAAATTTCTCTTCAATAAGGTTAGCCTTTTCAGTGGAAAATTCTTCATAATCACCAGGAAGATCTGAAAAATAACCACTATCCTGACCTCTTTCACTTTAGTTAACTCTTCTTGGACTTTACATACAGGGAATTACACAGTATGAAATCCTTTGTGTCTAGTCTGTTTTCTCTCAATATTATGTCTCTGAGTGTCATCCAGGATGATGTATTAGTGCCACTTTTTGTTGTATAGACTTGCATTGTGTAAACATACTATCCTTTGTTTCTCCATTCCGCTGTTTATGGATATATTGTTTCCAGGCTTTGACTACTATGAATAAAATTGAGCATATTTGTACAAATGTTTCTCTCAGGTACCTACCTAACAGAATTCCTGGATAGTAGACTACATTTAACATTAGTCCCTGCCAAATGATTTTCCAGTAGTATAGAAGAGTTTCAGCTGCTCTACTTCCTCACCTTTAAAATTTTGTATTTAATAGGCTTATATTCGAGCCATTGCATAATGGTATCCACTGCATTTCCCCACATAAGTAATGATGTTAAATGCCTTTTCTTATGCTTATTGACCATTCCTCTGTGTGTGTGTGTGTGTGCGTGTGTGTGTGTGTGTTTACTGTTTGTTCTAATCTTTTGACCACTTTGACCATTTTTATTGGATTGTTTATCTTTTGTATTTGTAGTTCTTCATATAATCAGGATATAAATCTTTAGTCAGATATATATTATCACAATATTTTTCCCAGTGTACAGCTTGGCTTTTCATTCTCTTAATATTATCTTCCAATATACAGGAATTCTTAATTTAAAAAAAAAATCTATTTTAACAATTATGGTTAGTCATTTTTGCATACTGTTTAGAAAATCTTTGCCTATCCCAAGGTCACAAAAGTAATTTTCTGTTTTCTTCTAGAGGCTACATTGTTTTATATTTCTCACTGAGATGTCAGATCTCTAACAAATTTATTTTTGTGTAGGGTATGCAGAGGCATCAAAATAATTTTTTTCCTGTTTTTTCAGATATCCAATTGATCCAGCACCTTTTATTGAAAAGACCATTGTAGCACACTGAATTATAGTAGTACTTTTGTCAAAAATTAAGTCCGTTTCTCAAATGTTCTATCTTATTGTTCCATTTATTTCTCCTTGTCTAATAACATATTGTCTGATTTACTTTAGCTGTATAGCAAGTTTTAATATACGATAATATAAAATTTTGTCCTTCAAAATTAGCTTGGCTGTTTTAGATCTTTGATATTTCCAAATAAATTTTTAAAATAGCTTTAGGTAAAGCTTTTAATTACCTAAAAATGAGACCCTCAGTGCCTGAATGTGACCAGAAAATTTCTGGAATCTCCTCAAACTAACCTCCAAGTGGGGGAAAAAAAAGATGAAGGAAAGAGAATTTGAAAGCTAGTGGATAAAACAGGTAGATACTTTTTGCTTATACCCTACCAAGTCCAGTTCATTCAATAAATAAATTACAATAATATAATAAATCCCATAGGAAATTTGTATATAATTAGTTATATATTTGAAGAGAAGGAAGAAAATATTACTAATGAGGGTAAAATTCAACTGCATTTTGAGGTGTTAATAAGCATTTAATAATAAGAAAAAAAAGAACTAAACTGTAAGGGAAACTATTTTGCAGAATAGAGTATAAAGGAGATATGTGGGAGAAATATATAGGATATATGGGAGAAAAAGATGGACAGTATAATTTTCAGTGGCTTACCAAAAGGTAGAAACCCTCTATCACATGGCTGTTACACAAATGTTCAAAATGAAGACAAAGGCCAGCTCCTGCCTTCCATGCTCCCTTATCGTACCTCTCCATCTATAACTATACTTTCTAACGGATTGGCATAAACTACATTTCAAACAAATCCTGCAAATCTTAAAGAAAAACTAATTGTTTTCAGCATAATCCAAGAATACAAAAGTTAAAAAAGCTTATTTTAGAAAAAAAATCTAAATAATTTTGTATTCAATATTTATTTTTAAAACCTACTGTGTGCCAAGCATACTTTAAAACATTTGGGATACAAGGGTGAGCCAAGCTGGCAAAATCTCTACTCCATTAGAATGGAGTTTCCATTCTAATGAGGAAACAAGAGAGTAAACAAGTTTAGAAAGTAATAGATGATATAGTGTTAGGTTGTGATAAGGGCTATGGAAAAAAAATTCAAGCCTCGTTGAAGATAGAGTGATGTAACGAGTATGTGACTTCTCATAGTCAGAGAGAAGGCTCAGAAGTGAAAGTAATGACAAAAGACACACACCAATAACTGGGAGAAAAAGGAATTGCCAATCAGAGGCCTGAGGCAGCAAGAACTAGGAGAGTTCGATAAGTAGCAAGAAATGTGCTGTATAAGTAATAGAGCGATTGAAGAAAAAGTTGTAAGTGGTAAATCCAAAAGATAACAAGGACCTAGATGACCTGGGGGCTGGCAGATACTGGTGAAGGCTTGTGCTTCATGTGATGGAAATTCATTGCAAAATTTGAGCAGAAAATGATGCGATCTGATAAATGTTTTCTAAAAAGATCAGTGTGGCTTCTGCTTGGAGAATAGCCTGTGATCGTGGTAGAAAAGAAATAATAACGAAAGTAGGGAAATGAGTCAGAATTTATCACAGTAATTTAGGAGAGAGATAATAAAAGTGTGGTCTGGCAAGGTAGCTACAAAAGAGATGAGAACTTGATTTACAATGTATTGTGAAGATAAAACTGACAGGCTGGGCTAATGGACAGGATGCAGGGCATGTGAGAAATAGGAAATTCAGGCTGACTCCTAAATTCAGAGCCTTAGCAGCTAGGTGATCAGAGAGATTTCTACTAAGATTGAAGTGAGAGGAAGCCTCAGATTTGGGTGAAGGAGGAATCAAGTTTTCTGTTTGGACATAAAATCTAGGTGTCTATTAGACATCCCAGCAGAGGCGCTAATTTGGCAGTTAGATGTCTAAATATGGAGTTGGAGGAGTAGTCATGGCTGGGATATGTTAATAATATGAAAATAACCAGCATTTGGGTAATATTTAAAGCTATGGCATTGGATAAAATTATATAGAGAGATTTGTGGACTTAGAGAACTCTCAATATTCAGAAAGCAAGCCTAAGTCAGAGTAGTTCAGGATAAATAAAGTTTTATGCAGAAGACAAACCAAAGTCCATGCAGCCACGCAGTACAAAAGAAAAAGAACGAATGAGTCCGGTGCATTGCCTCTCTTGTTTAAATGGAATGCATGAGGCATCACAGGGTAATGATTATAGTCTCAGAATGTGAAGTCAGAACTGAATTCTAATAGGTCACTACATTCAGGCCATTGACATTAGAAAAAATGTATAACCTTTCTAGGTCTGTTTCCTCATCAGCAAAATGAGCATCTCATAATTCCGAGCTCATAGATCGTTATGAGAAATAAATGAAAACAGGAATGTAAAGCACCTTGCACAATGCTTGGCACCTAGTAAGTGCTCAGTAAATGAGCATTTGGTTATAATACAATGATGACTCTGGGATATTTCCTTAATGTTTCCCTTATGTGTGTTCACTTTTAAATTTGTTTCAGTAAATGAGAGCAATTAAATATCTTAATAGGGAAATAGGATAGGGAAAAGAAATTCATATTAGTTTAAATACATTTTAGAGACAGCAGGTAATAAAGCTAAATTAGGGCAGGAGAGTTATAAATTTTAATCACAGAAAGGTGTTGTGAGAACAGTATAATTTCATATTGGACAGCAAATCTTCAGTTAATTCTTTCATTAAAGCAGTGGTAAGAACCATTTTGAAAAAATGTTTTTGTAGCAAATTTACCTGTGAAGTTTTTAAAGATTTGTACTCAGCAAATTTAGCATCATTTAGTTTTTCTTTTGCCCACAGTAATTGCAAAATTCTGGAGGGAGGACAAAATGTAATATTCTTCAGAAATGAAAAGAAAAGAAGATAACACTTTTGGCCATACTGGACATAATCATTTTTGTATATGCACTTTCAGAAGAGGTCTCATGCTGTGAACTAAAGCTGAAATAAAATACAGTAATTATCTCTGGTATTAAATACCCATAAGCATATTTTACAACAATATACATTAGTGTATGCCTGCCAGATACATAGCAATAATAACAATACATGAGTATATTTTAAAGGAATCCCAATGTGACTGACAAATAGCAACCAAATTGTTCACAATAACTTCAGTGACAAAACTGAAGAGGAATTCTTTTTACTTAAAAATATATATGTAAAGACAGTGATGTGAAGCTGATAAGGCAAATTGGGATGAAATAAGAGTAGCAGTTGGCCCCAATCATCTACCCAGCTTTTCAGAACTTCTGCCCTTCCCCAGGAGAGGCGAGCTAAAGTTTTTACCTCCTAGGGAAGAAGTCAGAAAGGACTTGGGCAGAGGGCAAGGTCAGTGTGAAAGAGGCAGACAACCCCTTCTCTGGAAACAGGAGGTCCCCAACTCTCCAGTTCTCAAGTGTAGATTCCCCACATTCAATTGATAATAAGGATACCATGTAATGGGGAAATTCCTGGAATTTCAGCCCATTTTGCTCAAGATGATCTATCTGTATCTTTGTGGCCCATGTCGACATTTCATAACACTTAAATTCTCTCTCCTGGAAAGATGTATATATGACATCGCCTTCTCTGATTTAATGAAAAAAATAGACATAAAACAGTCCTGCCTTGTGCTTTGCGGGGCTCCTTTAAAGAACTAGCTCACTCTGGGGAGGGTATTGCCTGCAAGGTGTAGAGTGATTTCAGAGATTCTGAGTGCCCTGTGGTTCCCAAATCTCCAGAGGCTGCCAGCTTAGCCAAAATAGACCTTAGGATGAGTTATATAAATGAAAGCAAAACCATAATGAAATACGACTGAAGAGAGGAATATATTCTGCAGGAGTCAATGTCCATATATAAAGTTTCATTGGGCAAACAGGAGGAGAATGGCCTAAATAGCTAGAGGCAGAATGAACTCTAAACACTTGGATAACTAATTAGGGACAATGAGAGGCAGACTTGGTGCTAGTCTGTACAAACATTCCCTACAAGCCAGTACAGTCTCAGATCATTCAGGGTATAATTCTCTTCTTCCTTGTTATAGCTTATCTTTGGTGAAAGAGGAACATAAATCATGGTACATTTTAATAACTTCATTTGTTTCTAGGAGAAAGGTGGAATGTGTACACACACACACATTTCCAAAGATTTTCCCATAAATTGGATGTTGGACTACTTTAGTCCATATCTTTTGTTATTAAGCTTTTAATAGTTATGGCATATTCTCTGAATATAATTCACTCATTGATCAACATTACAAAAAAAGCCATAATGAAACAATACATGATATATAATTATAACATGATTATATTTATAATCATAAATTTAAATGACATTAAAATGGGTATTATAGCTCTATAGTGTAAATATGAACAGAAAAAAGACATTAAAAGTATAATAGTGCAGGTGGGTGGTAGGGTTTGGTGGTTTAATTTTTTTCATATTCCGATATCTTGAAATATAATATAACCTAAATTGTATAATAACCTATCTTGTTTAGAAAAAGCATAGAAGGAAGTAAAACTTGCAGAAGTATGAAAACTTGCAGACACTTTAAAATACAAGGATCCACTCTGAGAATAAAGAGCTCACATTAAAAGATGAAATCAACTTAACTCTTAAAAAACACAAGTCAATACCCTGCTTGTCATGAAGTGAGGGTCACGGCTACAGAAGAGCAACGATCAGCTTTGAAAGCAATACTTTAAGTAGTATTCCAAAGCAAGCATTTCCAAGTTTTTTTCCAATACTATTTAGTCAAAATTGAATTAATTCTATCTTTCAAATAAATATATTCCATTAAAAAACACAATCTTGCTTAAGTTAAAATGTAAGGTTAGCTGCTCTGGCAGCTGGAATGTGAAGAGATAGTAAAAGGATGACCACTTTTGGCTTGATCAGCAGTTTCTGCAAAGCCTGAACACTACCTTCCTGCAAGCTTTATCAGCATCCGGCTATTACCGAACCAGTGGGATCTCTGGCCACGCGAGGGAGCTCTCATCCAGTGAGACAAAATCTCCAGGGAGACACACAAAGGCACTAGAAAGATGAACACAGTCTTAACCTTACTCGCTCTGCTTTCCATTTGTAAAATATTAGACTTAACTCTGGGAACATGAAATTCCTATGTGTACAAAGGGGAAAAAAAATTTACAAACTTTATTTCAGTGGCTTGGAGCAATCCCAAACACAAGTCCAGTAGTAACCTGCCCCAAAACTTACTGCCTCACACCTGAATGCCTCTCTGAGAAAGCCCTCTCTTAATGGTCACAAATCTCTCCTAACAGTATACAAGTGACCAACGTTCTGCAAAATGTAAGACACATTCCAACAAATACACTGCAGCTAAAAGGCCAGAGATGGGAGAGACATTTGCCTGGATGTAGCAAAGCTGATGTTAATTTGCCTAAGCAATTTACCTGGCTATTGTGTGCTGATGTTGGCTAAATATATCAGAGAAATTGTATTAAGATATTTAATTTACAAAGCCTACTGATAAGAATAAAAAAATGGGGGTGGGTGGATGTTGGGTAGTCTAGAATTTGCATAGAATATTCTGTTAGCAAAAAAAAAAAAAAAAGATAACTATTTCTCAGTTATAATTCTTATTAGTTCCCCCCCCCTTCTTTTAGTTGCAAAAGCCTCAGTTGTGTAATTAATCCCTTGGAACCTCCATTTCCTCAAATATATTAGTCTATGCTCCCAAGACCCCATCTCAAGGGAATACCTAAGACTTTGGAATGGCACATTTTGAAAATTTTTTTTTTCCCCTTCCTGCAAATGTCCCACTTCAAAGAGAGAAATTATGTAATACTTTTCCTCATTTATCTTTAGCCTGCTTGCCTTCAAGTAAATTCCTACTTCTTTCTGCCCCTTTCTGATTTCTTTTATTATTTTTAACTTAATCTATTTTTCATATTACTTTTCACCCATTAAATTTTTCTAATTAGCTCTGTGAATTTTCTGTACCATTGTGAGTAAAATAAAATAATTTTGTCCTTAACAAAGGATTGGAATACCTGTCTAGCATTAAAAAGTGTGACATATTAAAAGTAATAAGAATTAATTCCTCAGGCTGTACCTAAAGACCTATTACTGGGAGGCCTTCAGCGCATCTCCACCACCGCTTCTCTTGCATTTGTCTTTGGAAATTCTGGGGACAAATCTTACAAACAGGGTCTCAGGAAGGAACAACTGCTCTTGCTCTGTTGCACTGACCCTGAAAGGCTTGTTCCTGCCACTCCCCAGCACACAGCTGAGCCACCTCCCACTTGCTTTTACAGCTGCCAGTGATTGGAGAATGACCTCTGCCAGGCACTTCCCTTGTATATCAAGACACCCTGCTTCCAGGACATGCTGAGTCCTATTGCAAGGCATTGCTGGTCCTCCTGGAATCCTCAGTGTTCCAAAAGTAGACCTGTTTTATCTGAAATATTGATGAGTTGAAGCTGTAGTAAGTTTCATATGCAAATGGAAAAAAGTGTGTAGGAGACCCTGCCCACTTCCTCCCCCGTCCATACCAATCACTTTATCAGCTTTGTGCATGTATCTTTTAGTTTCTGTGCTTTGTTCCAAATCCCTCGCACCATCAGAGGGTTGACCAAGAGTCAGTTCAGCCCCACACAGAGAGAGCTTACTTAGGTCTGTCTAGGGCAGCCTGTAACCAATGACTGACTATCACAAGAGCCTGAAAACCTGGTTCCCTTGCCTCAAGTGGGGCAAATTCTAGAGCTCCCCAAGAAAGCAGGTTAAAGCTGGGGAATTGTCTTAAATTGCTCCAGGTTCTGCTCTACATTGCCTTCTCTTTTACATGTTTCTCCTGGCCCTTAGGAAATCCCTTGCTCATGAAGCTATATTTCAGGGTCAGCTTCCGGCAAGCCTACATAAGATATCTGGTATCAAGAATGCAAGAGTGGTTTATATGGCCAGCTTCTATGTATGGGGTTCTAGGATTATGTCCCCAGACAAATGGCAATAAGGATCTTATCACAGGTGGTTTATGGAGCCTCAGGAGCCCCTGGCAGGTTAGATCATTGCCATTGCTAAGCTTTCACCTGTGCTGAATTAAAATGGTTGAATTGTGTATTCCAAAGCGATGCTGAAGTCCTGACCCCAGTACCTATTAATGTGACCTTATTTGGAAATAGGATCTATATAAAGATCAAGTTAATATGAGGTCATTAGGGTGAGCCCTAATTCAAAATAATTGATATCCTTTTGAAAAGGAGAAATTTGGACACAAGGAACACACAGGGAGAAGATGATGGCAGGACACAGAGAGAATGCCATTTACAGGCCAAGGAACACCTGAAGCTACCAGAAGCTATACAAGGCAAAGAAGAGAGTCTCCCTCACAGCCCCAAGAAACAGCCCTGTTTATCCCTTGATTTGGACTTTTAGCCTCCAGAACTCTGAGACTGTTGCAGAAAAGATCCAAAATCAGACCTGCGAGTAATCAAGCAGCACTTGAAGAGTTGGAGAACTCAGGTTTATTATGCCGGGGATGCCAGAGGAGCTAGCACTCTGGGCCCCAAGTTTGGTTGCAACATTCCTTATATAGAACCTTTTTGGCATAGGCTGATTGATTACTTTGTCTTCAGACTGTTATAAAGGTCAGAGTTGCTATGGGTTACCAGCAGTTATAAAGTGTTATAAAGCTTGGGAGTTGCTAGGGGGTACAAACAGTTACATTTGTTGCTTACACAGATCAAACAAAAGGGAAGGTGAGTCTTTTGTCAATTTTGAGTACAGCCCATGCAGCCAGCATATTTACAGAAGCAGAACAGATAGCTGTTTAGCCTTTTATATGAAAATTCCTCTTCATGACAATAAATTTCTGATGTTCTAAGCTACTCAGTTTGTGGTACTTCATAATGGCAGCCTTAAGAAACTAAGGTTGATGGGAAACTGATAGAAGTGGGTATACTAGATTGTGCAATTTTCTCTGGCTTTTGAAAAGGGCAAGGTAAATGGTAATTACAAAGACTGAATGGGTACCATAATGAATTTAAAAGAGAAAACAAAAGGCACAAGTTTGTCAAGCCCTTCACAGTTTTTAAAAAGATCTCCTTCAGTCAGAGATGGTCCATGCTGAAGACTAGGCTTAAAGAATTGCAGGCCTAAAGAGAAAACAAGTTTGCAATCTTGGCAAGTCTCCTAAGCAGCAGTCAAGGCCTTGATAAGGAAGGAATGAGACCTTGAGACTTGAAATTGGAACATGTCAATTGATACCCTTGAGAAACTTGAACTACAGGACCCCTGAATCTTCTGAACCTGCTAGAGGGCAGTAGTTCTCTTGCTTGAAGATTATAACCAAGGGTACAAGTGTAAGCATAAAAGCCTAACAAGAGACTTATTTTATGGTTTATATATTTTATTAGACCTTAAGTTGAATAAGTTTATTAGACCTCATGGTTCCATCTGTGACAGGGGAAGGGAGTGATTCAAATTCTCACTCCATAATATTTGTGACCACAGTCAAGCTACTTAATATAGTTGAGCCTCAATTTTCATACCTGGCAAAAAGTGGTTAATGACACTTACCATAATGTATGCAACGTAAAACTACTTCACAAAGAGAATGTTTGACAATTATAATCTATTAGATTCTTCTGACTCCAAATGTCCCTAATTGTAGTGATGAATAAGAAGTCTACCACCTAGTAAAGAGCCAAAAGTTAGCCTGACAAGGAATATGAAGGGAAGTAGTTTCCTTTTTTTTCTTTTCATCAATTGAAAGAGAGATGAAGTCAACAGCTGTTGAAATAAATGAGCTCACTTAGTGAGTTGAATAATATTAAACTATTGCTCAAATGAAAAGAGCAGCTGGCTTTTTACCAAGGCTGCATTGTCATACACACCCTCACATTTGGGATCATTAGAAATTTACATGTGGTGAATAGCACTGGAAACTATATTTACTTTTTCATAAATCAACAGAAAAATGCTAAAACACTCTCAGTGAGATATAAGAAAAAAAAACACATGGAAGTAGAAAGCAGATGTGTATTTTTCATGTGAATATGAAGAAAACTGCTGGAAATAAATTTAAGCTTTACCGAGACAAAGAAGTGGCAGACATTCAAAGGAAGATAGATACTTAGAGGAAAATGGAGAAGTGTAGCAGAGAAAAATGTGATTTATTTAAAGGCATAAATTAGTTCAAATGTTTTAGATGGAACTAATTATTCCTAGGCCTGTTAAGAAGTATTACCTCAGTATGTTAGCATCTCAGGCCTAGGAGTATCTTAGCACACAGCTCTGAATTTTACTAAGTTTATGTGTTTGATTAAATATTCAGTACAAAATATTTGTAAGATTAAATAAGGAAAATACATAACCACATAAACTAGTGAAAATTAACTCGTAGTACAGTGCAATTCCTTTTAGTATATGTTCTATACATATTAATATGGAGGATATCAAATAGTATATAAAGTTTTAAATCCTGCCTTTGTTATTTGATATTACCTCATAAAATTTTTAATCTCATTCAAAACACTTTGTAAACATTATTTTAATGAGTGCATAATATTTTCTTGTATGAAAGTTCACCACTACTAACAATTCCTTAATACATTTGCAATTCAATTTTATTTTTAAATATATTATAAATATAAAGTTATGAAGAAATCAAAATTCAATTTACTTTTTCAGATTATAAAATTAAAACATGTTATCATGGAAAATTTGTAAAATAAAGAAAATTATAACAAACTAAAAACATTTATCTCCACTTCTTTCTAAGGTAATTACTTGTAATGTTTTTTTTATTATTATTATTTCCTGCAGTATCTGGAAGTCTTCTGCCATTTTTGGCCCTTTCCACATTTATCTTTCCTATGCTCCATGGCCTAGTTCTCCTAGACAACACTGTATCTTAAATTCAGTAAATTCCTATAATTATATTGGCATTTCTGTGGAAAATCTGTAAAGGAGATATATTCTAGCATTGCATTCCAAATTTATATATATAACAGATTTCTGCTATTGCATTTCAAATTTAAATATAAAACCGGTTGTCAACTTCCTTCACCTGTTGGTCTGGTGTCATGTTGCCTACTCAACATGCAGCTCTCATTTCCTTAGACCCCAGTAAACCTGTGAATAGAAACAGGAACATCGTTATAAATCTGCTTTAACTGATTTTTGTTCCCAGACTCTTGCCAGTCATTTCCACCCTCTATTTGCACCCACATATTTCTGAGGGAGTGCTAAAGAGTACTGGACCACTGTTAGTTTAAGATGAAATCTGCACTATCTGTGCCATGATGGGCTCTGCTTGTATTTTGATTATGAAAGAAAGTTATTCTGTTATTTTATTGTTAACATGTTCTCTTGGGTCAATTCTCTTCAAGAAGGCCTTGAGATGAGGATTCAGGTGGAAGTACTTTGTTAAGAAAGTAATGTCAGAGAAAAACCAGGAAGGAGTGAGGGAGGCAGGGTATCAAAGGGACAAGACAAGTAAAGATGTGATTTTAGACAAAGTCTAGCTTCAGCCTCATCCTATAGGAGACCAGAGGGGTGGATTTTTAGATGCTTGAACCTGAATATCAGTTGTTGCAGAATTGCTGCTCAGAAGGCCCTAATCTTCCTAGCATCCCCTGACCTCTGCAGAGGTCCCCAGATAGAGTCTCAGGTACAGGACTTCAGAAGCAAAATATGAAGCAGCTGGAAGAGGGTTTATAGAAAGGGCAGAAGAGATCCAAGATATCTCTTGGAGCATCAGCAGTGTAAACTGTTGCTGTGAGGTAGATGTGTGTGTATCTCCAGAATTTATATGTTGAGGCCTAATGCTCAATGTAATAGTATTAGGAGGTAGGGCCTTTAGAATGTAATTAGGTTAAGTTGGTGAAAGTCTCAGGAATGGAATTAGTGCCCTTAATAAGAAGAGGCATAAGAGATTTCTCTCTTCACCTTGTGAGGATACAAAAAGAATATGGCTATCAATCAACCAGGAAATGGGCTTCCACCACTGAATCCACTGGCACCCAAATCTTAAACTACCTACCATCCAGAATTGTGAGAAATAAATTTCTGTCATTTAGGCCACCCAGTCTATGGCATCTTGTTATAGCAGTATGAACTGAGACAACTATTTATGTCAAAATCCTCACTAACTGTAGATCTGGGCTTTGTGAATTTATGTCTCTCATTATTAATTGTGATACATGGTAGATTTAATCCTGTTAGGTTTCATAAAATTAATTTATTTTTAACCATTTAACAGTCAAACTAGTTTTGATTTGAAATTCAAAACAGTTCAATCTTTGAAAATTCAGGTCTTTTATAGATGACTTGAGCCACAGAGAAAGTGTAAAATTTTAGAAATTATAAGTAAAACATGTAGGTAGCACTGAAGTCTAATATTGTCTATACATAAAGGCAATAATTGGTGTTAAATTTCACTGGAAAACAGGGCTTCATTAAAAAGATAGTTATTAGCCAGCTTAACAACAGAAATACGTCTACAAATTGTGAAGATGACCGTGAGCTACTTACTTTTTCTTTCACATTCTAACATTTGGAAACCAAACTCAAACCTCTATATGATAATTTGGAGTATTAACAGCATCAACAAAGGATAAATTTCCCACGGGATATATTTCTCTGTTACTGCTTACTTGGAAATACTTCTGGAAACTGAGGTCAAAATGTAATGTGAGAATGAAAAGAGGTGATCTCAGGAGACAGAGATGATGTGACTTACCCATCTAAACTTAGGCAAAAGTTGCAAAATTTTGAAGTTTCCCATACGATGACCTGCAATGAGGGTGGGGCCAAGAGTATAAGTGCATGCTGTGTCTAAGTCCAGACAGAGTAAAGGGATAAAAAACTAGGTTGTAAAACCTGGGAGAAGCCTGTTTTATTTGGGGGGGCCTAGTTACCTTTTCCACTAATAATACGACCCAGTGTTTTTTATGTACAAATACAAGCCTCACAAAATGAGAAACCATTCAATGTGAAGATAGAATGAGACTAGAATAGTTCTCTTCATATTGCTTGAACTGGAAGGGAAGCAAAAAATCCATTTCTTTATAAGCTAATGCATAAATATTAGGAGAAGAAAAATATTATGCTTCCACTCCCTGTCCCCATTTTTCATCCTGGTTTTTATTGGTAGGTGAACTGGAGTGTGTTCAAGTTCCAGCAAGAAATTTAATATCAGAACAGAAATTTATGCAACCACAGAAAACATGATTTATATATGACTGTTTCACCCTCTTTTATAAAACATATACCACCAAAATAAGTCCAATGCAATACAATGGTTATTTATATGAGGCTCTCCAATTAACCTCAAGCTATCCCTTGGATATTTAGAATAAGTATAAAGCATTCTGCCTCACATGTAGCATTGGTTTATCATCAACACTGAAAGAAAATTTTTAAAGGATCAAATTGTATGCAGTGGATTTATAGTTAATATATAATAGATTTTATATGTACCAATTACATGCCCATTAAGCACTATTTTTCCTAATGTGGATTTCTTGTATGCATGATTTTTTTTTCTTTCTCTTCTTATAAAACACTCGCTAAATAAGCTTATAAAGCCAACTAGATATACCCATAAATTTGGAAAAAATATTTTTGTGACGTGTGTTTGGACAAGATAGTTCATGTGAAAGAAGCTGAATGTTCACCAAAGACAGGCAAGTTGAGAGACTCAATGAGATGCTGTGGGGTATAATCTAAGTGATATTTTATTCCACCATTGTAGGAAATGTGGTATTTCACTCCAGCAAGAAGGGATTTAGACTACCAGAGCCTTATTCAGGTGTCCTAAGCAGAGAGAACCAATATGGGGATTTCTCTCTCTTGCACAGGCAAGGAACCAAATGATAAGTGAAACTGTTGACAACCTAGGGACAAGCACTGACAAGAAAGTGGCCTTTCTAGGGATAAGCTTGGCTTTCAGAAATCTGGAGGCACATCTGGGAGAATGGCCACATGAGTGACCTACAAGGTGCTGGATTTCCTGATTCCCCCAAAATAAAGAAACCAAATGAGTAAACAGAATGATTTTATGCATTTGTAGTAAATAGAATATTTGGACTACAAAAAGGCCAAGAGGCTTCCTCTAGGTGCCTTCATAGGGACTTGACAGAGCAGGCCTATAGGCCCCTTTTTGCACCCTCTGTATTTTTCCAATAATCAGAAATGGGTCTCAATGAAATAGCAAAGAAAAGAAGAATCAACAGCAAGAGAAAGGAGTATCAGAGGAGCAGTTATAATACACACCAGTAAAATAAAATTGCTAGAGAAAAAGAAAACTTAAAAAAAAGTACATAAGAAGATTCAAGTGCAACTTCATTATAATAATAAAAAGAAAATATGAAATTCTGTAAAAATACATTTGAAAATGTAGAGTAAGTAAAAGATTTCCTAACAAAATGCACATTGCCAAATTAAAAAATGCAAAATGTGGATGGACTAAACCTCAGAGAAGAGATTTTAAAAATGATTAAAGATATATTATTGGAAAGACTCCACGAAAAGTATAAAATACTTAGAAATAAACTCAATATGAATGGCACAGGATCTATATTTATAACTCTCAACCTTGCCTTTACATTAAAATTACCTTGGTGAGCTTTAAAATATTCTGGTGTCCTTAGACAAAACAAATGAGAATTTCTAGAAGTTAACTCCATGAGTGAGCATTTTTTAAAGCTTGTAAGTAATTACAATGAGGTATTGAGTTCAAGAGTCACCCGTCAATATGAAGAAAATTATATAATTGTATCAAAAAGTGTAAAATAAAATCAGAAACACGAAGTGTGCGTCCCAGGCCTGGTAGGTCCCAGTTCTGGCTGTGATCAGGCTTGTGGCTAGGAATAGAACACCAGATTCAGAATGCTACATGAGTGGAGTAGGGCACCTGCGCCTAAAATATGTAAACATAATTCAGCTTATTGTACCATATATGTGTGGCTGGATGCCACTATTGCACTCTGATATGACTGGAGCCATGTGAGCCCCTGGAGAGCAGAAGGGGAGCATAAGAAAGGGGAGCAGAAGAAGAGCAGAAGCAGAAGCCTACTCCCTGCAATGGACTGCACTTCCTGAAACAGAAGTGCCCTCTCCACAATAAAGTTGGTGCCTGCAGTTTCATTCTCAGGTTTCTGCCTTTCCTGCATTCTTCCAACTGAGTGTCTCACCATTGAACCTTCCCTTTTCCACCAGCGTGGCGCTGATACAAAATCTTTAATAAGAAAGCTTAATTTCATGCCATTGTTCACTCTCCTTAATTAATATATAAGTTTAACTAAATTCCAATCAGAAATGTGGTAACTCTTTTTAATTGGAAAAACTGATGTTAAAAATTATATTAAAGATTATTAACATTACCAAAGAATAGCCAAAAAAAAAAGACCATGATGATGAACTAGTAATTAGAAAATATTATAATTAATTCATCACTGTATTTGTATAAGACAAGACAAATAGATCAGTGGCAGAGATTCGAGAATCCAGCAATGGCATCCAATATATATGAGAAATAATAGAAGATCTATATGGTAGTTCAATTATATGAGAAAATGATGAATTATTTAAAAAATAGTACTGATACAACTGGATATATCTGAAAAAAATTAAAGTGGACCATCATCATTTAATATTTACTAGTAAACTCAAAATTATTTATTATTTTAATGTATAGTAAAATAATAAACTTATGTATACACGACTATGTATTGTTTCTAGGAACCTTTTGTTACAATAGGTGGTATCTTCTTAACTAGGACTGCTATATAGTTTCTCTTCTCTATATTTTTCTCTGGCAATCCTCTAAATTCTTCCCCTTCTCCTTTATTTTTCTCAGGCCCACAAGACTGGACCTTCAACAGCACCCTATTCCATTTAATTGCTTAGAAATTCTTACCATTTCCATCTGCTTTTACCAGAGGCTTTAGGCACACTAAGAAAGTTCATTGCAGCCTAGGATGATCATTCATATGCATACCTTTCACGCAGCACCTATGTGATACCCTCATCACAACCTGAAGCAACAGGGCATGGAGACCCTTTGAGTCTAGAATCTACGAGAAAATTCTAGCTTCATTACGGCTACAAGAAAAAATGGTTACTTTGTCTTTCATTTTTCTTATTTACAGAAATAGATTTTCTCTCTGACTTTTCAATTGAAAGAAAAATATTTGATATTGTAACCTGTTTAATTAGTATAGAAATTAATTCTGCTAAATTAGAAAATCTCTATGGTAAATTGGCTTTGGTACATTGGCTAACCTAGCAGAACAGTCTGTGAGAAGCTATATCAACCTTGATTACACAGTACGTCCATGTGTGCTTCGGGTCTAACTTCTTCTCCCACCCAAACACCTATAACCATTTTACAGTGGTATAAATGTAACAGCTCAGATTATTTTATTAAGAATTTTTTTCTTTATCAACACACCAGAATTTATACATTTAAATAAGTCCTGCCTCTCCAAAGTGTCCCATGACAATGCTATCGCTATCACTAGTAATAGGTTTGCTGTACTTTTCTCAGAATTTTCCTGAGAGCCTATCAATGACTCTTTGATACTATATGTGCAACTGAGAATAGCCAAAATCATATAGAGTAAAGTATGGGTAGTCATATAGAGCAAGATAGAAAAAAATAGAGTATACAGTTATATAGCATACAGTTGGGAAAATTCTCTGAGTAATACTGTGTGTGTCCATCCACATGTACATGTAACAAACTAATAAGTTCTAGTTTCTTAGGTCTCTCAAATTTATTTTGAACATAATTCTAAATAGTTACCATTTCTAGGTAACTACATTGAAGCTCACCACTCACATGGATTACAATTGTCATTTGGGGGGGGGGGATTACGTTTGCTATCTCATGGTCACTCCTTTTAAATGCTGCATAAATATATTAATATCTTTATTTCTCCCTTTTAGAACCATATGGGCCCTTCGCTGAAGTCTTCCCAATCTGCTCAACAATCCTGTAAAGGTTTTGCTATCTACAACTTCAGGGTACTTTTTATGTCACAAATACCCCTGGCCAAATGACCCTCCTTAACCCTTTGTCAATCCCTGTCCAGCATTGTTTTTGATATCTGAATCTGGATGGCCCTTCCAGGTATTTATTCTTTTCTATAAAAAAGTACAGCAGTACTTGCCTAAGAGATAACAAAATTAAATATTATATTTCATTACAATGAATTCTAACCAGCAGAGGATGATTAACCACTAGAGACTTTAAGTGACCACAGATACCAGACCTTTTCTGGGTCTAACTGAAGACTCATCACTAAATGGGGGACTGGTTTACAGATTTCATGCACAGACCTCAGCCCTAGTGAAAGGCAAGTTTTCAGTCCTTAATTAGCATCAGCACCATGGCCCTCCACTTTCTGGCATTTAAAACCTTAAGCTTTGCCTTTTAGGCCCAAATATTCAGTGGAGTTCTTCACTGGTGTGCATTCCTTAATAAACTCAGCTCCGCAGGCCACCCCCACCCCTACTGTAGTTCAAAGTCTTTGCATTATCCTTTGTCATCTCTAACCTCTTCTGCCATACCGCTGTTTAATCAGACACTCATCTCAGAACTCATAGATTATCTTGCATTACATTTTGCTTTTAAAATACGTTACTTGCCAGTATTCTTGCTTTGTCATATATATGACAAATTGTATCTCTAATACATCTCCTTAAGAAGCTTATTAAGGACAGTTTATTTATATCTGATTTTCTTTCAGCCCTAGAGACACTGGTCCTCAAAATGAGGTCTCCAAATAACAATAGGAGCATCACCTAGGAATTTGTTGGAAATGTCCATTCTCAAGTCTTAGCTTAGACCTGCTGAGAAACTTTGGGCATGAGGCCCAGAAGTCTGCTTAAACAAGTCCTCCAGCTGTTTCTGACCACATACTCAAATTTAACAACCATTTGCCTGGGGTTTTGCCCCAGGTAGTATCTCAGTAGAAGCCTGTTAGGTTGACTCTGCTAATCCTTCCTCTCAAGCTATAGTTAAATTTAAGGTAACAATTCTAGGCAGAAAATGAGAAAAAGGCACAAATGATGCAGAAATTTTAGGTCTATAGAAGGAGTTGAGTCTCCAAAAAGATACACGACATACCTATTTCTTAATCTTATGTTTGTTTTCCTACCTTGTCTTATTATGGCTATGTGATTCCATCTACTTTGTTGACTCTCCTCTGAAAGGCATAGGGGCCCTGAGAAAAATCTTTAACTTTTGTTCTTTATTCATGTTTCAGTTTACCTCCTCACAGAACTATCACTGAAAAAGTGCACAATTTCTAGAGAATCTTATATCTCTCAGAGAGTTCTCCAGCAAATGTTCTTCTCTTGCACCTCTTCACTAAAGTTAGGGCTTTCTGAGAGCTTACAATTTCTATTACTTCCATAGTCTTTAAATATCTAATGAAAGAGACATTTAAGTTATCACAGGAGCAGCAGCAGGAGGCATAGTTGCTTAGGGCAAAGATGGGAGTTCAAAATAAAGAAAAGCATGGACTTGGAATTGGATGCTGATTGGCAAAGTAGGAGAGTACTAAACTTTTCTAATTTTTTCTTTGTGCCAGGGCTTCCTAAATCATAAATCCTTTGGGAACATGATAGATGTTCATTTGATTTCTTCTTTGAAGCAGTGACTCTCCACCTTTACTAGAATGTCAGAAATATCTGGGAAATTCTCTTTTCTTTGTTCTTTTTGTTTTTTGTTTTTTTATTCTCTGAGCATGAGACCCAGGTATTAGTATTTCTTAAATCTCCCTGGTGGTTCCAATATCTAGCTATAGAGAACCACTATTTGGGATTTGCTAGTTAATGACTGTTAATGTGATGTATCTATCTTTGTCTATTTCTCAATGTTCTTCTTCCTACATTCAGTTTCCAAAGGTCAAACCACAACTAGACCAAAGAATCACATACAAAAAAAGAAACTGAGTCATTTTTCAATATCTCTAAGATCAAAATAAAACACAATTAAAAGATCAATGAGCTCTGATGGCATCTATATTTATTTTTTATTCCTGTTTTATTTTTTTCCTATTCACCCAAGATCCCTATTCCGTCTTTGTGTCAAAGTACTCATTATTATTGAAGAAAACTATCTGACAACCTGCTAATATTGAAGCTTCAGCAATCCAGAAAGGGACTACTATTCTCCTTGGTAAATATTTATATTTTCAAAAGTTATATGAAGAGGAAAACATCCAACTCAATGAGCTGAAATACTAAATGGCTGTATTTTAGGCTAGGGGAAATATCTATGCTCCAAGTGACATTCCCATGATGCTCTGTGGAAAAAGTATGCTGCCTGTGAGAAAAAAAGCTAACAGATTTCCAGACACAGCATCACAGGAAAATACGGAAGTATGGACTTGGAGCTGAGAGAGGATACATTAACAACTGGTATATATATATACATAATTGAAGATAATTTATATTTCACTTCCTGGCACACAGTAGACATTCAACAAACGTTCTTATTTTAATTAACTCTTTCCTCCTTCCCCAATTATCTACTTTTTAGAATCCTTGAAAATATTTTACATATTTTCAAATATTCAGGAAACTTAAAACAATATGTGATTGAGAGGATAAATACTGACTCTAATGAATTTCTGAAAATATAAATTATAATATGTGATGGGAATCTCTTCAAATTTCAGAGCAACACTAATATATATCAGTTGCACACCTTGCTATATCATCCCTTCTGCTCCTTAGGGCAATAAAATTCATTGTCTTGGTTAATTTGAGAACATTCTTAATCCAAAAAAAGTAAACAGCAAAGTATAGACTCTAGATATTTGTATCCAAAACTTAAAGATAACTTAACTGAATAGAAAAGAGTTAAGTACAAAGAGATAAAAGGGGCCTTTCACAAGTTGCCAAGATTTACATCACTATTTAATATTAAATAAAATGCAGGTTACAAAATAAGAAGAAAGGCAACAAGGAAACCCCTCCATGTACATTGTCTCTGACTATTGCCTAAGAAAGACACTAACAGTTGATCATAGAATCATTGCAATAACATGGATCCACTGAAGTCACTTCCTCAGAGTTAAGATCCAATCTTGTGATCATGTGTGGGTCACAGCCCAAGACAGGGGTGTAGTTGGCAATTTAAGTGCAAAAGTAGATTTCCAGTATAATCAGTCATCTAATTGCACATCCAAATGTATTCTACATTTGCACATTTAATTAATTATGTCTTAATTGAAAGCATTCTGCTCATAATAATTTGTTCTCATTTCCTTTCAAATCAAATTATCAAGGGAGGAATTTAGTTTTGAAATTCATTTGTAGAGAAATTTTTATATATATTGAAAAAAAGTAAAAATAATGAATTTTCAAACTGCTTCTTAAAAGATAAAAGTCTCAGTTCCTTTAGAAGTTCAAAGAAAAACATTAAAGACAATCCAAATAAATCAATTTGATTTCATCTGAATGAGCATCTAACTTTGAAGATGGAGAATATATTCTTCTGTATTGTGAATGTGTCCATTGTAATACAGGTATAATTAGTCTTTTCAGCTGCAATTCAGATTCTTGGGTCAGTGTAAAAGGCCTTGTTTATTTACACGAGGCAATTCTCTGAGAAAGTGGCTCATTAGTCTAAGATTCCTGGCACACACAGTCTGGTCTACAAATTAAAACAGCCATTTAAATTCCCTTTATGGAAACTGTGCCTGGTAGGGCACTTCCACGTGCAATAAAGTCTTTATTTCCTTATCCAGAGGTTCCAGAAAAACAGAAAAGGTGGCTATTGTATCTTTAGATAAGCCATGGTGGATAAATCCTAAGATTCAGATATTAACGATTGGATAAACTCCTGCATTTCCCATAATTTTAGCTTTGAAGCCATCCATTAACAGTACTACAGAAAAAAATGTCAGGAAATGCAGAGAGAGAGAGAGAGAGAGAGTTCCCAGTTATGATTTGGGGGGGGGGGGAATATAATTGGAAATAAGTCAGTTAGGCTTTTAAAATTAACATCATTTGATGTCACACAAAGAGGTCAATTTGTAATTTACTTGGGAGTCATAGTTCTGAAATTACTGACTTGTGCATGTAACAGTTTAGCTTTAACTGAGGCATTTAATTTAGCATCCCTTACAGCTTCTCTTCCATACTGATCCTTGCTCTGAACAAGATCTCATTTCATAAACCAATTAAACATGGTACTTACTGTGGCTTAAATACCAAGACAGATTTAATGTATTGTCCAATTTCACAGATCAGCAATGTTTCTCTTCCTGCATCACTTGCTCATAATAGTAACATAAGTGAACAGTCTGTGCCAGTGAATGGGCCAGCATTAAAACAATATAAATGTTGCTGTCCTGCAGGTAAGACAATTGGCAGTGCTTTACCCCAAGTGTCAGAGAGTTTTCATAATATTGTAAAATTAATACTCCATACACATGAATTTCAGCCTCTTTGAAATACGACAAAATGGTTTCTGAAAGGCAATGAATCTCTTTCTAAATTGTTGAATTAAAATGCTTAATCAATAAGTAAATCTTTGCTCTTTTCATTAATATTTGAGTTATTTTTCCAACTTGGTGCTTTTCCAATTAGAAGAGGCTTCTAGTTAATTTGTTTAGTGAGAAGTTAGCATGAAATTATTTTATTCTTACCTCACAGTGGTCTCCACTTACCCCACTCTTTCTTCTACAGCTCAAGTGCACTCATCATGATCTTGATGTGAACTATGTTAGATAATGTTGGTTGCCTACCCACTAGCCACAATCCTTTATTTTCTTAGTTTATAATAATAGCTTGTGTACATTGCAAAAAGTTCACAGAACATGGACTTACTCCTCTCCCAGCCCAAGTGGATGGGCTATAATTGGTCTAAGCCATAATGTGGTAGATTGCATTATTTGTTCATATGTCTTTGTTGCTTCCCCATCCTTGCCATGCTTCAATGAGGGAGAGATTATTTCCCTGTCTCACTGACTTTGGTTTGGCTATATGAGTGCTTTACCAACAGAATGTAGGTAGAATGAAGAGAATGCCTATTTTAAGCAGATCAGTTAAGAAGCATCATGTGTTTCTGCTTCTCTTGTGCTCCTGCCCTGAATTATGAAAATCATATGTCCCAGGTAGTCCATGTCCTTAAACCTTTCACAAAGGACTCATGGAGCACCCTGGAACTTCACTCATGGTCTGATACAGAACTGCTGTAACTAATCCACAAACTCATGAGCAAGAAACAATAAACAGATATGTGTTGACATGTTAGTGTGTTTCTTCAGATGCATTATTAAAGCGAAGGTAATTAATGCAAATGTTGATTTAGTTCTTTTCTTGGTTTGGAATGTTAATTTAATTCTTCTTTGCTTGGTTTGTGATTGGTTTATAGATGAACATTTGACCATTTTGTAGCTAATCAGATGTATTAGAAAGCATACTGTGAGAGGGAGATTATAAGTAGGATTTTCACCTCTGATAAAAAAGAGAGATGACAAAAAAAATGCACTTTTTAGAGTTATTTGACTTTATTTTTTAAAGACATAATTATTAGAGTTGTAGTAGTGATCTTTTAACTGAAAAATTACACAGGATGAAAATCAAGCAGACTGAGGATAGCAGAGCAGAGAGCTAGAGAAAACCTGGGTGCTTAAGACATTGTTGAACTGCTGCAGTTTATATATATATAAACTGAACTACTTTATTGTTTAAGCCACAATAGTGTCTCTTCTATTAGCTGCAACCACATGTACCCAATTAATACAGTATGTTTCTAGCAAAGTACCAAAAAACACAGACCATATAACACAGATGTTTTTTTAAATATCATACTATATAAACTGTAGTATTTTTCATTTAAAAAGGTAAATGCCATTTCCATACATTATAGCACCTGTATACTGTAGGACGAAATATCAGTTTCATTTTTTTAAAAAAATGCTGTCTACTATTCTATGCATGAGTATGTTATGCCTAGTTTGAATTAGTAATCTAGATCAACCTCAGTGAGCGATTCCAAAATAAATTTAAAGATGTGAAAGAAAAGCTAATTGACATTTAAATTAAATCCATAAATTATAATATCCACCTAAAAGAGTCTCCAAGGGGTAGAACAGAAAAAAATAAGGAGAAAGAAACACTCAAAGAAACAAAAAAAGAAAACTTTAAAAGGTGCAATAAAAAAACATATCCTATGATGTCACCACTCACTGAGTGCTAAGCTAAATTAAGTTTTTGAAAAGACCTTAAAAGCAGGTATACCTTTTGAATATGTATGTGTATACATGCATGTGATATGTGTGTATATATAGTGCATGAAACATTTTTTAAATTACTTATATTAAAATATCACATATGCTCATATAAGGACAAATTTTAAGCTTAATGAATTTTATCAAAGTGAACATAGCCATTTCACTATCCATCAAGTCAGAAATAACACTTAACCAACACTCTTACTCTGTTTCATGTTCACTATTAATTGTTACTCATTCCCTCTTTCCCAAAGGCAACTATTATCCTGATTTCTCATACAAAAGATTGGTTTTGCATGAATATTTAACTTTATATAAATGAAAATATGTTTTTTTGTCAGAAAACTCACTACATACATTATTTGTGATATTCATCTATGCTGTTTTACATAACAACAATGCATATTTATTCATTATTCTATAGTATTCCATGTGCAAATAGATGACAGTTTATTTATTTTTTCTCCTCCTGATAGATATTTGGGTTGGTTTTAGTTTTTGGTTATTATAAATATGATGCTTTAAATATTCTTGTTATTTTTCAAAATGAAAATATGTATGGATTTACAGCTGGACATGAAAAGTTCTATCTTTATCTCTGGGGAAACCTGAATATCTAGATTTTTGGCCTCGGCCATGATAACAGATTTATAATGTGCAATTTAAAGTCAAGAAATATCATCTGACAACCTGAAGAGTCAGGCTTTTTCTTTTGTTTTTTGTTTTTACTACTGGTTTGCAACTGGCCTAATTGGTTTGACAACTTAGCTTGATTACATGGACAAGAATATATAAAAGCCTTGCTGAGGGTTAGTCCTTTGAGCTCTCCTTAAGATTCATAGCATAAATCTTGGTGATTCAAGTGGGAGACAGAATACAGCCTGTGTATGTGAGTAAGGAAAGACCTGGGGAGCTTGCACATGGAATGTCTTTCAGGCCTGCAATACTTGCCTTCACTATTTTTCACTTGCTGCACCATATTCTTTATATTTAAGTGAATGCTTTATATGAATATACTCTATGATGATTCTTTCAAATATCCAAATTTCGCAAAACTTTGCAATATGTATACATCCCTATGTATATATTTAGGAATTAATTTGTGGTTTGAGGTACGCATATGTTAAGTTTTAGAAGATACAGCTAAGGTTTTCAAATGGTTGTACTAATTTATGTTCCTATCAGCAATGTGTTAATATTACAATTTCTCTATATTCTTTTCCTTTTGGTATACTTTTTATCATTATCCAGTTGTAGCTTTTTTGTTTAAATGTTTTTTTTTTTAATTTTGAAATAATTCCAAACTTAGACAAAAGTTGCAAGTACAATGCAAGGAAATCTTTACTTGAATCATTTGAGAATTAGTTGCCTAAAAGCTCTAATACTCTAATATTTTTTATGAAAATATTTCTCCTACATATCCACAACATACTATCAGCATGGGTTGTATTGTCATTTATATAATGCTACTATCTAACCCTCGACCCCATTCAAGACCCTGATATTCTACACAGTTACCACTGTGGTAGTCTCCCTTCTCACTCTACTATGGCTCCAATACCCTGTGCTTGGCTGTCACCCTCAAGCTCCAATCCCCTCCGTAGGTCACTATCCTTTGTTGTGTAATATTGTAGATACTCTTTTTATCCTTCTTGGCTAAGAAGTGTGCCTGCCCAGCCCACTCAGGCTCTGATACTCCACACCATGCCACACCTCTTTCATCTTGCTTGGGCTCTGTTATCACTCACTGACCTGCCTCCACTTCTACATGACCTCTTTCCTACTCCAATTCCTTGGCTTCAGTACCTGGAAACCCTCCTACAATGATGTCCTATTTACCCTGCTTAGACTCTGAAATTCCACACTGAACTGTCTCTTCCACATGGACACCTTTTTTATTCCCTCTCCCCTCTCCGAAGTTCCACTCTATGCTACAGCCCTGCATCAATGCTTTCCTACCAGGATCCTCTTGGATTTAGACATCAAATGCTGGTAAATACTTCTATCTGGATGCTCTCCTCAGCCTGTTTGGCTTCTTGCACCCCATACAGAGACACTTATGTGTGTTGAAACCCTTTCTCAGCTCTGGCCTCAATCCACAATAGGCAGCCTTCTTCTGTGGATACCATGCATTCTTTAGCCTGTCCCACCTAATGATTGTAAGACTTAATTCTGCAAGAAGAGAAGAAACAGAAAAGAAGGGAAAGAAAAACAAAAAAGCAAAGAGAAGGTATGGATGAGGGAGGGGAAGAGAAAGAGGATAAGCTCATTTTGGTTTTAATGTGCAATTTCTTAATTACTCATTAGTTTGAGCACCTCTCCTGAATTCATTAATCATTTGGGTATCCTATTGAGTGCAGTGCTTCTTGAAAAGTCTTGCCCAGTTTTCTAAGGGGTTGTGAGCTTTCTTTTTATTGATTTGTAGAACTTCTTTAAATATTCTGGGTATGAACCTTTTATAGGCATTAAATATTTCTTCTCCCAATCTGTGACATGACTTTTCAGGCACCTAATTTTATATTTTGTTGAAAAGAGGCTTCTAATTTTAATGTTCATATCTTTTCCTCTGTGGTCAGTACTTTATTTTTGGTTTGCTTATTTTTAGAAATCTTATTTACATCCAAATCATAAGAATATTTTCATACATTATATTCTAAAATATCATTTTCCTTTCACATTTGAATCTAAAATTCCCCTCAAAATAATTTTTGCATTTGATGTGAGACACTGGTCAATTTTCAGGGTTTCCCTCATAAATTACTATTTTACCATACACCATTTTTTAGAAGGCCCTTCATTTCCCACTGCTCTACAGTGCTATCTTTGTTATAATGTGTACATGTATATGTTGATCTCTTTCTCTCTGCTTAATTCTGTTCTCTTGCTCTATTTTCTTATTCTCCAATATCATACTATCTTTATCACTAGAGCTTTTTCTGGGTAAGGAGGAATTATACTTTAATTTTGAATTATACCCCAGAGGGTTTCCACATACCCCACACTTAAGCTCTCTTGAATATATATATTTTTAATCTTACATAACCTTAATACAACCATCAAAACTAGGAAACTAGCATTGGTACAATACTGTTAACCAAGCTTAAGACTTTATTCAAATGCCATCTGTTTTTCCACTAATATCCTTTTTCTGTTTCAGGATTCTGTTGGAGAGCCCACCTTACATTTAGTTGTCATATCTCCTAGTCTCCTCCAATCTATAACAGTTCCTAAGTCTTTGTCTTTTAGAAACTTGCCACTTTCAAATAGTACTGGCTGATATTTTATGGGATGTCTGTTAATTTGGGTTTGTTTGATGTTTTCTCATGATTGGATTGAATATATGCATTTTTGGCAAGAATGATCAGAAGTGATACTCCTTTCTCAGTACATTATAGCAGGGATTATGTGATGGTGACAGTAGGTCTTGCTACTGATGGTATTTACCTTGATCACTTGGCTAAGGTTGTGTCTCCGGGATTGCTCTGCTGTAAAGGTACTATCTTTCCCATCATAGCTAATAAATATTTTGAGGAGATAATTTCAGATAAAGCAAATGTCCTCTTTACCCCCCAACTTTTGCTCACTAATTTGAGCATCTGTTCATGGATCTTGTTGCTAATAACTATTATTGTGGTGACTGCCTAATGGTAGTTATCCATTTTTCTCTGTCTACATTTATTATTTAGAATTTTCTTAAGCAAGTGCTGTCTTCCTCCTTCCATTTATTTATTGATTCAATTATTTATATGGGTAGAGAATGATAGATATTTATTCTATCCTATGGAACTAAGAGTAATAATATCAATATTTGTTTTATTACTCAAATTGTTTGAGCTTAGGCCATCAGGAGCCCCTTCAGGTTGGTGCTATATTCTTTCAACAAGCATCCATCTTTTTCTTTTATTATTTATTTATTTATTTATTTATTTATTTATTTATTTATTTATTTATTTTAGTATTTTCTTATTTTCTGGGTCCATGAGATATTATAGATATTACAGCTATCTTGTGTTTTCCTTTCACTAGTCCAAAAATTAACCATTTTTTCAATGAGTATTGACTCCTTTTATTGAAAAAATAGTGTTTATATATCAAGACCTAGGTGCTGGGTGTTCTAGGCCCTCTCCCTGGACAAAACTAAGGAATATTCCTTAATTTTGTGTATATATAGTATATACAGTATACTACAGTGTGTGTGTGTGTATATATATATATATACGTATATATACATATATATATATACATATATATACATATATATATATACGTATATATATATATATACACACACACACACTATACTAACTAACACATTCTATAAGGATAAAATGATAAAATTTTATTTGAAAAGGAAGCTGGCAATTTCCCACACTCCCCTCCTTATTTAGAGTGTATCCTCAAAATCTCCGTAGGCCCAATAAGAGATGTGACCTTTTGATTTTATAATGCAAGTTCAGAGAACTTGTGATCCTTGAAAATGTAAACAAATCCTCCAAAATTAACTCAGGAGATTATCATCAAATGTGGCCCTGTGTCTCTTGAAGGGATAAGAAAAGTTATTTTTGCTTCTGTCTTGCTAAATAAACTATATGAAAATCTGTCCAGACTTTTTGTCACTTTTTTTGCTACCTACATTCAGAGAAATCTAATAATGCTTACTTAATAATAAACTGTTCTTTTTTCTATGTTGGTTAGAGAAATCTTTTGTTGGTAGGATTGTTTTATTCTTCTGCTCTCTCTCTCTCTCTCTTTTTCTCTCTCTTTTTCTCTCTCTTGTGCATGCGCACGCACACACGCGCGCACACACACACACACACACACGCATCAGTATTTCTGAATGTTCACTTTAAAGAGAGGAATGACCCTGAGTAATTAAATATTGGCGGAAAGACACCAGTAAAAAGCAAACCAAAAAAAAAAAAAAAGCAGAAGAAAACAGAAGTAGGAAGTAGGTCATTTGTTGAAAGTATCAATAGAATTGGGAGAAGTGGAGGTTTCTAAAATAATTATTGCCAATAATGAGAAGCTAATTTATTGAATGAATTTACATTAATAACTGTAGCTAACATCTATTGTTGCATAACTTGCTTCCAAAGCACTGATGCTTGCCAGCTTTCTTCTATATACCTTGGCCAATGGTTCATTAACCTGGCTGCACATTAGCTTCTCCTAAGCATCTTTTAAGAGATACAAATTCCTAGGCCCCACCCCCCAGATATTCTGTTCTAATACTCCTAGAGTATGATGTCAGAATTTAAAAGCTCCCCACGTGATTCTAAAGTGCCCTGAAGGATGAGAACCACAGACTCTGATCTACTATTTATTCTCTTCATTACTTGCCACAAAAAAAAACTATGCATGTAAGACATTTGTGAGCATAGAAGAGTTTACTGAAAGTTGGACACCGTGCAAACAAAGTTAGTCAAATCAAATTTAATCCTGAGTTTTAGAAATTTCCTGTGACCACCCCAGGAGGTAGAAATACTCACTAGACCCTCACCCCACATAATCTCCAACCCCAAACTGTTTCACATTTCTAGTCTCTTCCTCTTATCTACTTCTTCCTCGTCTGCCTGACCATAGGAACTAAAACTTCTCACTCTATTCTGCAGAGTGATTTTGCTCCCACTAATAATCCATTTTCTTCAAGATGGTTTATAACTAATTATTCATTACTTTGGAGAGTTTTTGAGAGGTAATATTCTTGAATATTATCTGATTTGTAGAATTGAGTCAAAAGACTGATGTTGACACCAATTTCTAGATTTGTAATTATAATTTAAAAAGCTTTTTGCTTTGACAAAGATGTTCTTACATTAAAACATAAAACTTTTTCTATGTGTCCACTAGTTCAGCCAGTAAGCAATTTCTTTATTATACACCAGAGGTCAGTATTGGATTATTAATATACATGATCCATTAATTGTTATTTTCTCATTTAATAAAAATGAGAAATAAAATACCAAGGATCGTTGTTATAGTGGAGATTTGTTATTACTTCCTTAAGCAAGCATAATCTGGATGGATGTGTATAGATCATGAATGACTAAAAAAGAAGACAATTTTTAAAAGACAAAAAAGAAAAAAGCCATGTAATGGAAATAGCCTTTGTTCTTTAGAAAAGCATTTATAATTAATTCCTGGCATATTAATTAAGCAGCTTTTACATGATAGTTGCTAATTACTAATACGTGTGAGAAGAGTTCATAACTAGCAGGATAAACTTACATGCTGAAAATGAATTGAACTTTATAGTGTTTAGAAAGTAAGAATCATTTAACTCTGCATACCTATAATAGTGTATCAGTTTTGGATGGCAAGAGTTACAGATATTTTGTACAAATAAGACAGGGATCCAGCAGTATAATAATGACTGAGAGTATCAAGAGAAGACAAAAGATTTAATGAAAAGAAGATAAGACTAAAGACAGATCTGATAGCTGTCTACGATGTATTAAAGGTTTCAGCAGGAAGAGAAAACAGATTAGTGTTATGTTGCTCCAGTCAGCAATGAAGGAATGAATTACAGAGATAGAGATTGTGACTTCATATGAGATAGAGTTTTCTAAAACGTATAACTGTTTCAACAGTTTTGCTTAGGGGTTACACAGAAATAGTTCTATCATAGAGTATCAGGACAAATTAGAAGAATGCCAAAAACTTTTACATTCTAAGGTTATATGAGTATGTGATTGTGACACCAAAGAGGAAACATTCTCATGGATATATCACAGATTCAAAGCCTCCTTCCAGGCATATTTAGTCTAGGTGCCATTTGCTTTAAAAAGTCTCCCTGAATCCCCCAGAATACAGTTTTCTCATCATAAGTACCTTTAATATTTTAACCATACATTGCCTTTTGTCATCTCTTGAAACATATTGTACATTTTTGTATTATTTAGCTTTGTATTTTTATGTCTTATCTATAAAATAGATTCTTTTATGAATACATGTTATTTTCTCCTCTATAATATTTGGTATAATACAATGGAGTTAGTAGATACTCAGATAGTGTAGCAAATAGATTTCTTTATCTATAAAGTAATAAATAAAAGCATCCACTTTGCCTGCCTCCCTGAATTGTTTTGAGGATCAATTGAGATAATGTGTCTGAAAACACTTTGAAAAGTATAGAGTGCTATATAAATATAAGGCATTTATTATTTCAAACTGAGTTCTCTCAGTTATAACCTTCCATGTTATCTTGAACATAATGGCAACTAAAGAACATTTTTTAAAACTTAATCTGAAAAGGAACTTATCCTTTCTGGGCACAAATCATATGCCTCCTGAAAAAAATGTTTGTGCATAATTTTTTGTTTGTTTCTAAAATGCACAATGAGCTATGGTCCTTCAGGGAAAATGTTGCTCTGATAAAAGTAATTCACAACATAGAAAACTGCCCTTGCATATTTTCAGTAAGGACTTGCAAACAAATGAGCTATTTTGTCTTCTCAAGCAAAGGGACTTCCTGGGCATGTGTGGCAGCTGTTCAAGTCCATCTGGTCAAGAATTCACAAAGATCACAATGTGAAAGTAGCTCATATGCAGATTTTCATGACAGCTTGCCAATGTTTCTTTGGAGACAAAATGATTTCCCAGGCCAATAATCTGCATTTTTTAGTCTCTAAATATGGGTTTATGAAACAATTGATAACAGCTTAAGGAACTATCATGATAGGCTGGGTAAGTCATTCATATTACAGGACATGCTTATTCTGTTGGTCTGAGAGTGTTTGTTTATAGTTGGCCTTGATTATAGCACAATTTTATAAATAATTCTTGTTTAAGAACAACTTTTCCAGACAAAATACTGTCAGCAAATAAGTGGCACAGCTAGATTTTTGAAACACCTTATTAACTTTAAAATATTTTAAAATGTAAATAAGATATGCATGCTCATAAATAAGGGGAAGAAAAAATAATTCTTATAACTTCTTAAAATATTTTAGCACTTTAATATGCTTTTTTAAAATTAGATTATAGGAATAATGTTGCAAGGTAGAATGTGTATGTTTTATAGGTGAGCATACTGACGTAAAAAGAGGTTAAGTAATTGATTTTGCATTTCCATGATCTCAAAAGCACAACTGAAATTACCATTTAGGATTATCACTTGTGTCTGGGGCCATTGCTTTAGTCCTATTTGCTCCAAGTCTCTGCAGTACCCTATTCTGAAGACATTGTCTCTGAGCCCTTTCTCCATCTTGGCCTTCTTGACTTCACTAAGCCAAATACCTGTCTCTTGTCTTCAGAATCCTCCATGTTCAGGAACACTGATGAGTAAGGAAATTATTTCTCGGATTGTTTCAGAATTATCTTCCAATGGGCTAGAGCTGGTTTTCAATGGGAGAGAGGAGCAAAAGGGCTTGGCAAAATGTCTATTAGTTCTAGAGTCAGGGTTAAAGGTACCAGGACAATCTCACCTTTCCCTAAGATGTCCTAAAGAATCCCTGTTATATCCATCTCAAGTCCAGATATTGTTCCAACAGCCAAAGGCCACACAGACTTAAAAATTCAGTAAAAAAATCTTTTTAGCAATCCTCAAGCAGTCACTCTTTACTCAGGGAATTCCAATGACTGCTCATTTGTTTTTTCAATGAGTAAGGAGATAGTAGGGACATTATGACAGTCATTTCCACCAGAAACACAAACTCAAGGCAACTCTGCTACTCAGACTTTTGAAAGTTATAGTAGATTTATCACCAGGGTTCCTTCTACATGTTCCAGTAAGCAGTGCAATTAGCTCACAAAACTTTCATCCTTTCAGGTATCCAGCTCTAGCTAAACTTTTATCTGTCTAGGATATCTAGCTCTAGCTAATCCAAAGGGATGGAATGAAACAGGCTGACACTTGATTCAGAGGTTCTGGAAAGAAAGTGGATTTGGCAACAAAGTGACTGAACTTATAACTTCTCCTCATTCTATAGTCATCAGGGTTTAAGGTGGAACACCTGGGGATTGAAGGAACAGGAATCAGGTTCAGAAGCTATCTATTATGAAGGTCGCCTACTAACTTCTTATGGACAGAAGACACATATCAATGGTCTCTGTGAGACTACAATAGGATCTGGGAGGTAAGAGGTCTGGGCACTCCAGGCCAGGGTAAATATCTAGGTCTCACTCATAATTCTCTGAGGGGACCTCTGAGTCCAGTCTCAATATGTCAGTAAAATGTCTGGCACACAGTAGGTTTTGAGCAAATGTTAGTAAAATGAACATATATGGAAGAACTATTGTCTGACCTACAGTGAGAACCTACTGTTAAAAAATTGTATTTTACTTGCTTGTTTTTTTTCTATCATCCAGAATGAGTTTCTTCAAGAAAGAAACTGCCTTGTTCATGTCCATCTCCCCTGTGGCCAGTATAGCTCCAGATATCCAATAAGCACTCAATGCTTTTAGAAGTGCTAAAACAAATTAGGTAAGTCCAGTTACTTATTTTTATAAAGCTTAAGTGAGAAACAGTGATTTGAAAACAGACTCAATCACTGAATAGGATCTGGGTGAATGGATCCAATCACATATGTAAATACGTACCAACGTATCATGTCCAATACAGTAGCAGGTTTTACTTTAGGTAAGAAGATATCAATGAAGGGTTAAAATAAAATTTTGGCCTATACAAACAGAAGGACAGAACAAGAGACAATTATAGGAAGGACAGCAAATTAGAATGAGGGGCATCTGTCATTACAGAGATGGGCTCAAGCTAATGGGTCATGATCCAAGACTAGAGAAGGGTGGTGGCAGATAATGAAAGAGTTCAGAAATAGGGATCAAGCTAAAGTTTAGTCAACAAACTTAGGTGCCTGGGTATCAAGCAAATAAGACTTAGAAATAGACTGAGATGCATTTACCAGAATTAAGGTAGGTTGTTAGAGCAGAAATAAACAGGATCAAATCACAGTTTCCACATATGCAGTCATGTACAAGTTCCCAGAAACATTTCAGGATTCGTCCTGAATATCAAGGCAGTGGTGGAACTGCAGGAGGGCTTTAGGTGGACACATCTCAGGAAGAAAGAGACTTATAGAGACTAGAAACCAGACCTAGGCTAATATTTGAAATAGTGAATTTGATTTGGGATATTCTAACAAACACCAATTTAATTTTCTGACATATTCCAGGATGTTTACAAGAACTAATTTCCTTGGAAATGAATTTTTAAACATTCATTATAGAAAACTATTTTGCTGTGTACACTTTAGGAAAAGGTGTATTATTTATAAAATTTAGGATCTGTTGAACTATTAGAAAAATCAGGAGAAAAAGCCTTCACAAAGTGCCTTCTCCAGAAACTTTTTCCAGATGTATTCTTAAAATAATTACTTGACATATTTATATGCACATCTTTAGTTTACTATCTTAGCTAATTGTCCAACAAACTAATTCAATGTTGTTTGCAATGCATTAAATGAACAAAGATAAACTGGGTAATAGAGAATGCAGAGAGCCTAGTGGTCCATGAAATCACTGGATTTGCAAAGTGATTTTCTTTTCAGTTCTGTGCACTATCTGAGAACAAAATCTTTTGGCAAAGCACTTTAGTGGCAACCAAGGAATTAAAATATAGAGACATGAGGAATGCTACTCAGGGTCAAAACCAAATGTTTTTTGGAGATCAAGTTTATATAATGTGATATAAGTTTATAATGATGGAAGTATTTAATATGTCTTCTGAAACTCTCTTAGTGAACTGACATGTAAATCTAATCTACCAAATTATAATTTATGCAAATTCTAAGATGTTATTCAGCAGCTCTCCATCTTTGTGTTACAGACTCCATAAATGTAATGTCTAATAAGTAAAAAGTAACATTATCCTTTTTCTAGTTGTAGACGTCTAGATATTTCCAACATTTCCTAAAACCTCGAATTCTTATTGATGTTTTAAACTGTTCCATCCCACTTAGCTGTGCTACAGTAGTTCTCAATGTGTGGTTCCCAGACCAGCAATATGAGCTGAGAAATTCTTAGAAATGCTATTCTCAGGTCCCACCCTGGCCCTACTGAATCAGAAAATCTGGAGTGGGCCTAGAAACCTGTATTTTAATAAACCCTTCTATGATTCCAAGGTATGCTCAAGAATGAAAACTGCTCTACAGTAAGTTTATTTATTCACTCTCTGACAAAAATTTATCAGTGAATTAACTCTTTAGTTAGAAGATTACTTATTTTGGCAACTTTTGATTCCTCTGATGTTTCAGATGGCAACACAGACATTTATAATTTAATACAGAAAAACCCAAATTGAAGTGAAGAATGAGACAGTATTGGTAGTCAAATAAACAACTATAAAGCAGTCTGAGATCATCTGATTCAAGGGTAGGCATTCTACCTCAAAAACTCAATGAATATTACATTTAAAAGCACAGCTCCAAAGTTGATGTTTTTCAATGATGATCCTTAGTTCAAAGAAAAGTTTAACTAATATTTGTTATATCCAAATTCCTCTGATCAAAGAATAAATTATTAAGGCATTTTGGAGACATTGCTATTAAAACATTAAAACTAATGTTTCAAAATAATGGAGAAAACATAGACATATATGAAACACTTATTTGAATATCTGAAGATACTGACACATGTTCTTATATTACTCTGTCCTCTTTGAAACATAACACGATATTGTCCATTAGTGCTTTCTTTTTACAATTTTTAAAAAATTGTGGTAAAATACATGTAACAAAACTTTACCATTTTTACTATTTTTCAATACACAGTTCAGTGGTATTAAACACATTCATAATGTTATACAACCATCACCAACATCCATCTCTCTAACTTTTTCATCTTATAAAACTGAAACTCTACAATAATACCCCAATCCCTAAGGCCTAGGCCCTGGCAACCACCATTCTACTTTTTGACTCCATGATTTTGATTATTCTAAGTGGAATCATACAGTATTTATCATTTCATGATTGGCTTATTTGACTTAACATAACGTCCTTAAGGTTCATCTATGGCATAATATATTGAAGAATTTCCTTCGTTTGTGAAGCTGATTAATATTCCATTTTATGTATATACCACATTTTGCTTAACCATTCATGCAACGATGGACACTTAGGTTGCTTCCACATTTTACCTATTATAAATAATGCTTCTATAAACGTGGGTGTACAAATATCTCCTTAAAAATCTGCTTTCAATGATTTCAATGATTTGGGATATATATGTGTATATATATATATATATATATATATGTGTGTGTGTATATATATACACATATATATGTGTGTATATATATATTATACATATACATATATATACACATATGTGTGTGTGTATATATATCTACATATATATACACATATATGTATATATATGTATATATGTATATATACATGTGTGTGTGTATATATCTACATATATGTATATATGTATATATATATATATATATATATATATATATATATATATATATATATATACACACACACACACACATACCCAAAAGGGGGACTGCTAGATCATATGGTAACTCTTTTTTAATTATTTAACTACTATACTATTTTCCATAATGACTGTACCATTTTACATTTCCATCAATAGTGCACAAAGGTTTCCAATTTCTCCACATCGTCACAATGCTTCTTCTTGTCTATTTTTTAATAGTAGTCATCCTAATGGGTGTAAAGTGTTATCTCATTGTGATTTTAATTTTCATTTATCTTATAATTAGTCATGTTGAGCATCCTTTCCATGTGCTTGTTGGCCTTTTGTTTATCTTTGGAGAAATATCTATTAAATTCCTTGCCCATTTTTAAATCAGGTTTTTGTTATTGTTGTTGCTGAGTTCTAAGAGTTCTGTATATACTATGGATATTAACTCACTATTGCAAGTATTTTCCCCCATTCTGCAGGTTGCCTTTTTACTCTGTTAATGTAGTTTTATGCATAAAATTTGAAATTTTTTATTAAGTCTAATTCATCTATTTTTCTTTTGTTGCCTATTCCTTTGGTGTCATATCCAAGAAATATTCCTAAATCCAATGTTATAAATTTTTTTGTTATTTTTTTTCTTTCTAAAAGTTTTATTGTTTTAGATCTTATATTTAAGCTTTCAATCCATTTTGACCTAATTTTTGTCTACGGTGTTCGGTATGAGTCTAACTTCATTCCTTTGGATGTGGATATCTACTTTTTCAGCACCATTTTTTGAAAAACTGACCTTTCCACATTGAATAGTTTTCACACACTTGTCAAAAATCACTTGACCATATACGTGAGGTTTATTTCTGAGCTTTCTATTGATAGAATTTGCATTGTTTGCTTTGGGCAGTATTGATATTTTAATATTGTCTGTCAAACCATGAACATGGGATGTATTTCTATTTTTTTATGTGTTCATTAATTTTATTCATCGGTGCTTTGTAGTTTTCATTGCACAAGTCTTTCACCTCCTTGGTTAATTTCTAAGTACTTTATTCTTTGTAATGCTGTTGTTAATTAAATTATATTTGTTCTTCATTCTGTTCAGGTGATGTATTACATTCATTGATTTCCATATGTTAAATCATTCTGGCATTCAGGAATAATTTCACTTGGTCATGGTGTATTATCTTTTCAATATACTGCTGAATTGGGTTTGCTGTATTTTGTTAAGAATTTTTGCAGCAACGTGCATAAAGAATAATGATCCATCGTTTTCCTTTCATATAGTGTCTTTGTCTGGCTCTAGTATCATTCTGAAATGAGTTTGAAGGTGTTTCCTCTTCTTCAACTTTTTAGAAACATTTGGGAAGGGTTAGTATTAGTTTCTTTTTAACTGTCGAGTAGAATTAAACCAGAAAAGCCCTCGGGTATAGGACCTTTCTTTTAGGGGAAATTTCTGATTACTAATTCAGCCTCCTTACTAGTTATAGGTCTATTCAGCTTTTTATTCCTTTATGACTTAACCTTTTTAAGTTTTGTGTTTCTAATAATTTGTTTATTTTATCTAGGTTATCCTATTTGTCGATGTACAATTAATACAATTTTTATTTCTGACAAATCAGTAGTAATGTCTCTACTTTCATTTTTGATTCTAGTTAATTTGAGCCTGTTTTCTTTTTCTTAGTCCATCTAGCTAAAGATTTGTCAATTTTGTTGATCTCTTTGAAGAACCAACTTTTGATTTTATTAGTTTTCTCTATTGCTTTTCTATATCTATTTCATTTATCTTTGATCTAAATCTTCATTATTTCTTTCTTCCTGTTTGAGTTTAGTTCTTTTTCTAGTTTAAGTTGTAAAGCTAGGTTGTTAATTTGAAATTTTTGTTTTTTAATTAAGCATTAATAACTATAATTTTCCCCTTAGTACCACTTTTGCTGCATCCCATATGTTTGGTATATTGTTTTATTTTTTCTTTATTTTTAAATTTTTCTTTATTTATTTTTAAAATTTTAATTAGTCTCAAGTACACAGTACATTGGTTAGACATCTATATAGTTCATAAAATGATCCCCTCAATTGCTCCCTCCCTCCCTTGACCCTCCACCTAGACAATGTATTAATGCTAATTGCATTCCCTATGCCATGTTCCCCATCCCTGTGACCATCCATTAGCTACTAATTTGTACTTCTTTAACCCTTCACCCAGTCCCTCAAACCTCCCTCCCCTCTATCCATTACCAAATTGCCCACTATATTTGTGAGTCTGTTTTTCCTTAGTTTGTTCTTTTTATTTCTTAAATTCTGCATATAAGTGAAATCATATAGTGATCTTTCTCTGTCTGACTTAAATATCTTCTAGATCCATCAAAGCAATATCTTTTTCATCTCCTTCCTTTTCATATGTAGGGGTCTTGTTTTCTTATTCATTCAGCCACTCTATCTTTTGGTTGGAGCACTTAATTCTTTTCCATTTAAGGTACTTATTGATAGTAATGTAGTTGTTACCATTCTTTATTCTTGTTTTTGATACATGTTTTTTCTTCTTAAAGAAGTCCCTCCAACATTTCCCATAATACTGGCTGGTGATAAATTCCTTTAGCTTATTTTTCTCTGGGAAGCTCTTTATCTGTCCTTCAACTCTAAATTATAGCTTTGCTGGATAAATTATTCTTGGTTATATATCCTGGGTCTTCATCCTGTCGAATATTTTTTGCCAAGCCCTTCGGTCCTGCATTGTTTCTTTTGAGAAATCAGCTGCTAATCATATGTGTGGTCCCTTATAAGCAATTATTTCTTTTTCTCTTGCTGCTTTTAATATTCTTTCTTTGTATTTAACTTTTGGCATTTTAATGATGATGTTTCTTGGTGTTGGCCTCTTCAGATCCTGATTTTTGGAATTCTCTAAGCTTCCTGGGATTTTATGTCCATTTCCTTCACCAAATTAAGAGAGTTTTCCATCATTATTTCTTCAACATCTTGATTTCTTCTGTTATGCTGATTGGATGAATATTTGGAACCTTAATAGTGTCCCATATCCTCCTTAGATTATTTTTATAGTCTTGGCATCTTTTTTTCTTGCCATTCTGATTGAGGGTCCTGATTGGCTTTCCTGTCTTCTAGAAAGGGCATTTGATCCTCTTCTTTATTCACTTTGTTAATTCTTTTGTCTATTCCATTTAATATATTTCTCATTTCAGATAATGTGTTCTCCATTTCAGGCTGGTTCTCTTTTACAATTTCCATTTTTATCTCTTTGTTGGAGTTCTCTACGTTCCCCAAAAGCTCATTAAGCATCTTTATAATTAGCGTATTGAACTCAGCATCTGTTAGATTACTTGACTCCATTTTATCTGGATCTCTATTCTTTCTGCCATGTGGTTTCTGCCTCTTTGTCTTCCCCATTTTGGCTGCCTTTCCATGTCTGTTTCTATGTACTAAGCATAGCTCCTACGTCTCCCAGTCTTATTAGTGTAGGAGTGTGTAGTAGGTGTCTGGTGGCACAGTCCTGAGAGGAGTTCAGCTGCAGGCCAAGTTTAGCCCAAGCCTCTACCCCTCCAGGGCCACCTGTTAAGATTCAGCAAGCAAACGACAGATGCTGTGCTTATAGTTGCCTCAAAAGGCCACACCAGAAACCAAGGCCAGCTGCCTCCTCTAGTGTGAGTCTCAGCAAGGAGAACCTGACTCACTGGGGATACACCTTGATGAGTTTTGGGTGGAGCCCAAGTTGGGGGAGGCAGGTTTCAGGGAATCCTCTGGGTAGAGTGACCTCTGTTATCCAGTTTGATGACATCACAGCTATGATGGAGCTGTGTCCGGCACACTAGTTGAGGGAGGGCTCAACAGGGAGGAATGGATACCACTGGCATTTCTGTACCAAGCTATTCTCGCCTCTGCTCTCACTCTGACAACGTCTCCCTGTAAGTCCCTAGTGTCCTCTTCGTGCAGCCGAACAGGCACCAGTGCTCAGCGTGAGGTCTGTAACTGCAAAAATTCGCTCACGGATGCAGCCCCTTTTAGAGGTGTCTGCCACTGCTGCAGCTTCTGTCTCATTCAGTCACTGGGGACTGGGAAGCCCCGTGTCCTCACCCCATCCTGTCTCCTGCTATTGTAGGGTGCTTTCTTGGATTTCTCTATAGTTGTGTGGCTTGTTCATCTAGATCCCAGGAGTTTCTTCCTTGCCGCTGCTCCTTGTTTCCATCACAACTTTGATTTGGTCCCCAGAGGGATGAACAAAGCCTATACCATCTATGCTATTTTTTTCTCCTCCCTGTTTTCATTTTCACTTGTCTGTAAGTATTTTCTGATTTTCTAATAATTTCTTCTTTGATCCATTTGTTGTTTAAGTTCTACAATTTTGTGAAAATCCCTGTTTTTCTTCTGTTATGTATTTCTAACTTCAGCTTCTTGTGGTCAGAAGAGATACTTTGTATAATACAAATCTTTTAAAATCTGTTGAGAGTGAACTTGTGGCCTAACATAAAATCTATACTGAAGTATGTCCCATGTGGACTTGAGAAGAACATTCATGCTGTTGTTATTGGGTAGAGTGTCCTGTACATGTCTGTTAGATTTAGTTGCTTTGTGCTATTTAAGTTTTATATTTCCTTACTTAGCTTATGTATGGTTGTTCTATTATTGTGAGTGATCTTTTGTAATCTTTTTAAATTTAAAGTCCATTTTCTCTGATATTAGTATAGACACTCCTTCTCTCTTTTGGTTACTATTTTCACAGAATATCTTTTTCCATCTTTTTGCTTTCAATCTATTTGTGTCTGTAAATCTAAAGTGACCCTTTCATTCACAACATATAGTTAGACCATACAGTTTTTATCCATTCTGTCAATCCCTGTCTTTTGATTGGAGAGTTTAATACATTTATGTGTAAAGTCATTACTGATAAGGCAAGACTTATTTCTGTCATTTTGATTCCTATATGCCTTTTAGCTTTTTTGTCCCTCATTTCCTGTATTACTGTCTTCCTTTGTGTTTAGCTGATTTTTATAGTGAAATGTTTAAGTTTCTGTCTCATTTCTTTTTGTTTATATTCCATAGCTACTTCTTTGTGGTTACCATGGTTATTACATTTAACATGTTAAAATTATAACAGTATAATTTGAATTTATATCAATTTAACTTTAATAACATACAAAAACTCAGTTTCTTTACAGTTCTGCCCTGATATCGTTTGATAGCTGATGTTCCTAAAATTACATCTTTATATATTGTATGTCCACAAACATAAACCAATAATTCTTTTAAATGCATAGGTGTCTTAAATTATGTAGAAAACAAAATTGGAGTTACAAATTAAAGTTACAATAATACTACCTTTTAGACTAATAATTTTTTTAAGTTTATCATTCTCTCAAATCATACAGAAAAGTCCAGTTCCAAACTAATGTTACAATACTACTAGGTTTCACAACTGTCAATGTATTTACCTTTATTGAGGTATTTATTTCCCTATACAGCTTTGAGTTACTGTCTAGTACCCTTTTATTTCACCCTGTAGTACTGCCTTGAGAATTTCTTGTGGGGGAGATCTAGTAGTAATGAAGTCCTTCAACTTTTGTTTATCTAGAATGTCTTGATTTCTCCCTCACTTTGAAAAAGCTTTGAAGAAGATATGATTCACAGTTGACAGTTTTTTTCATTTAGTATTTTGAATATATTGACAAACTGCCTTCTGGCCTCCAGTTTCTGATGAGAAATCTACTGATAATCTTATTAAGGAAAATTTATATGTGATGACTTGCTTTCCTCTTCTTGTTTTCTAGATTTGCTCTTTGTCTTTACAAAGTTTGATTATAATGTTTCACAATATGTATCTCTTTGAGTTATCATACTCAGAGTGTTACGGAGCGCACCCAGACAAGATGACCTCAGAGCCGAATTAAAATCAAAAAGAAAATTTTATTACGAATTCGAATCCGGGCTCAAGCCTCCACTGACGCAGCAGCGAGAACAAGAGCCCCGATCCTTAGCATGAGGTTCCTTATATTAGGTTTATGGTGGGCTAACTTTGCACGCATGGGACAGGTTGCAGTTCCTTATTGGCTAACCATATGGCCTGATTATGGCCTGACCTTTAAGCAAGCAAATAGGTCTGGGCGGAGAATTCCGGCCCTTGGTCGGAGGGGATTGCAATCTACCTTGCTGGGGGAATTTAAAATTTTCCATTCCGCCATCTTAGATCTTACATCGCTGTCTTAAATACATAAGTTCTCATGACCCATTAGAAGAGGACATTGAGCTCCTTAGATGTTCATATTCATAATATTAAACAAATTTGGGATGTTTTAGCCATTATTTCTTCAAATATTCTCTCTGCTCCTTTCTCTCTCTCTTCCCCTGTGGAACTTCCATGATGTGTAAGTTGGTCTGTTACATGGTATACCATGAGTCACTAGGCTCTGTTTCCTTTACTTCAATCTTTTTCCTATTTCTGTTCCTCATACTAAGTTATTTCCATTGCCCTTCAAATTCACTGATGTTTTCTTCTGTCTGCTCAACTCCAACTTTGAATTCCTCTGTAGTAAGTACTCATTTAATGTTGTAGATAGGTTCTGTGACTTTAAGTGAAATGACATATAAAAAAATCTGTTTTACTATAGGCTAATTAAGCTCCTGTGGCATCTTATCAATGTTATAAAAATATAATGTTGAACAAAATGATGTTATTCAAAGACCTGCTGCAGTGAATTTATCATTTCAGTTATTGTACTTTTTAGTTCCAGAATTTCTTTTTATTTTTTTTTAGATTTTATCTCTTACAGATATTTCCACTTTCTTCATACTTTTTTTAACCATCTCCACTTTTATTTCAATACTTTGAATATTTTTAAGACAATTGTTTTAAAGTCTTTGTCTAGTATATTTGCCATAGGTCTTTTTTTTTTTTCCCCCAGAAACAGTTTCTATTTTTTTGAATGGACAATATTTTCCTGTTTCTTTGTGTGCTTTATGATTTTTTTGTTGTTGTTGAAAACTGGCCATTTGACTCTAATAATGTAGTAACTCCAGACATTAGATTCTCCCCCTTCCAGCATTTGCTGTTTTTTGTTGTTATTTGTTGTTTTTTTTTTCTCTCTCTAATTAATGTAGGCCATCTCTGGCTGAGGATCAATCTGAGGGATCAACTTAAAGAATTTTCTGGGCCTTTTTTGTAGATATGCATGATCACTTTCTAATTTTTCCAGTATATAAAGTTGTTTTTAAATATCCTAGCTTTTAATATCTGGCTTTCAAAAAGTGAAAAATAGAAAAATAAAGTGGGGAAAGGGCATCAACCCTTTAAATGCCCTGGAAGTCATTTTGTCAGAAGAGTGAAGGGCTTGTAACAATAGGGTCAATGCAAAAACAATGGGTGCTTGCCTCTCTGTCTACATTTCTGTGATCAAAAGCAGCAATCAGTAAAGAAGGCACTAATCCATGATATTTGGAGAAAAGGGTCATTTTTTAAATCCTGGCTTCTACTAGCTGTGTGTGAGCTGCTCTAAGAACATTGTACACCGCTGCCTGCCACATGATTGTGGGTGGGGATGAATAGGTACTACGTATTAAGAGCTGAAATCAACCATAATTAACTGTAATTTACCATTCAAGCAAACCCATGAACATTTTAAGTCTTCATTAAATCAGACTTCAAAAACAGTTACATCAGACAGGTTCGTACAACTGTTGTCTGGGTGGGAAGACAGATTCCTGATCCCTTCTACTCTGCCATCTTTCTATTAGCTTTACAACATGTTCCAACTGAGGACTAGGACAAGACTTAAGAAGTTGATGATTTTAAATCAGATTTCACAATGACATTTATATTATGTATTTATCTTGATGGAAAATATTTATATACCAAAGCTTTCATTTTTTTAGATTTAAATGCAAAGTTTTTTGCCTTTGACTTATCCTGAAATGTATCTCCAGTGCCAGGAGGAGTCTGATTACATGTTCAATGGTTGGTTGTTGAAGGACAGAATGTGTGCTTGTTTTCTATTGAGCATTCCTGGAATCATGCTGATCAGTAAAACATGAAAAACCCCAGACTAACTACATCACAGATTTTTAAAAAATGGCAGCAAGAATATCTCTGAGTCCACATCCTTGCAGAGCCAGATAACTCAGTCAAGTAAATAATTTGATGTAAAATACTGTTAAACTTAGTAGGGGAATAAAATTTTAATTTTCTCATATTCCTTTTTACCTATTGTCTGATATTATCTACTTGGTTGTTCTCTGGATTTCAAATAGAATTTCTAATTTGAACCAATTCTATCTCGTTATTCATTTTTATTTACATTTCTGTCCTTAATAATTATGTGCTAATATTTGATTATTAAGATAATGCCTCTGATCCAGCAATCATAGTGCACATATCTCAAAATGTGTTTTTCTAGAGGAATGGGTTTGTGTTGATTCCTATCATTACACTTTCTTTTCTAGTCTTCATGTGACCAATAGCTCCATTGTAAGACTATCATGTTTGTGGCTTTCAACTTATACCAAAAATAGGACTTATCAACCAGACTGAAGTGGAAATTCAGCAAAGATCCTTGCCTTGGTCTAAATAGCAATAGAAGCCAGCAAAAGATAGTGGTATCCCATAATCCATTTAAATAGACTCTAAAATATACCTTTGGAAATTCCAAAGCATAAAAATAACGATGATATATTGCCATAAATCTGCTGCTATGGATACCTGGAAGATAAAAGGTAAAAATGACAAGCCTGCAATGGTCAGAATGTCAGAAATGATTAACAGTGTGTTCTTACAATAATAGAACAGGAAAAAAGAATGTCCTGGTGAAACAAATTTAAAATACCACAGGGCATGTTCTAAAGAAGACAGATCAGCCTAAGGGTGTTGGAACAAAGGAAGGTAGTTCTGAAGAGAACTAGAGATACTAGACTTGAGATCTAAGCTTAAGATTAACTCAATGTTCTTCTCATCTATACATTAAATATGGAAAATTTAACTTTATTATTATAAATGGTACATGTTCACTGTTAAAACAATCTTACAAAAATGTATAATCTAAAATATAAACTCCCTTAAATTAAGGTGGCTATACTTCCTAGTTTCTTCTTGACACTCCTGTATCATGCTGATAATTCAGCTGTAAATATTAACAGTGACCCCTTTAACTCACAAAGTGTCCCGGTATATGTATGTATCTATGAATATGTATATATGCATATAGCTTTTGTTTTTGTTTTATTTTTGTTTGCTTTGCAAATATGGAATAATATATACATGTGGTCCTGAAACTTTTTTCACTGAATATGTATCTTAGAATCTTTTCTTTGTTATTAAAAATATCCCTTTTTTAACCTGTTATATACTCTCCATTAAATATAGTTATTTAATCTATTAAGACCACTTGCATTGTTTTTAATTTTGCATAACTACAAATAATTTTGCTAAATGTATTTTTTAACTATAACTATGCACATATTTTAGTATTCCTATAGGATAAATTTTTGGAAATAATATTGTTGGATCAAAGAACATGAACATTAAAATCATAATCCATATTCCCAAGTATAAGCACATTTCAAATATTCAATTTAATAACTCATAAATCTTCAACTTTTTCCCCTTGATAACATTTCCATTTTAAACAAAAGAGTTTCAATTCCTTAAATCCACAAAGATTTATATGAGCAGAAGCATGAATGTAAAATATTTTGCTTTGTAATTTATTTTTTGCAAAAACATCACTGTTCTTTGGAAATTGAGGATTTAGCCAAACAAGTACAACACAGATGTGCTGGCTATTCACAGGAAGGCTTGAGACCCTCTGGGAGTCTGAAGACATTCTATAGTCTACCTTAAAAGAGTCTCACTTATTTTTCTTTTGATAAAAATGTATCAAATCAATTTATAAACTAGTATAAGATGGCTGAATTTCTTCATATAGTTGACTTGAACAACATGAGTTTGAAATATACAGATTCACTTATATACATATTATTTTCAATAAATACATTCAGTACTGTAAACATATTTTCTCTTCTTTATGACTTTCTTTTCTCTAGCTTATTTTATCATAATTATAAAAGAGTATATAATACATATAATATACAAAATATGTGTTAATTGACTGTTTATGTTATTGGTAAAGCTTCTGACCAACAGTGAAATAACAGGCAACAGTCTCACATGTTGAACTGGGGCAGCTGGTGGGGAGTGGTAGAATATCCTCGAAATAGTCAGCTACCCAGCTGTATTATTGAATGTGAAGAATGTACCAGCCCTGACTCAGAGAAATCCTTCCTCACTTGTCCTTCTGCTCTTCTGGTGCTGACAACTGTGCCAGTTGATGCAGACCTGTGACAAAAGGCCAATAATCAAACTCTCTTCCTTCCTTCCTTGCATCCTTACTCACTTAAATTTTTTTTCTTCTTTTCTTCTTTTTTTTTTTTAGTCATTCCTCATTCCTTTCACTCAACTCTTTCCCATATTATCAGTGTGTACTAACAAATGAGAAGTACAGGTCTCAAAAACACAGATGACTAAGATGGAGGATTTGCCCTTGAAAAACTCACAGTTTAGTCAGGGACACAGACACATAAACAAAGAATTAGAGAAAGACTCAGATACAGCAGCCACCTGAGTCTGCAGGCCAAGAGGTGGAAGGGCTCAACAAAGGAACATGGATTCTGCCAGCTCTTTTATCTGGGAGAAAGTTGCTCCTCCAGCTCTGGCTCTGAAGACAGACAATTAAGTTCCTCCTCATTTATCTCTGGCACCTTTCAAGCTGCTGCACTAGCACTGGAGCTCAGAATGAGTGAGTCCACCAGCAAATGCCTGAATGAAACAAGGAGTAGAAAACAGGACTGACATCAGCAAGATGGTGGAGTAGAAAGCCCTGAACCCTTCTTTTCACAATGAACAGAATGATTCAGCAACAACTCATGGACAAATTTCCTTTGTGAGAAATTCAAACAGGAATTGAAAGGCTCCATTACTCCAGGCAAACATGAAAACAGGGGCATTGAAACCAGTAGAAAAATACAAAACACCCTCTTGCCAGAACCCCTACAGCTAGCATAGTACCCTATGATCAGAAAAAGAATGCTTAGCCTCTATCTTCTCTTATGGGAGGAAGAAAAAGGCCAATCTCTAAAAACCAGGAGAGGTATTGACTTTGCCTAGTCCACAAAAACCTACACAGAGTGTCAAGAAAAATGAAGAAATTAATATATTAATACAAACAACAACAACGAAACAAGATCAATCTCTACAATTGATGCTAATAAAATGGAATTAAATGCTTTTCCTGAGAATTCAAAATAACTGTCATAGAGATTCTTATTGAGGTCAAGAAAGTAATGCATGAATAAACTGAGAATGTCAACAGAGATAAACAGTATTAGAAAGCACTAAAGAGAAATCAAGGAGCGAGAGAAAACAATAACTGCAATAAAAAATTCCCTAGGGGATCAAAATCAGACAAGATCAAACAAAAGAAAGAATCAATAAATTGAAATATAAGTCATTGGGAAGAGTTAAGTCAGGGAAACAAAAAGAAATTAATAAAAAAAGAGTAGAGAAACTTTAAGGGTTTTATTGGACATCAAGAAGAACAATAAATGCATTATGGGTATCCCAGCAGAAGAAAGTATAAAATATAGAATAATTGTAACCAGTAGGAAAAAAGATTGGGAAAAACTTAAGTGCACATTGACAGAAAAATGAATAAGAGGATTGTATTACATTAACACAATGAAATATTCTGCAGCACTAAAAACAAATGTACAATGTGGGGGAAAAAAAGAATTAGATTGACTGATGAGTGCTATAATTATGTATCAAATATTATTAGCAGGATAAATAAAACTGAGCAATTAATTTCATTAAGAAGAATTAAGACAGCTCTACAAAAGAGATGGTACTTGCGATGTCTATAAAATCATTCCTTTTGAGTGTGGGAGAGGGTAATTAAAGCACTGGACAGATGGGCCTGGGTTTTGACTGCATCAAATGCAGTGTGGAGAGCAGATGATGTTTCAGCCCTCAGTCTCTAACACAGACATCACTAATCAAGTTTAAAACAGTTGTTTTAACTCATATCTAAATATAGGTATACCTCGTTTTATTTTACTTCACTTTATTGCAGTTCACAGATGTTGCATTTTTACAAATTGAAGACAAAATTCTCCATCAGCAAAAAGATTATGACTAGGTTTATTGTGATGGTCTAGAATGAAAACTACAATACTTCTAAGGTATACCTGTATATCACAGCTAGCTAACAGGGGAAAAAATGCCTCTGAAACAACACATTCAGCTTCTGCTAGTTCCCTGCCTTTGTGAAAATAACATCAGAATTTAGATTTCCTCTCTTTAGAATCACATTTAGATATTTAAAAAATTCACTCCATTGTTTTTGACATTTTAAACTATTTCTTCAATAATTGGACCAAATTCTTCAATGCCCTATTTTATACCCACTAATCTTCAATCTGGTTTATCCCTAAAGTTCAATGTATTGCCCATAGATAGGTGCCAATCATGCTGGCCAGGAAGGCACAAGCATAATAAGGCTCATGCCAGGTAAATGTGTAACTATAAACATCATTAGAGTTTTCTAATCAAAACCACCTGACTACTTGCTTTGTCTGGAATGAAGGCCCTTAAACATAACAGGAGTGTGTGTGCATGCATACGTGTGAGTGTATGTGTGTGTGTGTGTGTGTGTGTGTGTGTGTGTGTGTGTGTGTGTGTTTCCCTCTAAGTAATTGAAAGCATATTTGTCAAAGCTTATATATTTCACAAAAAAAATTAGATATATTTTTAAATTATTTATTCTATTGAATTCAGTTTGTTATTTAATCATCTTTCCTTCAAGCTAGAGTTAACCTGGTGGTAGTAATCTGGACAGGTTATGCTATGCTATGGTAACAAATCCTCAAATCTTAGTGGCTTTAAAGCACCAAGTTTTATTTCTAAATGACACCACATGGCCATTGCATGTTTGTGGGATCTTTGTTCTGTGTTACCCCTATTCTATGGCTCAAGCTGATGGAGTTCTACTATCTGAATTATCTCTAATTGTTGCAGTAGGGAAAGAAGTGTCTAGAACATCTCAACTGATAATTAAATGTCCTGACCAGGAATAGCAAACATCATATCCAGCCATAATTTATTGCCTAGAATTAGTCACCGAACCATGCATTATTTCAAGGGGAAGGGGAAACAAATCTTACAACAGTATGAAAGGAAGTGTTCCAGAACACCCTTGAGCCCTGGCCAGGGCCTGGTCTGGTTGGGTGGAGTATAGAGTTTCCCAGAAAGGCTAACGAGCACAGTTGGAGCCTTCAGAGTATGCTATGTGACTTTGGGTGTGCAAGGGGGAATAAATGTGGGTTCTGTTGGAGGGGCAGGGAAAGGATGGGCTGGGATGTGCTGAGCATCAGCAATGGCTCATAGAATGGCAGAATCAGGCCTGGAGTACTACTACAGGTTTGACCACTGTTCCCAGAGGAAGCCTTGTCTCTAAGGATCTCAGTAGTGACAGGGGAGTCCTGGGATAAGCAACACCTGGTTTGCTCTGGTGGAACCATCTGCCCCCTCCAGGTCCCCCACTTGCCCCAGAGGCCCAGCCAGGTGCTATGGGAGATTCTGGCCCAAAGTCTGTGCAGGGGAGGGACTACAAAGGTCAGGAAGGAGTGAATTACACATGCAAAGGCCACAAATCTATATAACCTTTTAAGACCCTCAAGGGCCCAGCAACACCAATGCAGGTTTCTGATACAGAAACCTGAGGCCCCAATCTGCTATTTGCCAAGATCCAATCCTTCAGCAACCTGAACACAACATTCCATTGCACACCCTTGGGGCCAGTTGTTCTTCCTGGCATCTGCAATGTGTCTAAAATTCATCCCATCGTTGCCCATTCCTAGAGGCTGTCCCTTGAAGAGAAACTTTAGAGTACTGCTCTCTCTTTCTGAAGGTAAAACCAATACAATTTTCTCACAGATTGGATATGGGAGTGTGAGAGACAGAGGCATAAAGGATGATGCTGAGGTTTTGGGATTGCGCAAGTAGAAGCAGGGTGGGAAAGAGTGAGATGAGTGGAGTGTTGAGGGCACAACATTTAAGCAGGCACTGATTCTTAGGGTCAGGAAAAGCATAGTTGGCACTTCCATAATATACTGGATATCTTAAATGTTATGCCTAAGAGGCTCTTTTCCTTCTCTCTAGTACCAGTCCTGACTAGAAGAATGGTGTCACCATGAACTGAGTTGGGGCAGGCTATGTAAAACTAGGTTGGGTTAAGGTGGGGTGAATATCAGATATCTGATTCTAGACCTGTCAAGATCGAGATGGCTATTGAAAATCCAAGAGGAGATAGTGGGTAGACAGCTGGATCTCTGATTCTGTATCTCAGTGGAGAGGTCTATATTAAACGTACACATTTCAAAGTTATCAGGAGACTAGAAGAACTCATGAAGGCAGAGTTAATCTTAAGAGACAAGTAAGAGATTAGGTTCAAGGACTGAGCCATGGAACAACTTGTAAGAAAGAAACCTTGAAAAAGAGGAACCAGTGAGAGAAGGACAACTAGGAGTGTGAAGTACTGGGAGATAAGAGAAGATAATGAGTAGGGAGTAATCAATTGTGTTTCAGGCTGCTGTATCAAGTTAGATAAGGATTGAAAGTGGACACTGTCTTCTGTAGCATGGAGGTCATTGATGATATTGACTAAAACCAGTTTTGGTGGAGAGATAAGAACAAAGCCTGAAAAGAGTACATTGAACAGAGAGGGATTGAGGATAAGAAGAAGTGAATTTAGCAAATACAGACAACTCTTTTAAGGGAAAGAGAAAAGAAGAGAGAGAGGATGAGGGAAAAGAGACTGGCAGGGGAACAGAGGTCCAGAATTTACCACTCTCTGTTACTTGAACTTAGCACTTCATCTTTGGATTTAGCAATGGGTCCTCTGAGATTCTGGGTTTTCAGCAGACAGGGATTCAAAATAACAGTTTATTCTGATGGGTGAGAAATGTTATATAAGATATTTTTCTACCAAGACACATGTGAAAGGAAGTGGCCACATGTGGCAATTCAACTAGGATCAGCAACTTTTCTCTGAATTTGTTGATTTGGAAACCATTTGTCCGGCTCTGCAACTGAATCATCATTTGTTCTACCAGTTTTTCTGAAGTTTCACATGCTGATGCTAGTTAAGAATAATATATTTTACTCTGTCAACTTTTGCTTACCATTGAGGATCCTAAAATGTGTTCAGAGGTAATTTGAACAGACTCTTTCAAGGTAGTGCATCTTTTAGTAGATTCACAGAACAGTAAATATAACTTGATAATCATGCCAAACATTTCTTTGCATTGTAAAATTGAATTGGCAGCTTTGCATAATAAAGGGCTAAAATTATGAACCACATAAGATTTTCCTGAAACTTGATTGTTCAGGCTCAAAATTCTCTGCTGAATATTCTTATGCTTGCTTTTGTATTTATCCATTTTGATGTGACTGCTTACAGCAGACATTTCATTTTTTATCTATTTTCATAAAAATAAATTTTAATAAATATGCCAAAGCTATTCCTATAGCATCTGTCATATCACATGTATTATAGAGATACATATTTTATCACTATAATTGACATACCAGCCTTTATGAACTTGTTTCTTTGGGGATGCATTAAGAGTAGTATGCCTATATAAAATGTAATATTTTATAATCTTTTATTCCTTTACTTCTTGTTATACTGTGCAAAGTGTTTATAAAATGTGGTGCTTTTTAGGGTGCATTAAAGAAGAAAAATAAGAGTGAGGATCACAAGGCATTTCCATTTCTTTCTAAGGTGTGAGCAAATTTTAGCCCCATGGAAACTCTGGAGAAATAATCCATCAAAAATGAGATCATGATATGTTAGCTTTCCCCAAGTAGAAATTGTGAAAGAGAATTATAAAATTGCCACTTACAAATTTAATCTTCTATCCTCTAAACAAAATTAGGGAATTAGGAAAAGGCCATAAGGGACCTCTGAATTAATCTAATCTTATCTCTTTGTGCAGATGAGAAAGCTGAGCTGTGTTATACTGCAATTCACCCTGTGATATAGAAAATAGTGGAATCTACATTTCTGACACTGTTCCAGATGTCCGTCTATTACAGCATACATTTATCAAGTACCTAGTACGTACAAGGGATCATTCAAACCTTCTCTGAAGAATACAAAGTTGTGAAAATACTCTGCCCTTAGAGAACTCGTATTCCATTATCAAAGATAAGATAGAAATTTTAGTACTTAAAATACAAACTTCAATTTGTTAAGAGCCATGGAGTAATATAAAGGTTTAAAAAGAGAAAGATAAGATTAAATTTGGGAAAGCCAGTATAAGTTTCTTAAAGGAATAGAACTTACTTGTGATATTAAGGTAAGTTTTCAATAAAGAGAAATGGAAAGAGGATAGTAAACCTGGCAGATGGAGTACCATTAACAAAGACAGGATGGAATAGTGATGAAAAACAGTAAGTTGTCTAATGTGACTTGAGATTATAATTTACCTTCACATTTTTCTGTCATGTTATTACATGTCTATAAATTATGGCCATATTTTAAAGGAACTTAAATATCAGAAAATATAGTTTGTCTTAAACAGTAAATCTCTGAAGTCTATAAGCAGAAAATAACTTAATCACCTATCTCCAGATTTTGAGTACAAAAACAAGTTTTGCACCTTTTACCAAAGTTGGAAAGAAAAGCAGAAGAGAACTGATGTACCCTACCCACTTACATGGGTCATTGGTTTGCTCTCAAAGCCATCCCCTATTGTGAAGTGCAGAGTCTTACATTCACGAACAAGATTCCCCAGGCTCTCTTTACCGAATGACTACCTGGCAGGTTCAGCTAATAGCGGGAAAGGGGAACTCGCATCACAGGATGCAAGGGAAGAGAAGCCTGGATGCTTTTTTCCCACCCTGTGCTCAAGGCAGTGACTCCACAATAGTCACACCTTTCTGTTTTCAGCTCTTGTACAGTCTCTGCCATGGCTCCAGTTCCAGCATTTTCTGGGCAGCTCCTTCTCTATGGTCCTAGGTTGTGCTGGGCATCTCCAGCTCATAGAATCTCATACTACCAAAGCTTTTCTTTGGGCCCCAATTCTAGCATGATAGACTTCCTGCTGATTCTAATGTCTGGATGTTTCACAATTCTTTGTGTTTGCCCTTTCAATAATTCCAACACAGGATATTAAAGATTCTTATAACCGGAATGTTAAAAACTGAAACTGCCTTAAGGTAAAATTAGAATTAGGGCCTCAAACAAAATAATCATAAATCTGTCTCCTTTTCCCCAAATCTGGACTCTTCTGTGCTCTGTCAGGTCAGATCTTTCTATATGGTCAGAAGGAGGACTGTTGTTTAACATAAGTCTCTGTCCTTGAGGTACATCATCTAAAGGCAAAAGAGATTTTTTTTCCAGGAACCCTGTATTAAATTTCGAGGTTGAGTCTGATTTATTTACTGGAGTTCAGGGGAATAAAATTGTCTGAGTGGTTCTGCAGGTAGAGTATTATTATTCTAGCTTCATCAAGTAGAATATTATTATTCTAGTTTCATCAGAGTTTATTTTTGTGTATGTGTGTTATCAGGTTTTTTTTTTTAAATAAGTTTATTGGGATAACACTGGTTAATACAATTATATAATTTCAGGGGTACATTATAATTTGACATCTGTATATCCTATTGTGTATTTACCACTCAAAGTTCAGTTTCCTTCAACTACCATATATTTGATTCCCTTTACCCATTTCATCCTTCCCTTCCCCACCCCCACATATTTGACCCCCTTTACCCTGTCTACGTCCAACTTCCTCCCTTATCCCCTACCCTCTGGGAACCACTAACCTATAGTCCATGTCCATGAGTCTCTGTTTGTTTGTCCTATTCATTTGTTGCCTTCAGGTTTATATTCTACATATAAGTGATATTATGTGATTTTCAATTTTTTTTTTATCTGGCTTATTTCACTTAGCATGATTATCTCGAGTTTCATCCAGTTTTTCATAAATGGCAGTATTTCATCTCTTCTTAAGGCCGGGTAATATTCCATTGTATATATGTATCACATCTTCTTCTTTAGCCAATTATCTATCATAGGATACTTTGGTTGCTTCCATGTTCTAGCCTATGTGAATAATGCTGCTATATGAAAATCAGTGTGCAAATATATTTTTGGATATGGGCTTTCAAGTCTTTAGGGTAAATACCCTGTAAAGAAATTGCTGGATCATATGGTAGATCAATTCCTAGTTTTTTGAGGATCTGCGTTACTGTTTTCCATAATGGCTGTACCAATTTGTAGTTCCATCAGCAGTGTATGAGGAGTCCTTTTTCTCTGCATTCTCTCCAGCATTTGTTATTACTTGTCCTGTTGGTTATAGCTATTCTAAAAGGTATGAGATAGTATCTCATCGTGGTTCTGATTTGCATTTCCCTGATAGCTAGTGATGTTGAGCATCTTTTCAAATATTTCTTGGCCATTTCTATGTCCTCTAGGGAGAAGTGTCTGTTCAGGTCCTCTGCCTATTTTTTTTTTTATTGGATCATTTGCTTTTTTGTTGTTATTAAGTTGTATGAGTTATTTGTATATTTTGGATATTAGGCTCTTATTGGAGGCATTGCTCGCAAGTATATTTTCCCATTCGGATGACTGTCTCTTTACCTTATTGATGATTTCTTTTGCTGAGCAGAAGCTTTTTACTTTGATGTAGTTTCATTCATTTATTTTAGCTTTTACATCCCTTGCCTTTGAATCAAATTCATAAAACCCTATTTAAGTCCAAGGTCTTGAGTTTAGTTCCTATGTTTTCTTCTATACATTTTATTGTTTCAGGTCTTATATTCAGGTTCTTAATTCTTAATTCATTTTGAGTTAATTCATTTTGTGGTGATAGACAACAGTCTAGTTTATTATTTTGCAAGTAGCTTTTCAGTATTCCCAGCCCCGTTTATTGAAGAGGCTTTCTTTTCTCCACTATATGTTTTTGGCTTTATTGCCAATAATTATTTGCCCATATAAATATGGGTTTACTTTTAGACTCTCAATTCTGTTCCACTGGACTGTGTGTCTGTTTTACAGTCAATATCATGCCGCTTGATTACTGTTGCTTTGTAGTATAATTTAAAGTCAGATAGAGTGATGCCTCCAGCCTCATTTTTTTTCTCAGGATGGCTTTGGCAATTTGGAGTCTTTTGTGCTTCCATACAAATTTGATGATTTTTTTTGTTCTATTTCTTTAAAAAATGCCAATGGAATTTCAATGGGGATTGCATTAAATCTATATAATGCTTTAGGTAATATGTTCATTTTAACTATGTTGAGTCTTCTAATCCAAGAACATGAAATATCTTTCCATTTCATTTTATCTTCTTCAATTTTTTTTAATAGTGTCTTATAGTTTTCATTAAATAGGTCATTATCTAAATTTATTCCTAGGTATTTTATTCTTTTTGTTGCAATTGCAAAAGGAATTATTTTTTCCACTTTTTTTTTCTGACACTTCATTATTAGAGGATAGGAACGCTATGAATTTTTTAATTTTGCAACCAGAGATTTCACTGTATTTGCTTATTGTTTGTAGTAGTGTTCTTGTGGATATTTAGAGTTTTCTATATAGAGAATCATGCCACCCAAAAGTAGTGACAATTTGACTTCTTCATTTCCTATTTAGATGCTTTTTATATCTTTCTCTTGCCTGACTGCACTTGCTAGGACCTGCAATGTTATACTGAATAACAGTGGCAACAATGGATAGCTTTGTCTTGTTCCTGATCTTAGAGGGAAGGGTTGTAGTTTTTCACCATTAAGTATAATGTTGGCTGAGGGTTTGTCACATATGGCCTTTATTATGTTAAGGTACTTTCCTTCTGTACCAATTTTGTCAAGTGTTTTCATCATAAATAGATGCTGCATCTTGTCGAAGGCTTTTTCTGCATGTATTGATATGATCATATGATCCTTATTTTTTAATTTATGTGGTGTATCATATTAATCATTTTGCATATATTGAACCATCCCTGTGCCCCTGGGATAAAGCCCACTTGATCATGGTGTATATTCTTTTTAATATGTTACTATTATTTGGTTTGCTAATATCTTATTTAGGATTTTTGTATATGTGTTCATGAGAGATATTGTTCTGTAGTTTTCTTTTTTTGTGTTATCTTTAAAATGAGAAGTATTGCCTCCTCTTCAAATTTTTGAACGTTTGAGGAGAATAGGTATTAAATCTTCTACAACTATTTGGTAGAATTCACTGGTAAAGCCATCTGGTCCTGGACTCTTACTTTTTGGTAGGTTTTTGATAATTGTTTCCATTTCCATACGGTTGATTGGTCTATGTTGATTTTTCAGTTTTTCTTGAATCAGTCTAGAAAGATTGTATTTTTCTAAGTACTGGTTCATTTCTTCTAGGTTATTAAATTTAATGTTATATACTTTTTCATAGTATTCTTGTATGATCTTTTGTATTTCTATGATGTCAGTCATAATTTCCCCTCTCTCATTCTTGATTTTGGTTAGTTGTGTCCTGTCTCTTTTTTCTTTAGTGAGTCTAGCCAGGGGTTTATCAATTTTATTAATCTTCTCAAAGAACCAGCTCTTTGTTTCATTTATTTTTTCTGTTGTTTTTTGTTTTCAATTTCATTCATTTGTGCTCTAATTTTTATTATTTCTTTCCTTCTGCTGACTTTAGGCTTCATTTGTTCTTCCTTTTCTTGTTTTTAAAAGTGAAGCATTGGGTTGTTTATTTGGGCTCATTCTTGTTTTTAGAGATAGGCCTGTAATGATATGAACTTTCCTCTTATGACCACTTTTGCCGTGTCCCAAAAGTTTTGATATGTTGTACTATCATTATCATTCATTTCTATGTATCTCTCAATGGCTTTTATTTCTTCTCTGACCCAGTTATTTTTCAGTAGCATGTTATTTAATCTCCATGTATTTTTGTTTCTTTTGGCATTGAGATAATTAGGTGTTCTGTTAACTTCTTGAATTCCAAGCTCCAGTTCATTTCTTAGATTTGGGAAATTCTCAACCTCATCTTCGAAAATGCCCTTTATTCTTATGTTTCTTCTCCTGATGATATCAGCTAGTTCTTGTATTTCTCTTTCATTATTTTTTATTCTTTGGTTTCTGTCTTCTTCCTTCTGATTTATTTCTAGATTTCTGTCTTCGATATCACTGATTCTTTCCTCCATTTGGTCAACTCTATTTCCCAAGCTTGCTATTTCATTTTTCAACTCTTGCAATGTGTTTTTTATCTCCAGAAGTTCTATGTGGTTCTTTTGATGGTTTCAATCTCCTTGCTCTGCTCATATAAGTGTTTTTCCAATTCTTGAAATTGTTTCAGTTCCTGAAATATGACTTTTTTGAATTTCACTGAGTTTTTTCAGAAGTACCATCCTGAACTCTCTGTCATTTAAGTTGCATATTTCTATGTCTGTAAGCTTATTTTCTGGAGATTTTCCTCTTTCTTTCTGAGATGCCTTGTCACCTTGGTTGTTCATGGTGTTTAATGGACTATTTCTCCACCTAGGCATTAATGGAAATGTATTCTGCTTTTTTTTCCAGAAAGACTTATTATATAAAGTTATCTCTTTAGTCTGCTACAAAAAAGGAGCTTTTCTTTTGGTGTCCAGTAGGTGGTGTCTAAGCCTCTTGGATCCCTACTTTATATAAAGCCTTAAAAATTCATTTTTATTTTCTGATAGATATTTAATCACGCTCGCTACCCTCAGTTTCAGTCCCTGTCTGTGTTAGCAACAGTTTCAATAGCATTTGCTCAGATTTCCCTGGGGATCCACAGTGATGGGTCTTGGAGGGTATGTGGGGAGGGGCCCTCTGGGTTGGGGTTTAGGTGCTGCAGCTCAGCCTGGATTTTGCAACAACAACAGGTAAAATTCAACTTGTTTTTCTGTCATCCTACTACTCTGCTTTCTGCCCTAATGACTGAGCCCTGCAGCCAGCTGCATAGAACTCACAGCTCTCTCAGGCAGGGATGTTAAGGGAACTCGCTGCACCTTTCCCACTTCCTCTCCTCCTATAGTTAGCTCTGGTGGCTGCGAGAGGCAGCTTCTTTATTTCTCCCAGTCCATCACCCAACACTGAGGTTTCTGACCTGTGGTATCTCTTATTCAGAGATCCCACTTTTAGATATGCTGGTGTGCAGTTTGGATGTTTTTTGTTGAGTTTTAGATGCTCAGCTTATTGTTGTTTCTTGAGGAGAGCTCTGGAGACATCTCTCACTCCACGATGTTTCCACCTCTTCCTCATCAGAGTTTTATTGAGTGAGTTGTGGTTACTCAAAAGAAGAGATACTGGGCAAACAACAAGCATCTAACATGGGAAAATTTCTCCAATTGCCCCTCAATATCCACTCTTCATCTTTCTTTGACTCAGATTTGTGTCCAGAAACCTGACCTCTTTGACTTCTATCCCCAGTATTCCTTTATCCTCTGACTTTGTTAAGTGTAGCCAATGGATGACACCATCAGGTGATTGGCAGGTGAAAGGAAAAAACTTTAGGGGTGTATGTTTCACCCCCACCTGTCAGGCAGTGATTTGTCAGTATAATAGCTTTTTATTGAGTAGTCCCTTCTATTTACAAGTTGTCCAGTGTTTTAGCAAGAGCTGCTACCTTCCCTGCCTCCACAGGCCTGAGGGTTGTAATGGCTGGGTGACTCATTACTCCTGGTGGGTTCTCTTAAATCTGTCAACACCCTAAATTATCTCTTTAAAATTCTCTTCAAGTACACTTTAAATAAAAGGCTATTTTTAGAGCAGTTTTAGATTCACAGAAAAATTAAGAGGAAAGTACAGAGGTTTCCCACATATCCCCATGTATATGCATAACCTCCACCCTAACCAACATTCCCCCCAGAGTAGGATATTTTTTACAATTGATGAACCTACACTGACACATCATAAATTAGCCAAAGTCCATAGTTTCTATTAGGATTCAGTATTGGTGTTGTACCTTCTGTGGGTGCGCACAAATATATAATGATGTGCACCTACCATTATGGTATCATACACACTATTTTCACTGCCCTAAAATTCTCAGTTCCCTGCATATTCATATCGCCCCTGGCTAACTGCTGATCTTTTTACTGTCTCAACAGTTTTGCTTTTTCCAGAATGTCATTTAATTGAATTCATACAATAAGGTAGCCTATTAATATTGACTTAATTCAATTGGAACCTTGCTATAACATCCATGTGAAGGTTTTTGTCTGAACATTCATTTTCAACTTCTTTGGGTACATACTAAGGAATGCAATTGCTGGATGATATGGTAAGAATACCTTTACCTTTGTCAGAAACCACAAAACTGTCTTCCAAAGTATATGTACTATTGTGTGTTTCCACTAGCAATAAATGAGAGGTTTCGTTGTTCTACATCCTCACCAGCATTTGGTGTTGTCAGTGTTCCAGGTTTTTGTCATTCTAATAAGTGGATAGTGGTATCTCATTTTAATCTGCATTTCTTCTCATGACATATAATGTACAGCATCTTTTTATATACTTATTTTCTGTCTGTATATCTTTGTAGGTGAAATGTCTGTTAAGGTCTTTGGTGTATTTTTAAATCAGAGTGTTTTCTTATTGTTGAGTTTTAAACAGTTACCCTTTTTAGCATGCCAACTATACCTATAGAGACTTGGTAATTGTTAGTAAATGATTATTCATACTTTATAGGTGATAAAAACCTACATTTTCACAAACTAGTTGAAGATCCCATAGCTAAGAAGGACCGGGATTAAAAATGAAACTCTGGTTTGTCTACCTTCAAAGGCTGGATTCTGAAATGACAATTTCTTTCTTTTTGACAGATACCTGAGTCCTAGAGGAAATATCCCATTGTCATTTGTCTTGTCTGATGATACTCTACCAAATATGATGGACCAGGCAGATGAGAGTCAAAATAGTTCTATGTTAACGAGAAAAAGGGAATAAAACAGAGAATCCCACCCCACTTACCACTCATATTGCTGGACGATTCCAGTTTGTTTTTGTTTTTTGTTTTGTTTTGTTTTGTTTTGTTTTGTTTTATAATACACATATTCAATTTCTCATAGATTGTGATGAAATAGGCCTTACCTAAGTCTTATCAAAGAGTTGGAGTTCCTTCCTTCCCCATATCTTTCTTACAGTGAATTGCTAGTTAATGAATGAGAGAGTAAAATTCTTGGTCCTGTTTTATATATATATATACAGTTTTGTGTGGAGAAAAATAGGGATCTAGTGGAAACATGGTCTCAATAAACTTTATTAATCCCCTGAGGAAGGTTAGCAACAGGGACAGGAGTCATGAGAGGCACTCTCAATGGTCCTCAGCTAACACTGTAAATAGACTTTTAAAAGTGGCATAATTACTTTTAATTCTCTGTCATAGAGTTTACTCTGGCACTAGCTTCATGGAAGAACAATTCATCAGTGTAAATGCATAACAGCTTGTTGTCCAGGGCTCCTGGGACCAAAAGACAGTGTTTGGAAGGCACAAAAACAAATGCATAAGGGTAAACAAACCTAATCCAGCATGCTAAAGTTCATTCTCTTATTACTTCATTTCCACGAAATTAAGAAGTGTATGAAGTTAAATAGAAAATAATAGGAGTAAAAGGCAATTAAAAGTATAGGTAAGAAAGACAAATCCGATGCAGCTGAGATCTTACACATTGAAATCCATCTCAGCAAAGCCAGAAAAAAACCTGGATCAGTCAAGTCCTGCTGAGAGAGAAAGCAGCTTTCTCTTCTGCAGTGTTCATTTATATGGAGAATCATAAAGAATCCGATAATGCAAGATAAGTGAACATTGTGGTTTATGGGAACAATCCAACACCATGAGGCATTTGCAGGCAGGGGTCAAAAGAAGACAGAAACTTCATTTACTGATAAGTGACAAAAAGGAAAGAATATACGCAAAATTATTAAAAATCTTGTTTCTTTTACATAGACATGCCCCCAAGTTGGAGAGATTTCTCTCCAAAAGTGCGTATTCACAAAGGGGAGAAATTTAATTTGAAGACAGTTTAGGTATAAAAGGATGGACAAAGGCTCTTCATGGCCAGAGTCTGCTCTGAGAGTGGACCCTTGTCTTCCCTGGTGCTGGGCAGTCATGGTGACTCACAGATCCAGCAACAGTAATATCCTTGTATTTTCTTCCATAAAATTCCAATTACCCCCAGATCCTTCACAACTGATGAAGAAGGAAGACCTTTGTAGAGTGAAACATTCTCCATGGTTTGTGTTTGTTTTGCTTTAAGGTTGCAAGCTCCTTTGTAGCCTATGAGCATTTGAGAGCAGGGGTAGCTTTTACTCATCATTGTTCTTATCACTCAGTTCTATGCCTGGATACATACAGACATTTATTAAAGTCATTTTTGTTGACATAATTTTTAAATTTTTATATTTTTTCTCCTTAGAAAAAAGACTTAGACACATGCACAAACACAAATCAGTTGGTGTGAAAAAATAATGATGGCAAATTGAAGCCAATAAAACATTCATTTAAGTTAAAATTTAATAATAAGATGAAGAAAGCTCAAAGTAGATTAAAATATATAGAAACTACAGAAAAACATAAACCAACAAAGCATATTTCATATCTCCATGTCTCATTTTTTTTCTAACAGGGGTAATGAGGTAGAATTTCTATTGGCTCACAGTTTCTGTTGAGTGCTGATGGCTATATTTCCTTTTCTAATGAGAAACTCAGTAATTAATGATAGATGTTACTGTCATTAAATACACCTCAGGCATCATTAATCAAATAGAAATTAGTGTTAAAAAAAAAAAGGTATAGGGGGTTGAATACTGTCCCTCAAAATATATGTGCACCATGAACATCAGAACATGACCTTATTCAAAAATAGTCTTTATAGATGTAATTAGGATGTAAAAAGGATCTTGAGATGAAATCATCCTGGATTTAGAGTGGACCATAAATCCAATGACTGGTATCTTTAAAAAAAGAGGGAAGGGCACAGAGAGAATGGAGAAGGCCATGGGAAGACAGGGCAAAGACTAAAGTTATGCTGTCTTGGAGACACCAGAAACTGGAAGAGGCAAGGAAGGATTCTTCCCTAGAGCCTCTGGAGGGAGTGTGACCCCACCAAGGTCTTAATTTTGTATTTCTGACCACAACTGTGAAAGAACAAAATTCTGGTGTTTTAAGCCACATAGAATTTGCAGCATTTTGTTACAACAACTTAAAGAAACTAATATGGGGGGCAGGGAGGGTGTATATTTGGCATTACACAGGCCATCCATTTGGCAAATTCTGCAGATGGTTTGGTGAATGCTGTGTATTAATGCCATATTGAATATAAACTTTATAAGTGGGAAATCAGCACTTCTAACAAAAGCAATTACAACATTCCAACTGTATTTATGGTAGTTTAGTCAGGGCCTCTTATTCTATGAAATTCCTCTAAAAACAACCTTGTCAGCAATAGTCTGGCTATAGACCAAGGATAATACTTTGCTTCTTTTAGATGCAGATTTTAGATAAACTATACAAACACTAATTAAATGTTTAATAAAAACTATATTGAAGCAGCTTCTAAATATATATGTATATTATTAGTCACTTCTTTATGTTCTCAATAAAATGATGATATGTATTAACAGCCTTCTGTTCTATCTTGATACTTCATGACTCTATCAAACTATATGCTGAGAGAGAAACATTTCATAGCTTCCCTTTGGAGACCAGTTTTGGATCTACCCTTCCAAAAAGTTATTTTTGAGAATTTCTGTCTCTGGAATTACCCCTTGGCAGCTTCAGAGATAAAACCACCAAGTACATGCATTGAAGCTATGGGACAAATGCTTGGACCATTATTAGAAGGCACACAGGCTCTTAAACTTCATTTTTCAGACATTGTTTATTATTAATATCATTTTACAGGGGACAAAAATGAATATCAAAGAAGTTGAGTGAATTGCCAAGGGTCACATGGCTAGTAAATGGCAGAATCAGGATCTGAACCCAACATTTTCTAGCTCCAGGGCCACACACCATGTTGCTTCCCTAAAATGTGCTTAAACTTATTTGCTTGGTTACTCCCTTGTTGAGCTCAGGAAGGGCAAATAAAATGTGTCTGTTAAAAAATTACAGTGTATCTATTTTTTGAGGCATTGTGGGAGTAAACAGTTGTTTATAATCCATGCTAAGGGAGTGCATTAGCTGACTAAAACTTAATAATTATTTTAATTCACTTAGATAGTCTGGTAGGATGATAGACAGTAATTTTCCTGTTTTTGTTCTTACCTTTGAGAAGTAGGTTGGTCCTGGGCAATGAAATAAAGGAAAAAAAGTGGCAAGTGGCATTTCTTTTTTAACTCTTCTCAAAGTTAAGACTTCTGGACATACCCTTTTAGGGCAACCCCTGGAAGTGACTTATGCTTCCAAGCTACCTCATTTTAGTCATTTTTTAAGTAGGAAAACAAACTACTATATGATCCAATAATCCCATTTCTGTATATGTATACCCAAAGGAAATGAAATTAGTATCTCAAAGAGACATCTACACTTCCATGTTCACTGCAGCATTATTCATAATAGCCAAGATCATGAAAACAACTTTACTTTCTGTCAGTAACTAAAGAAAGTGGGGGCTGTGTGTGTTTGCATTCCCCCCACACACAACAATAGAATGTTATTCAGCCTTATAAAAGAAGGAAATCCTGCCATTTGTGACAATATGAATGAACCCAGAGAATTTTATGCTAAGTGAAGTAAGCCAAACACAGCAAGACAAACATTGTATGACCTCCCTTACAAGTGAAATCTAAAAAAGTCAAACTCATAGAACCAGAGATAAATGGTATTTTTCAGGGGGTGGGGTACAGGGAGATGTTGACCAAAGTTTCAGTTATAAAATGAAAGTTCTTGTGAATCTAATGTAAACATAGTGACTATAGTTAATTATACTGTATCGTATACTTGAAATTTGCCCAGAGAGTAGATCTTAAGTGTTCTCACTACCAAAAACTCTCACACACACACACACACACACACACACACACACACACACACACACACACACAAACTATGTGAGTTAATGGATATGTTAATTAACTTGATCATGGTAATCATTTCACAATATGTGTGTGTGTGGTGTATTAAATTACCATTTTGTACACTGTAAACAAACAAAAAATGAATGAAGAGGTGCTTTCTTTCTTTCTAATAATCGAGCTGACACCAAGGAATCTTCTGCACCGAGGCGATTTGCAAAGTTCCAGCCTATACACTTTAAGAAAAGGGATATCACAAACTTGATTAGCTCTGCTTGGTCTTTGACTTAGAAAAATAAACACTAGTTGCTATAAGAGATAAAGCCTAAAATCTCAATGGCTTGACAAAAAAAAAAAAATTTATTTTTCCTCATGTGAAATCCAATCCACAGCAGAGGTGGGGAGGACGGTAAAATCTGTGTTTGTAATTGTCAGCTTGTGCTATCATAACAAAATACACAAACTAGTGGCTTAAACAGCAGAAATTTATTTGGTCACAGTTCTGGAGGCTGGAAGTCCAAAACTTCCTGGGTCACATAGCTCTTCTAGGTCTTCCAGGGTGTTCTCTAGTTCAGTTACTTTTCCCAAAAAGTTCCCACTTGCTTTTGCCTATGGAGTTGTATGACTCAGAAAATGCCTGGGAAATGTGTTCAAATAAGGAAGAGAAAGTATAAGGCCACATACAGTTTATGTCTTTGATGTAGAGAATGAGGGAAAGAGCACTGTGTGTCAGTTTAAGGAAAAATGTGCAGTGAGTGGTAAAGAGTCTCATCTACTTTAAATGTGAGAAGTCTTGAAGCCCTCACATTCACATGCAGAGTCACCAGCTTTGCATACAGTATCTCTAAATATACAAGGAAAGAGAAGTACCTGTGTGTACATCAAGTTTTTGTTGTTGTTGTTGTTGTTGTCGTTTTTGTTTTTGTCATGGTGGGAATAGATAGGAAGAGAGCAAGTATAAAATCCTGGAAAAAGAGGCAACGGCAAAGCATAGATATCTTCCTGTCACCCCCTCTACTTTCCAAGAAATCCCATGCAACCTTAAGCATATTGCAAAGCCGTGGTTTAGACAAGTTTATCTCCCAAAGCCCCATACCACTCCCCCCATGCTATTGGGGTCCTGTCAGGGCACCAGTCTCAGCATAAGTTATTGGTTGGGTCAAGTATGTAGGGGACCTCCCAGTGAGATGAGGTGATAATCTTGGTCTCCAGCCAAGGAAGCAAGTTGGAGGCAGGGAAGGCTGGGTGTGCCATTCATTCCTTTGTGAGAAATTCCTAAGAACATATTTCCCCTCCCAGTTAATTCTCCTAGTAGAATTAAACTCAATATTTTGAGCTCTTCTCTAAAAGACACAAAGCCCCTCCTCCCAGTTTTTCATTTTTATTTTTTATCATTCTATGTTTAATAGTCTAAAATTTTATTTTTTTGTTTCCTGAAAATAGTAAAATTTTATTGTCATTTTTTCCCATACAATCCTTTCAAAGTAAGCCTTTTTCAAAACCTCAAAGTGCTTTTGTCTTTAGATTGTCGGTAAAAACAAGTTGGCCTCTTTGACTCAGTTCATTGACACATGCGTACACTGAAATGTGTCCAACGGGCCATTGCCAAAGTTACTGTTTTCCAATTTATGTTTGAACCAAAAGAGTCCAAGGAGAATTCTATTTGTGTAGTTTGCATAAGAGCCAAAAAACAAATCTGAATTGGATAAGAGTATAAAGAAAATAAGAGAAGCATAATATGTAATAGAGACCATAGATACTATAGTACAAAGAGGAAGACTCTGACAAGGTGAAACGAGCTACAAATTTATTAAGTGGCTCAATCTTTCCTGAGAGCTCTCTGCGGTATCTCCTTTGCACAGGTGTAGAATTTGCCTTTACTTTTACAAAGATTAGAACAAGAAAGAAGCTGCTTTAATAATAGGAAAAAATTAGGTTCAATGCACTGGCTTATAGTATGTCCTATTGTACTCTGCTATGGTTATGTGTCATCTTATTTTCACATCATGCCATGTATATAATAGGAAGTTAATAAATATCTGTTGCATTGAATTGTTCAGCTCAATTCTCTCCTAATTAAAACACTACCACATGCTGCTTGCTACATCTTCAGCAATTGATACTGTTGTATTTATTCATTTCCCCAACAAATAGCTCCAAAGATGTACCACTCAGCCTTTAACCCTGTCATTTGTGGGGTCACAACCTGTATTCACATCCTCCAGTTATGCCACAGTGACCTTTATGCCTACTAGAAGGCAACTCTTCTTCCTTTTTATCCCCCCTCCAGTAAGAGTTCCTGAAGACAAAAAGTACATTGAATCCTCACTTTTATATTTACTTCCTTTCAAATGCAAAGCATTGTGTCACTAGAAGACCTTGAATTTTGGATTCAGATGCTGATCTATATTGTAATCTACATTTCACTTCTAGCTGTGAAACTATAGGTAAGTTATTTGACCTTTCTGAGTCTGTTTTATCATGTGAAAAATATCAACACTGATTTACAGGGCTGTTCTGGGAATTTAATGTTCAGTAGGATTGCAGAGTCAGATACAGATGAAAAAATGTCTTTATAAACTCACATTCCAATTGTTAGTGGAGGCAATCATGTGATTTTGGTCTAATCCAGCAACTGAAAGTCATTTAAGTAGTACAATCTGTTTTACATGCTGCTCAGACTTTCAGATCCCTCTCTCTTTCCCCGCCTCTAATCTTTTCTAGGGAGTTACCAGGCATGTGAGGGGCTATATTCTGTCTTTACAGTAGAGGGGGGAGGAGATTAAGATCATACACAGTTCCTTGATGACTCTCTATGCCCTGCTATGGACAGAGTGGTCTAACTCTCCCTACACTGGTGATTTTGGAGTGAAACCTTGACATTTGCCCCTGGAGTCCATGGTTCTAGGCATTCATGTATATTCTCCACTTCCACCCTCACGTTATTTGCTCCGACTCCAAGCCTGTGAAAGTTGACCCACTCATTTCTCAACACTTTCTCATTTCCTCTGGGGCAAATGAGAACTTTGTGATTCTTGTCATACCAAGTGCAGATAACGAGGCTCATGCATCTTAACCTGTTCTGTAGTCTCCCCATGGAATTATTTTGGTGCCACACTGGATCTAGCTTCAGCTGAAGTACAGACTGTCCTAGGGACTTACAGTTACCCTCCACAGTCTGACTTTGAAAATAAACTATTCCTTTGATATTTGTATGCTACCCCATATCTATTTCTATGTTCCTAAACGATTTCTGCATCTTAGGTGGGGCAGTGGGAATAAGAACGTTTTTGCTCTACTTCATTTTTCTTCTTCTATGATCTCTCAAGGCAAAAAGGAATACGTTTTTTGTTTATTCTCCCTCATCTGAATAGAACTTGTCTTATATCATTTACTTCCTGTTCCTAACTTCTTTTAAGACTTCAGTCTCATGGTTATTCCAAATGGTTGGATGGGGTACAAGGAAAAAAATTAGTCTACTCATAAGAGAACTTAAATGAGATAATATCTCCAAAGTCTTATAATTATTACAGATGGAATATACTTAGTGCAAAACCTGAAATCTCTTATGAATCCACAAGAGGTAAATAACCCATACTCTATAGTCATTTCTGTGCATCATTCAAGTACTACTTTTTGAATTAATGAATCTAAAACATTTTATAAGACAATCACCAGACTCATTTTTCCCACTCCACGATTTCTAGGCAGAACTCTGCTAAAACTATCTTGATTATATAAAGACATTTTTAAGACCTTTATGATGACTGTGCCACAAATTTAAGTAACTAATCCCAGCATGAACTAGCAGTTATTCTTTGGAAAGCTCCGCATAGTTAACTTAGATTCCAAATACCTAATGCAAAAGAAAAACTGTCAACCTCGGAGTGTGTGCTTCTCTCTTCCTGTTTATTTATAGATGGCTTTTAGTGATCAGGAAAAGAACCAAAACTGTAAATGCAGCTTGTCAACAACAACAATGTGCCTTTTCAACTTTTGTCTGATAAAGACATGAAAAGGTAACAATTTGACTACTTTTTATATAAATGTAAGTGCATATTTTCACAGCTTTGCTTCAATACTTCAGCTCCTCCAGCAGATTATTAATTGCCAGGAAATGTCTGCCCAGTCTATCACAGTGTCTTAATTAAGCAAATGCATAGAAATTACATGGGAGCAGAGGCCCATGGAATTCACCAGGTGTAATGAATTCTGAAGAAGCAGTAGTTACAAATTTCTTAGGGTACGCTAATAATACATATGAGCTAGATGACAACAGAATAAAGATTTTCCCCATCCTTTCTACCAATCTCCTCCCTTTTTTAAAAAAGATACTACCTTTAACCCTCTATTTAGGTGCCTCTTCTTTCTAGATAATTTCTTGGTTTCCCTTTTCCATATTCCATTAAGCTACACTAAGTGGCTACACTAAGTGCTCTACACTACTATTGGTAAATGACACTACCACTATTCTAACACACACTACTCTAATGACCCTGTTACATGTTAGTCTCCTCCAATCAGTCTAGGGCCTTGCCTTGACCATGCCTTAGTCATCCATATAAATCACTAGAATTATATAAAATGTTCAGTCCACAATTATCTCTTAGAAAGTTGATTAGTTAAATAAAATGTACAAAATCGCCATTCTGAGCAATCTAGAGCACTTTAGAAACCACAGAAGCAGCTTCCAGTCAAGTTAGTAGAGTAAGTAAATGCTGTGCTTGCCTCATCTCATGACCACATCAAAATAACAACTAAACTACAGAACAGCCATCACTGGGAATCGCCTGAAGTCTAGCTGAACAGAGTCCTATAACTGGGAACACACAGAAGAGGACACCTTGAGACGGGTAGGAGGGGCAGAGACATGGAACAAGCTAGTCCCATACTCATATGTGGCTGTTGAGAAATCAAGAGGGCTATCTCAGTTGTGGAGGTTTTCCTGAAGGAGTGAAGGTGTCTCAGCCCCACACCAGGCTCCACAGCCCAGGGTTTCAGTGCCAGGAAGAGAAGTCCTCACAATGTCTGACTGAAAACCAGCAGAGATTGTGGCTAAATGAAACAGAGGGTCACTGGAGTCACAAATAATCCTTTTAAGGGGCCTACAGGTAGACTTAATTGCTGATGGACTCATTTGTTCCAAGTTCCACTGCTGGAGCAGCAGCTCAAAAGGTGCCAGAGATATATGGAGAGAAACTGAGTTGTCTGGCTTGATGGCAAGGGCTGGAAGGGAGGCTTTCTCCCAGACAGAAGTGCTGGTAGAGCACACTGTTTCTTTTTTGAGCCCTCCCCTGCCTGGCTTGCAGATGCAGAGAGCTACCATATCTGAGTATCCACTAACCTGACTAATATTGTTGCCCTGCCCCAGAGATTTCCTCTGAAATCTGCCCCTTCCAACTTGTAGGCTGCTCAAGCCACTTCTAGTGGATTTTCCATACAAATGGCCTGTCTTGGCTCATGCTGAGAACTTTCTTAAAGTCTCCCAAAGGTTTACAAACCCCAAAAGAAGCATCTGGCCTTAGCATGCCCCATACCTCTTGCTGGGTAGCCTCAAGCTGGTGCAAGTGGCAGCTGACCTTGGTTTGTGACTTGGCCTTTTGAAGCACATCCTAGCCCAGCATGGGTTGTGGCCACCTATGGATTGCTTGGTGGTTCATGCCATGTGGCCCTGGGCAGGCACAGGCTGTGGCTGAACTTGGCCTGTGGCAGGGCTCCTCCCAGAAAGCTATACCCATTGGCCAGCTTCAGTCTGAGCCTGAGGACCTCCCAGGGTCACAGCAGAAAATGTTACAAAATAAACAAACAAAACACAAACTCATACATACAGAGAACATTTTGATGGTTCCCACATAGAAGGTGTGTTGGGAATGGGATGAAAAGGGGAAGAGATTTAAGAAGTACAAATTGGTAGCTATAAAATAGTAATGGGGATATAAAGTATAGTATAAGGAATATAGCCAATAATATTATAATAACTATATATGGTGTCAGATGGGTACTTGATTTATCAGGATGATCAATTTGTAAATTATATAAATGTCTAATCACTATGTTGTATACCTGAAACTAATATAATATTATATGCCAACTGTAATTAATTTTTTTAATTATTAAAAAAAGGTAGTCACAAATTGGCAGTCACAAAATAGTCATGGGGATGTGAAATACAGCATAGGGAATATAGCCAGTAATATTGCAATAACTATATATAGTGCCAGGTAGGTACTAGATTAATTGGTGGGGGGGGATCACTTCATAACTTATATAAATGTCTAATCATTATGCTATATACCTGAAACAAATATAAAATAATATTAATGTCAACTGTAACTGAAAAATGAAAATAATTTTTTAAAAATAAAAATAAATCAAAGGAGCATAGAGAAAGAAAGAAAGAAAGAAAGAAAGAAAGAAAGAAAGAAAGAAAGAAAGAAAGAAAGAAAGAAAGAAAGAAAGAAAGAAAGAAAGGAGGGAGGGAGGGAGGGAGGGAGGGAGGGAGGAAGGAAGGAAGGAAGGAAGGAAGGAAGGAAGGAAGGAAGGAAGGAAGGAAGGAAGGAAGAAAACAAACTGTGGAAGTAGAAAGAGTTATTTCTTTTTTATTTTAAAATACTATGTTTATGAACAGTGAGCCAACCTTAAGTTAATTTGCTATCTATTCTTGTCAAGCTGGGAACTAAAACATCTTTCAGTGTATTCCCTGTGGACTCCTGTGTTTTCCATAATTCATTCCTCAGAGGGCTTTATCAGGGGATGGGGGCAGAAAGGGCCCCACTGGTAAACAGCAGATGCCCAGAAGTCCTAAGGCATGTCTGACACATGGATAATGAAGGAGATGGAAAAAAAGGAGCAGCAGCTCCTGGGATGACATATTTAAGAGCCTGAGGAGGTATATTGCTTTAAAATTACTGATCATAAGAAATAGTTCCTGCAAATGGTGTGTAGTGTGTGCCCTTCTGTCCACACCAATTCAGTTGGTAAACACAGAGAAACAGAATTCTCCTTGGGTACTTAAAGCTCATAGAAATGTCAAGAGTAAAATGGATAGCACAGTTAGGACTCCTGTACAATACGAAGCCCTTGCTTGAAGATGAGAGAGGAAAAAGGAGCTAAGAGTGAACAGATTGGGTGTCAAGCAGGAATAATATGTGACTCAATACTTGTCTAAAGGGAGATGAAATATTCACTGCTTTAGAAAAAGTCAAGTGCTCACCTTTCTGAAGTCATGGCCTTCTGAGAAGAGATATTTTAGCTGCAGTGGATGAGCACTTTCTCCAAAGGGTTGAGAGTTTAGCTTCCTTAATCCTCCAAAACACACAAAAATAAAATGCAGCCACTGATGTTCAAAAAGAGAAAGGGAAGCCTAAAGTTACCACAGGAATGACTGCACAGTTACTCATTGTAATAAGGTGCATAGCATTTGCATCCTAAGGAAGGGCACTGGCCCTATTCCAGGAAGATCTATTTGGTTAATAATGGTTGCATTTCTGCTTCCTTGGAAATTGAAACAACAAAATCTATTAATCATAAATTATAAGCAAGGTAGTAAGGAAGTAGAAGCAAGGAACATTCTTTGTCCCAAAGGGCCTTAAGGACTTGCACAGAAGACTATAAATAGATGAAAGTCACCAAACAATGATATATGTGCTTAACAGAGAATGGGCAATAGTTTATATATACATGGGTATCTGTTTAGTTATTAAGCCTGTGGTCTAGTTACTAGATGTTAAGTTCATAATATATCATCTAAACTCTGCTTCGAATAGTGAGATCTGTGTTTTGCACGGCCCCCTCTTCAGGCCTGCACACTGAGTCCCTGTGGTTCCTCATCCTCAGGGACTGCTGCCTTTTTATCTCATGAGGACTCAGGCCCTGACTCTTCCGCATGGCCTTTCTTTCCTAGTTTGGCACTCGATTGCTGCATTTCCAGCTTATCTGACAGAGGAAACGAATCTGTGTGACTGAAAGTATGTAGTTATATCTTCAAGTGGGTGACATATGGTTTTTGTATGTAGACAAGAGATCAATTAGCTCTAACAGAGAGACATCACTGTACTTGGAGTCAAAAGTGCAAATTACAATCTAGGTCTATATCTTACAAGCTTGTGCCCTTGGGTATCTCACTGACTCACAGAACCCAAATTTCCTCATTTTTGCATAGCAGGGATTTTAACTGTAGTGTAGGCTTTGCTAGGCCATGGTGTGGGCTCAACCATTAGCGGACAGTCTTGATTCCAGTTTACATGAATGATGATTTGACTAGAAATACACATGTTCTTGGAAGGCCTTCATTGGTGAGTTTAGGCAAAAGCAAGTAAGACATGGGGTATGCCTAATTATTAGAACTTCATTTGTGAGAAGATCATGAAAATTTGAAAAATGCAGGTTACATATAATAGGGAAGTATATCATTTCCACAGTTTCCAATAGTGTCTAATGGCATTGGTGAAACGTTTCTTGTCTGCTATTTTACAACTAAAATTATTAAGGAAAATTTTGTTATTCATCATAAAAATAGAAAGCTCAGGGTAGAGGGAAGTAATTTGGGGTTTATATTCTTAACTCCAAGGTTGTGGCCACACACTCTACATTTCCTCTGGGGGTCATCCCAGCTGTCAACTTTCAGTGCCTTGAGGAACTGACTCCATCCTATTTATCTCTATGCCCTCCACAACAGCTAATAAAGTGGTTTATTGCACTAGAAATTCAATATAGATGTGCCAACTGAAAAATGAATAAAATTATAATTAGAAGTCTATAACAGCAAGGAGCGGCAATACTAATCCAGGCAACACTGTGTTCACTGAAGTATTGTTTAGGAGCCCACAGTTTGGAAATGCTATGCTCATGGGGTGCACAGTTAATTAATGAACAGCCAAGTGCTGAGTTCAGGAACAAGAGAAGACAATTATAGCCCTGCTGCTGGTGAGGCTGCTCTTTAATCGGCATGTGAGCCCTGCATAAGCCTTGGAAATTTCTATTTTAATAAAAACAACCTTGGAGAATCACAGGAGACAGGAGAGTCTGTTCTTTATCCCTGACAGTTTGGTTTTTCCTAAAATGAAATTTTGCCAGCCTGATGCAAAATCCTGGTTGCAAGTATTGTTGACATTTGCAGGGCACCTCCTAGTGCTCTATAAAAGACCAGAGAGGAGTTGTGAATATTAAATGCTTACTAGGCCTCTTTCATGCAGTTATAATTATATTTTAGTCTTAGAAAAGAGGGAAATGGGTAATTAGGGCAAATTGCTATCAAGTCAAGTACTTTCTCATATGACTTAGGCTCTGAACTCAAATGAACTTGACCTCTTATAGATTCCTGGCTCTTTGGATATCTTCTCTCTCCTGGTGTCTCCCCTATTACTAACAGCCCTCTGCATTCATGAGTCTGATTTGGGCTCTCTCTCAGTCACTGTTTACATTCTTGATAGACCCACTTACTCTTTCCCCCTCAGCTCTCTGGCTAAGGATACCAGTTTTCAGCAGTCTTTGCAATCCTTTGCAACTCTAAAATAAATACTTTTACTTAATAGTTATTTGTGGCTTGGCAAGAACTGAACCCCAGTAGAACAGTTTTTCTGGCTGACATCAAGAATTTAGTTGGAGATAAGCTGGGTAACTGATGGCATTTTTGTTTAAATCTGTGCATAAAGAGTTCAATCAAGATAACTAAGATTCATTCATATGTTGAAAACAGTCACCTAAGTGTATTTGAGCCCCAATGATGAAAAAAGAAGACAAAATATGAAATTATTTCCTCTTTGTCCATGTGACTTAGGGTAGATTTAAAAAATCTAAGGAGGTTTAACATCCTTGTCAATGCAGTCTTCATCAAGAGTTAAGGGTGGGAATGAGTGAGGACAGCCAGAGTCTGAGCTAATTTAGTGATACTTTGCAGCCTCGGACTCAAAGCCAACAAGGAGTTAAAACTGGTCTAAGTACAGTGGGTAGAAGTGGCTGCGTATTCCAGCAAAACACAGACTATATCTTGTGAGAAAGGCAGCTTCCTTGCCCATGACCACCTTCCATCAGATCTTTCTCATGATGTCATTTATCTGGTTTTACCCTAATTTGCTTCATTCTTCCACTTTTTACTCTGCTATTGAGGAGCTATCCTTAATTTCATCATCTAACTTTCGATTCCATTTATTTTTACTATTGTACATTTAATTTCCTTTTTCATAGCACCCAAGTCCTATGGATAAAACGGCTTCTCTTATTTCTCATTTGAGATTGTTAGTAACAGTATTATTTTGTTTTTTAATCTTCCTTCTTTCCCTCAGGTAATCTCCTTTTCCTACATTTGCTCTATATTTAAACTGAGGATTCCTGGACATCCTCTCTTGCCTTGCTTCCATAATAGTGTTTGACTCTCAAAGCAAATACTCACAGAATTAAGATCAGCAGCAGCTATGCACCCCATATCATGATGCTACTTCAGAAAAATACAATTGTTAAGTTATTCTTTGAAATGTTTTAGGTTGGTCATTTTCATTGTCTTTCTCACTGCCTCTGTCTGCCTGTCAATTACTTTCTCTTTCCTTCACTATTGTGCTTCCTACAACTTCCATTCCTCAGTAATTCAGGAGAGATATGAGTCTTATCGAATCAAAAGGAAACAGAAATAATTCAGACATATGTGATGAGAACTGCAGTTTTAACCCACATCAGAAATCCTGCCGGATTCCAGTTTTGGCTGTGAGTTTCATGAGAATTTATTATAGTATAGATATTTATAGCTAGAGGATCTAGGTGGACTTGACATGTTATAATGTTGCACAGGGTTATGTGGCCCTTAACCACCATGCTCTAAAAATTTAGATTTTTGGTATGCCAAGTAAGTGTTGTTTCTATTCTATTTCGATTCAGGTTAGGTCTGCAGAATCAAGAATGAACAGGGTTTCTTCCTTCAGTAGAAACAGGGCCACCAGCCGCCAGATGGCAGTGGTTGTTAAAAGTGAATAGAAGTCAAGAATATTCTATACTCATTGTTCTTGTTTTATTCTCACCATATTTGAAGACTTTTATACATTCTAAAGTTTCATCTAAAACACCTGGTCAGATCTGTGTTTTCTATGGATAATGCCATTCTCTCAATTTCCCATTTTGAATGAAAATTTTGAATTACAGTTCACCCTTCTAAATTCTTAATCCTTAATATTCAATTAATCTTTGCTTCTTACTAAAACACTGCTGTTATCATATGAGTCTTCTCAAATATTTTCAATGACTTCTTAAATGCACAGCAAGCATTTCAGGCTAATAATCAGAGCTCTAATAACCCATGCTCATATACCTTTATATAACCATAGAATCACATGCTGTTGTACTTTTAAGGTGCTTCATATAATTTTTCTTTGGTATTTGTATATAATTATAATTATACAAATTGATAAAAGTGAAAAAATAAGGAATATTGTCCTTCAACCATTTTTATTACTGCTGTATCTCTCTATAAATAATATACTAAAAGCAGGTAAGTCATTCAAGACCTACAGTATCACATCAGAATTTAACCACAGATCTGTGACAAGAACGAGTTGTTCTTCCATTAGATAAACTAGTTTATTTACATTCAGAAATAAACTCACCATTGGATTGAAGATTTCATAGTGACAGTAATAGTAACAATGATTTCATCTTGCACTCATAAAATAACTTATAAGTACATAAGATGACTTTACTTATTGTATCATTTGAATTTATTAAGTCATTTGAACCTTACAGGTATCATATGAGGCTGACAGAAGAGTATTAGTTTTTCTATTTTACAGAAAGGGGAATTTAATTTTAGTGGAAATAAGGTATTTGTTCATGGTGACATGGCTAAGAAGTGGCAGAAATCTGATCTATACTAGGTCTGCAGACCTCTGGTTACAGCTATAATCTAGACAAACTTTCAATGTTGGAGAAGGAACAGGTAGTCATGTAACCATGCAAAAACTTTACTTCTTTAAAATGACTTTTTCTCTTCTCTTTTTCTTTGATTCAAATTGGCCTTATTTCATCTGACAGCACCATGACTCATATGCTTCTTTTTTTTCCTTATCCTTCCACCCTGGTACATACTTCATGTCCACTCCCTTAACTGTTATGCCTTTAGGACATCAGATTCTGGTCAGCATCAAAAAGTATCAGAACAAAGTCTCATATCTGTTGATCAAAGAAAGTGTTTGGTCAAACTAAAAATAATGTCTTCACCTCAGTTGTGTTTCAGCTCTAGACTCAAGAACAACCCTATTGGCCACATGCCCTAGAAACCAAACAGAATGATGCCATAACTGATCTCAGGACCTAATGCAATGATCAACTGTCTCCTACCCTAGCTCCTACCAGTCAGTAGAGCTCATGACCCCAACTCCCTTTAGTAACATGACTAATGATATTTCTCCAAGGGGTCATTGGAGAGCCAGGTCTTAAGAGCACTAGTTTATCTATGTCTCCAAGTCTGGTGCCATTTCCTTAAATAAACCTCTGCTTTCTTTGCAGCAAACTCCTGTTTGCATCTAATTAGGCTTTGATGCATGCAGGTAAACAAACCTCTTGCACTAGGCAACAGTCATTTTGGCTCACTTTACTACTAGAATCTTCCATTTAAGTCTGGAAGAACAGCTTTGTCTTGGTATCTGGTTGAAGGGGACAAAAAACCCAGAGAACTGCAGGCTTGGCTTAACTCAGTCTTCTCTGTATTGTTCCTGAGGTGCCTGTAGAACTATAAGATTCCAAGACAGTTGTAAAAAAGAAAGTATATGTAGTATTCAAGATCCCTCTTCATAAGCAACAGAAACTGGGTCTAGCTGATATAGGAAGAAAAGGCATTTATGTACTTTAATCTGTTGGAGGATTTAGATTCTTTCATAGGGGGTCCTACAGAAGTGGATCTGTGGGCTGTTTGTCAGAAACAAGCCTGAACTGATGCCCTGGTGTTGATGTGATGAGGATGCTGCTGCTGCTGCTGAAACTGATACTGTGTTGGACCTATTTCTACTGTTGCCCAAGAAAGTCATTCTTGGTATCACAGCTGCTGCCAGCACAGAGAAGTCCCTGTGGCCTCAGTATCCTGGGGTCTCAAGCGCCTATTCAATGTCTAGGGCTGGTATGTCAGACCTAAGCCTCAATCTTAGGCCCTCACACCATTCCTCTAGCTGCCAGGGAGGCTGGGAAACCTGGGGAAAGGTGCAGCCTTCACCATGACTCAGGAGGTGAGGGATTCCCTGAGCACAGGTCCGGGTTCACATACTGAACAGCCGACCATAGTAACCAATGTATATCATACTTTGGGTTCATATTTGTCATTCTCAAACCTGGCTGCACAGATGAATCACCTGAGGAGCTTTGAGGACAAATGAGATGACAAAATACCACAAAGCCCAACTGAATCCAAATCCCGAGAGGTAGGGCTCAGGCATCCAGACACTGATTTCAGTCCCTACTGAGGATTCTAACACACATTGAGGGGGAAACCAGTGGCTGCAATGGTCTCTAAAGTAGTTCCAGCTCTGCTGTCTTTAGGATTTCATTACAACAAACTTAGTGTTCTTTTTGCAATTTTTTGCACATTTTACTTCTTAGGAAATCACATTGCTTACATTAAAATGGAGCAAAATCCAAGGATAATCATCCTAATTTTTGCCTTCCAGCCTTTCCAAGTTTCACAGGAGAAAACCTTTCTCCTCGTTCTTAACATAGAAAGAGTGGTTTTATATTCTTGCATTGCTGTGTGTATCCCTGGTGGGCTACCCATGTATTCAGAATTGTCTGACATGAGACACATTCTTTCTACCGTGTAAAGTGAGGAATGAAAATGAGGGAGGAAAAGTCCCTCTTTGCCTTATAAAAGGAGGGCAGTATCGCTCTTCTGGATATTCCAAAGCAGTCTACTCTCTTATTAATTTAACCAAATCATGTGTCAAGAACTGTGAAAGGTATTGGAGATATACACAGATCCAACCATGGCTCAAACAGACAGCCTAATGAAGTAGATTTTTCTAAATGTATTGAAGGAAAAGAACTCAATTATATCAGAGAATAACAGGCTGGAAGGATCCAGGAAGAGGACTGGATTATGTGCAAGGACTAACCCTCTTACAAAATGACTTTCTGGTCTCATTCAATGAGTTAATATGGTCAGGTCAGATCTGGAATGGAGCCACCAACTCTTTTCCATATTTTTCTTCAAGTTGAAGGCAATTTATTTTTCCCTATTTAAAAACATGAGATTAGACAACAAGATGGGCATTTGATCAACTGGTTTGCTATTTATACTTGAAATGTATTGAGAAATACTAAATCCACTACAGAAAGTGAGACACGTGACATTTGGCAAAACCAAAGTCTCTGGAGGAAATTTCTCAGAAAGTGCGAGGGGCCATCTTTCTTGAACTATGTTTGGTTAATAGGACTAGATCTGCGCTTTTCAATTTAGCCCTATGAAATTACTTATGGAACAAGGCACAGAATAAATAAAGATATTTATCTCTAATTAATCACCTTCTGCCTCAAGAGGGAAAATCTGTATGACATGTTCAACCTTGAATTGGTTGAATTTCTCCTCATCAACACATGGGAAATGAAATCTCAGGCACTATTTTCTGGTCTTGGATTTTCAATTTGATTCTGCCTGTTGAGAAGGTGGTCTCTGACTGAGAGAACACTGCTTTGGTCTGAGCTACCAATTTCTGTAGCTTTTCTAGACCAAATTAAAAGAGTAAGAATGAACCCATCAATACAGAATGAGCTGCAATGCCATCCGTAAAACACAAACCCAAAGTAGAAACTGCTGACTCACTTTCTACCCACACCCTTTGGGCAAATGCTGGCAAAAATTTCACTGGGTGTGACATTGTTGTCAGTAGCTCTGGACTCATAGCAATTTGGCCGAAGCTACATGGTCATAGACTAAAGCTAGTGCTTAAAACCAGGAATTCTAGCTCAAGTGCAAGCTTTGGCACATGCTAGCCTTGTGGCCATGGTCAATTCACTGTTCTAGGATACGGTGTTCTCATCTATAAAATGTGGGCAATGATCCCTACCTATGTTAGAAGGTTGCTGAAGTATTAAAGTAGCTAGCTTAAGATTACTGTAAATAATAACATACTTCACAAATAAAAGGTAGGTTTGTTACAATATCTTCTCTTCATTCCTTCCCTATACAACACCCTTCAGACTCACAGCAGTCTTGAAAAAAAAAAGGGGGAAAAAAAAAGGAAGGATCCATACCCCCTCTATTCTCCACGTTCCCAACTGCCTAAAGTTTTTCCATCAGCACATTTCCTCCACCATCAGAATGCTCTTTCCCAGGTCTGAATTCTTTTCACCACCATCATGAACTTAAGATCTTGTTTTTTTTTTTATTTTCCTTTCCCTTTCCCTTTCCCTTTCTCTTTTTCCTTCCTTCCTTCCTTCCTTCCTTCCTTCCTTCCTTCCTTCCTTCCTTCCTTCCTTCCTTCCTTCCTTCCTTCCTTCCTTTCTTTCTTTCTTTCTTTCTTTCTTTCTTTCTTTCTTTCTTTCTTTCTTTCTTTCTTTCTTTCTTTTTCTTTCTCTTTTACTTTCTTTCTCTTATAAAAGAAGAGCAATCAAGAAATCACAGCAAACCCTGAGGGAGAAGAAAAACTAAGGAGAGGAGGGAGGGAAGGGAACAAGGAAGGGAGCTTTGAAATAGTAGTTAGGGAGGTGGAGAAATATGAGTTTATATGTTAAGGCTACTGGTGGTCACATACAATAGAAAGTCAAACTGACACATTTTTTAAAATGTAGAAAAGATTTGTTTGTTTATTTCCAAATTTACATACAGTAAAATTCCCTCCTTTTGGCATACAGTCCCAGTAGTTTTGACAAATGCCACCACCACCCTCAGAAAACAGAATTGTACCATCACTACAAAATACTCCCTTTGTAGTCTAACCTTTTCCTGACCTTTAACCCCGATAACCATTAATCTGTTTTTGTCCCTAACAAATTTTAAAATTGGAAATGAAAATTTCCCATCTGGGTGGTAAGTGTGGTTTCCTTCTTATCTCAGCCCTTGGTATGAATTTTTGTTGTACTATAGCTCATAGTAATAAAGTTCAAAGAAGAGTTATGGTTTTCCAAGTGTTCCTATCATTGCTTTGGCAAATACTCTCCTGTCTGGATGCCAGAGGAAGGTCCTGGGAGTAGGGATATACTGTGTTTGCAAAAAGGAACAAGATCCCATAGAAAGGCCGTTTTCAACACAGAATTGCAACCCTGATATAAAATTAGAATTGCTTCTCAATGAAAAACAGCCTTTATTAAAAGCAAGTACAAATCCTTTCAGGAGAATCCAGGTTTGATATAACTTTAATTAAGTTTCTCAAAAGCTGGAGCTCATTTATTCTCCCCTCTGTCTGCCATCTAGCAGCAGTGTGCAGGGCCTTGTGTTCACTGAGACCTTGCTTTGAATTCCAATTCCAATTTAAGATTTTATACATAATTTTCATTCTTTCTATGAGTTTTCTAAAATTATTTGCTTTAGTGTCATCAATATCTACCTCACCTCTCCCTCCATTTTCACTATGTTAATCTCTCTGGATAAGACTATTAAGGAGTTTGAGCTATCTCTTCTTAATACTGGATTGCAGTTAGTGTTTTAAAACAAAATTAAACAAAATGAATTCCCTAAACAAATTAAATTCCAATATGCATTCATTTCTTATCCTGACTAGAGATTTAAAAAAGTGATAAAATGAACCTTAGGAAAATGATTTTAGCATCAATATTATGAAAAACTGGTGAGTTTTTTAGTGTTTATCTGACTAGTAAAAGGCCTGATACTGTGAAAAGTTTTAACCAACTTTGAAACACGAACCAGTGTTTCCTTTGGCATCCATCTAAAAGCAGACTATAAAACAGCAGGCATTTGTGGAAATGGGAGACTAAAATCACTCTGTAGTTTTTGTTTTTTTGTTTGTTGTTTTGTTTTGTTTTGTGGCATGATGTTTCAGAGGCAAGATAGCTCACACATGTATTCAGAATTCCCAAAAGCATATTTTCAAAAGTTACCAAGTTAATTCCATATACCTTCACCATCTTCAATCCAACCTGCATTTCAGTGCTGCTGGAATTATAACAATGGAAGTATTTATTTGGATTAGCAGAATAGAGAGATTTTATATGCACTTTGTATACGTTATACCTCATCCTTTAATCATGGGTTTATTGACTGCAAATTTCACTTGACTGCACAAAATGCATTCACAATTGATAACTGAAATGTAACAGCAATTATGTTTATGGGAGGCCATCTTCTAGCTACTTAAACTGGCTGACACCCCATGTATAATGTCTGATTATAGAATATCCTGGGAAAAAAGCTAGTCCTTCAGGTGCTATAGGTATCAGCAACTCTTAGAGGTCTATATAAGAAATAATAAAAACATATTTTTTAAATTATTTTTAATTAGCCATATTGATAAACAGATCTTAATTATTTTCTACTGTCTGAGAACATATGGGTAATTACTATGACCTTATGTTTTCCAAATAGTGCATTATAATGATATAATCTATGCATAAAAATGAAAAATGGCTTTGAATTTATAGAAGGAAGGATATGAGAGTCAGAAAATGTTCAAATTTCTAAGAAGTGGCATTCTGCTTCCAAGCTGAAATATTAGACACATCTTTGAATAACACATAATCTTAGAATTTTAGAACTAGAAGTGGGATTGAGTTCTTTATGTTTGAAGAAACTCAAGCCCAACAGAGTTATTTGCTTAAAGTCACATAGGCTGCTAGTAAGTAGAGTCACAAGAAGTAGAGTCACGGGTCACACGCTATGCTACTTACTAACACCATCTGAGTGCCTAAGGAGAAAGGTAGCTGGCTCATGGCCAGCTCTCAAACTTTCAGAGGCTAGAAGAGTCCCAGGTGCCCACTGATGGTTCTTTCTGATGTTTACTGCACCCCAAGGGATTCCAAAATAATAATTTCCAAGCAAACACCCTGCTCATAAAACAAAGCCAATCTTCCAGATGATCTGAAGAAGTTAATGCTCATAGTAAATCATCTAACTCTCTAAGATTTCATGAATACCAGTCTTCCTTTGACCCTGTAGGTATCATAATGACTATAATAATATCATATATGACATATAATATTATAATAACTGTAATAATAGCATAATACAGTAAAAATAGCTTGCATTTTCACTATTTTACTGATTATCTGGCTTCCATTGAGTGTTTAATATGTTCTAGGTGTTTTGCTTTAACTTTAAAAACTTTAACTCTCCCAATAAATTAATATAGTGACACTCATTTTGATCATTGTCTATTTGCTGTTATATCCACTTTTGGTCCATCCCTGCTCTGATTAATATTGTAGTGGGCTGAATTCTGTAAGTTACATGTATCCATGCTTTCTTGCCAAGTGGTGAAGTTAGTTTTAGCACGAGAGAAACTAGCAAATATAATAAGAGGGTAGGGATAGGGGAGATGCTGGCTATTTCTGCCTGTTTCCTTCAGTTTCAAGTAGCACCTTTAAGAGTGGCTGTCTTTTCTACTGTGTTGGCTCTTACTAGATATCTCAGGTTCCAGAGCTTTGGTAGTGCCATGTTCTCCCTTATCCCTGCAACCCTACAGGTGGTAGAAGCTTCCTACTGGGTTGCCTCACCATCTCTCTTTGCCCTTTAAGCATTTCCAGTACATTTAAATTAGTTTCCAGTGCTTAAAATTTGCTTTGGACCAGTTGACATAGATTATGCCATTTAGATTGGAACCTGACTAATAAAGCATTATTATCTTCATCTTATAAATGACTCATATTAAAGCAATTATTATATGCTAATATGCTGAATACTTTAAACACAGCATTCCATTTAATTCTCACAAAAATATTATGAAGTAAATATTATTAATCCTATTTTACAGATAAGAAAATGAGGCGAGGGGAACATTAATAATTTGCCCTGTGTCATACTAGTTAGTGGCAGATTTAGGAGCTATGCTGAGATCAGTCTTTAGATCACAATAGGGCTACAAACAATTAAGAGATGCTGGGAGATGGGACCACTTCCTCTAAAGTTTGACGGGTCAAACTTATCTCAAATTTCATGGTAGACTAGAGAAAGGAGCACTCTTCTGCATGTCAACAAATCAGCCAATAAACACAGTTCAAGACCTCCACAGCTGCTTTGTAAAAGCAGTGGCATGCTGCTAATTGTTTAATATGCCCTCCAAGAAAAAAAAGTCCTGATTCATAGAATTTGCCAATTTCTATAGTGTAAATATTCTCACCATGGCTGATTTCAAGCTAAAACACACACACACACACACACACACACACACACACACACACACACACACATACACATCTAGAATAAAGAAATCTCATATAAATCAACAATAAAAGAAACACAATACAATTTAAAAAATGATGAAAGACCAACAAGTCCTCATAAAAGGCTCTACATCTTTTATGGCGCACAAGTATTTGAAAATATACTCAAAATCATTACCTAGAGAAAAAAAATGTATATTAAAACCATAAAGAAGTATTATATGTGGCCAAAAAAAAAGCAAAAGTGACTGGCAATACCAAGAGCTGATGAGGATGTGAAGCAACTAATATCTTTATATTTTACTGGTGATTATAGACATTTTGCAATACTTTTGTAAAATACCTTCTAAAGCCAAATATTTGCTTATCCTATGATACTCTTTCACTCATGTAACAAAAATGAGTGCATATATCCATCAAAAGGTGTTTACAAGAATGTTTCCACTAGCTTCTTTTGTAATAGCCCAAAGCTGGAATAGCACAAATGTCTATTAAGAAAAAAATAGTTTAAAATATAAAATATTTATACAATATTAAACAGATGAACTGCTGATGCTCCCCTCCAAAAAAAAGTATGAGTCAATTTAAAAAAAAATATTATGACGAGCAAAAGAAGATAGGCACAAGAGAATACATTCTGTCTGGCCCTTTCATATGAAGTTCAAGAATGGGAAAAACTAATCTATGGAGATAGAGATAAAAATAAAAATGGAGTAGAGGGACAATATCATTGATTGTAGACATGAGTTAATCTTCTAGGATGTGTACACATGTAAAGCTTTCTCAACCTATATACTTGAGATTTGTACACTTTATTGTATATAGAGTATGCCCTAATTATTCTTAAAGTATTGCTGGATCCCATTGACATCTGTATCCTTTTTAGTCTCTGGATCATTCACAGGCAAGATTTCCCAAATGAGAGAATGTTCAAGCCCAGCATATACTTGAACACATGTGTCTACACCAAGTGCCAGAGAAGTTTGATTACCACTACCATTCTCTTGATAAAAAATTTCTCTTACATGAACACTTAACCTTCACCAGATCCCTAATTCGACATTAGGCTTTCTTCTTAGAGTCACTGAGTCAGCCACTATGAAGATCTGCATCAAGGACTCAGGCAAAGCTTATCTGATAAATTGTATTATTTTAAGGTTCATTTGTTTTTTGATAACCATCCAGTTTCTGATAATTTATCAGGTTCTAAATACTTACCAACCTCTATCTTTGGAAGGAAATCTAGACCTTTCCAATGACTTAAAAAAAATTTATTATTAAATAGGAATTAAGTTCTCAGACTATTTCTTCTTTGTCTTGTCTCATTATTTGTTCCTACCCTTAACATTTTATATAGCTTTATATCTATCACTCATTACTCTTCTATAGCTTTTAACTTTGTCTATCCATCCACCCACTTCCCTGTCAACTAATTATTTCCCAAATATTTCTTCTGTATTACTTTATTTGGTTTGTCTCTTCTCTGACTAGGTATTTTGCCTGCCCCCCTTTTTTTCTGTTCTAAGTTAATTAAAACAAAATCATTATAAACTTCATGTTTATAAAATACAAGTGAAACTAGTATGCCATTAAAACAGTAAGACATATAGCATTATTACCAGCTATACGAGCCTAAACTACTTACTTTGATAAAATGAGGCTAATGAAATTTTATATAAAGTCAAGAGGCTGCTTATCCAGAGACTATCTTCAGGTTATCATTTATGATTTATTGCATCTTTGGATACAGTGGCTCTACTAGTTATACATATATTTACTTTTAGTTTTACAAATCCACAGTTATTTATCTTTTTTAAAAGATGAAGACTAAGTAGAATTTCAAGGAACCTTAAAGAAAGTCTTTCCCTATATTTATATTTAGCAAGAAGAGGAAGATAGGAAAGAGGGGGAAGAAATCTAGAACAGTTATATCATTTACCCAATGTCATTTACAGAGTAAGAGTTTAAGCTTATATAGCACTCAGGTCTCCTTGGCCAGTTTCGATACTTATGAGATACTTAGCCAAATATCTTGTTGAATGTAAGATTCCTGCTACTTATTATATTTGCCTAAATTACCAGTCTAAACAAGCTCTAAAATTTTATATACAGTAGTTCCCCTTTATCTGCAGTTTTACTTTCCACAGTTTCAGTTACCTGAAGTCAACCATGGTCCAAAAATATTAAATAAAATATTCCAGAAATAAACAATTCCTAAGTTTTAAATTGCACACCATTCTTAGTAACTTGATGAAATCTCACACCACCTCATTCAATCATGCTTAGGATATGAATCACATCTTTGTCCAGTGTATGCATAGTATATATGCTACCCATCCATTAGTCATTTAGTAGCTAGCTCAGTTATCAGATCAGTATTGCAGTGCTTATGTTCAAGTAACCCTCATTTTATTAATAATGGCTCTTGAGCCATTCACATAAGTTTCATTATAGTATATTGTTATGAATGTTCTATTTTACTATTATTGTTCTTAACCTCTTACTGTGCCTAATTTATAATTTAAACTTTATCATAGATATGTATGTATAGGAAAAATATAGTACATATAGTTTCCAGGCATCGATTGAGGTCTTAGAATATATCGCCCATAGATAAGGGGAACTACTGTACTATAATTTCAAATCTCCCTTCTAGACCACAGTTGAGTCGACCTATTGCTAAATTTCAAATAAACTAGCACATTAAGTGAACTAATCAATTTGTATAAAATACCTTCCCCCTTCCTTCCTTATAAGGAAAAAATAAAATGGGACTCTTCTGTTTCATTAAGATAGTTTAACAATATTGCCATTATCATATATATATATGTTATGCTATGGGGTATGTAACTAAAGATAATAAGCCAGGCCAATAACAACTGTGTTCAGAAGATTACAGAGCAGGGTGAATGGAGATAGCTGAAGAAAGTATCTATATACCGTAAAATTAGTTCTTAGAATTTTGCTATTGTTTATTCTTCTCTTTTGTTCATTCGTTTGTGTTTTTGGATGCAGATACAAAGCAATAAGAATAAACAAGAAAATCCTTTGCTTTTTGACCTAGCATGAATAGTAAGTAGTACAGTCAGCCCTGGATATGCAAGGGGGATTGGTTCTAGAACCCTCTGGGGATAGCAAAATCCACAGATGGTAAAGTATCTTACATAAAATGGCATATTATTTGCATATGACATATAGTTGCATCTAGGCTACAGCAGGGTATACATGCCTACACATCACTTCATTTAGGTGGATTCAGCATAGAACTTGGTGCATGGCAAATTCAAGTTTTGCTTTTGAAACTTTCTGGGATTTTTTTCCTGAATATTTTCAATCAATGGTTTGTTGAATCAACAGATGCAAAATCTACAGATACAGAGGGTCAATTGTATTAATAGGAAGCATACATAATTACTTCATTTTTAATTTGTTCCAGGCTCTTCTAACATGAAAAATAATTTTCATGTTGGAAAGGTACTGACTAGTGTGAGGTAATATCATGTAATTTAAAATAATAATAAAAAAAGCTCATGTAGGCCAAAAACATGAATATGAATCCAGACTCTTCTCACATGATTTATATGATCTTGTACAACTTATCTGCCCTGAGTCTTGCTTGATGATATCAACAGTTTCAGTCCCAGAGGGTTAGGAGTATTAAATGAGATAATGTGTGGAAGGCACTCTGAGACAGTAACAGCTTAATAAATAGTAGGTTACAGGAGAGAGAAGCCCCAAATAGGTAAGAGAATATCTAAGAATTCTAATTTAGTGACTCTCAAGGCCTAGAAAAATCATATCCCAATGTTCTAAAATAATTTATAAAAGCAATAATGATGTGATTGCCAGTAAACTTCAGCAGTCATGGCAAATAATAGATACACTCTACTGTTGCCCCAATATTCAAAAAAGAGGTAAAAAGAGGATTCTTAAAATTTAGTAATTTCAACCAGCTAGCTAGATGTTTTAATTCCCAGAGACATTACAAATGCATTATTGATTACAAAGCAGATATTATATATGCAATTTTAAAAGGAAAATTGATTGCTGAAACCAGTATTTAGGCAAGTGAAAGTCATGCTGAAAGGAACAAGATTTCCTTTTTCTTTTTTTTTTTGGAGAGGCTGAGGACTAATCAGAGAAATGCTATAGACATAAAGTACCTGCATTTCAACAAGGCATGTGACAAAAGTTTTATGAATCTCTAATATGTAAATGTGCATTATAACTATCCAGAGGAAGCTATTAAATACAGGGATGCGGAAAAACTCCAAAATCAGACCAGCGAAAAACCAAGCAGTAACTTGGAAAGAAGGAGAACTCACATTTATTACACACAGTCCCAGAGGAGCTAGTCCTCTGAAGAGTCTGGACCAGCTCAGTTGCAACATTCCTCACATACAGGATTTTTACACAAGCTGATTGGTCACTGCGAACTCAGACTGTTACAAATGGGCAGGAGTTGCTATGGTTGCAAATCATTGGTGGAAGGGCGGGAATACTGATGGTTACAGGAGTTGCTAAGGGGTATAAACAGTTACTTGTTGAGCAAAGGGCAAGTAGGACAAAATGCAAGTGAGCTCCGTAAGTGATCTCTTGAATGCAGTAAGCATATTTACACAACAAAAGGCTAATTAGCTTTTAATGAAAATCTTGGAAATTCCTTTTTGACAGTACTTTCTAAGTTATTTGACCATGAAATCCAGTTTTTGGAGAGCACCTAATAGCATCTGAAAGAACTTGGATTGGACAGAACATTGTTGGAAAACGTAAATCTAGTCTAAGCCTGAACAGTAACAGTCTGCACCATTCAGGCAGCCTCTGAATGTTGTGTTTTTTTTTCAAAAAACTATTTTTTAAAGGCAACCTGACAAACCAAAGTTTTTTCAATGGAGGAGACCAGCATAATTGATTATATAAAGCTACACTGAAAAGGAAATAATTTAGGAACTACTATAGATGGAATATCTGTGTAATCCCTAAATCATAGGTTGAAATCTTAACCCACAATGTGATGGTATTAGGACTTTTGGAAGGTGGTCAGTTTGAGGGTACAGCCCTCATGGATGAGATTAAGTGCTTTTACAAAAGAGATTTCAGAGAGCTTTCTTGTCCTTTCCAACACATGTGATAAGGCAGTTAGAAAAAGGTTGTCTAAGAACTAGGAAACAGGCTCTCACCAGACACCAAATCTGCTGGCACCTTGATTTTAGACTTCTCAGCCTCCAGAATTATGGAAACTAAATGCTTGTTGTTTAAGCCATCCAGTCAATGGTATTTTTGTAACAGCAGTCCAATGAAATAATTTCAAAATTTCAATGGGTTTTAAATTAAGAAGGAATTAGAATCATTCTGTTTAGTTTAAGTAACCAGAGATAGGAGTACTATGTATAAGTTATACAAGCAGATTTAGGCTGAATGTAAAGACTTCTGTAAGAGCACTGATCTTGCAATTTAACGGATTAGAATTGCATGCCTAATCCTGCCGCTTCTCAGCTGGGTGTCCTTGAGTATAGGACCTAACCACTTAGAATCTCAGTTTTCTCATCTGTAATATAGTCAAGCTCACAGAGGTACTGCAAAGTAAAAATCCAATACTAAATTTGAAAAGACCCACACAATTTCTGGCACACTGGAAGTACTCAATAAATGGAATTCTAGTTGTATTGATAGCATGTTGAGTTGTCCAATGAGAAGGATGAACATCTGATGATGGAGAGCATCTCAATAGTAGAAACGATCAGCACAAGTTTAATCATTTAAAATAACCGAAAGCCTACTGTGGGTAACAACATCAGGGAAAATAGTTGTGATTCAGTTCCTGTCTTTATGAACTGGCAATTTCATGGGGACTAGCAGGGCATGTAACCATGTAACCATGCAGAAACTTCACTTCTTTAAAATGACTTTTCCTCTTCTCTTTTTCTTTGATTGAAACTGGCCTTATCTCATCTGATGACACCATGACTCACTCGCTTCTTTTCTTTCCTTATTCTTCCACCCTGGCACATACTGCAAGTCCACTCCCTTAACTGTTATACCTTTAGGACTTCAGATTCCAGTCAGCATCAAACAGTATCAGGAACAAAGACTCAGGTCTGTTGACCACAGAAACAGAGATTTGGTCAAAGTTGTGTTTCAGCTTCAGACCCATGGAGGCAAAACTACCCTACCAGCCACGTCCCCATCGAAACCATACAGAATGACACCACAACTGACATCAGGACCTGATGTAATGATCAACTGCCCCCTACCCTAGCCTGGACCAATCAATAGAGCCCACGAGCCCAACTCCCTTAGCTACCATGACTAATGAGTTTTCCTCTATATCAATTATCCCCTAGAGGGCATTGAAGAGCCAGGTCTTTGAGCACTAGCTCACCTGTGTCTCTGAGTTTGGTGCTATTTCCTTAAATAAACCTTTACTTTCTTTGCTGCAAACTTCTATTGGTGTCACATTGGGCTTTGATGCGCACAGGCAAATGAACCCATTGAGTTCAGTCAGCAACAATAAGGCAAATATATTTATAAACTGTAACACAAAGACAAATACTTTGAAAGTTACAAGAGGATAAGAGTATGGGTGATAATCCTTTTGACAGAAATATGGAAGACTTCATGAATGTGGCAGAACATGAAGAATGGGAAAATTTTCAGTAGGTGTGGTAAGAGGAGAAGCAGGGCATTGTAGAGGAACTATTGTGAGGAGAGGCTGTAGACAGGAAAGCATAGGGATATATCTAGATAAGCTACACAGTTTGAAGGGATGCAATGGCAAGCCTAAAGGAAAATGGAACATAAATTCGTATGATTTGGGGAGAGGATCAAAGAATGAGTTTCGGACTTAACTTAGGGGACAGTCGGGAGAAAATAAACATTTGGGGGGAAAGGAGTGACTTTATCAAAACTGTGCTTTAAGAAATTGAATTTGGCAGTGGCAATAAAAAATCGGCTAGTATCTCCGTGATCCCTTAAATGCAGGAAGGCCAGTTTGAAAAACAGCACAGCAAATAGAAAAAAAAGAGAAAACCTTAAGTAGGGTGGAAGCAATGAAAATAAAAAGGAAACCCTTAATGAGACTCACATGAAGGGCAGATTGTTGGAGATTTGACAAGTGAGGCAAATCATGAACTTGTGAAAACACTGAGTTTTAAAGGTAGGTTTTAGGAGGAACTTTCGCAGATAAGGTCAAAAATCTCAGCAGAATAGCACAGAGTAGACCTTTAGTAAATATTTGTTCAGTAGATAAATACATGAATAAATAATTTGAGCTGAGTTATAAAGAAAAGAGTAGAAGATGGTGATAGAAAAAAAAGAAGGTTAGGGAGTTTGAGAAAAGTAAGGCTGGTTGAATAGAGATGAGAGTTAAGTAGCAAAAGTATGTAAGTGGAGGAACTAGATTAGGAGCTGGGCAATTAGGGTCCATGGGCCAAATCAAGCCCAACATCTGTTTTTGTGCAGCTCATGAGCTAAGAATAACTTTTATATTTTTAAATGACTGAAAAATATCCAAAGAAGAGTAATATTTCATGATATGTGAAAACATGAAACTCAATTTTCAGTGTCTATAAATAAAATAACTTTTCTATTATTTTATTATTGCAGAAGAGACCAGCCTGCTCCTTCTAGGACCCGTAATAAAGTGCTAAGCACTTTATAAACATTATCTATATAATTCTACTACAAGCCTATGAGATATAATTCATTGTTCCCATTTTACTGCTTAGCATACTGAAGCTTTTGTTTCTGCCAAGGTCACACAGTTCATTAGTGGCAGAGTCAGAAACCACACCCACATCAATTAGCCTTTCCAGACTCCTCATTTCCCCTAGGATAGAAGCCCCAGCTCTGAAAGTAGTGAGATCATAAAATGCGTATAAGAGAGTGTTTGTGAGTGTGCTAAATCTTAGAGGTCAATTTTGGAACTGAATAAGAGGGAGGGAATGATTTAGGAAGACACATTTCTAAGAGATGTATGTGAGTTAATTCTTTTAATTCTCACAACTCCTTCATGAGTCTGATACCATTATTAATAATCCTATGTTAGACAAAGGTTGAGTTGCTTAAAGTCCACTTCTTGGGTAAAAGGTGCAGTGTGGGGGTCTTATCACGAGTGACACCACTGGATCTCCAAAGGGTTATCTAACTCTAAGTATCTATGATCCCACATTCAGAAGTACTTTGAGAAGGCTTTAGAAGGATCCATGTTTTTCCCTGGTGCCCTGAATTCTTGCCCTGAAACTTCTCTGGCAATCCCCTCATTTTCCTGTATGATTCTGAGACCTTGTAGCAAATAGTTTTCTGGTTCCTTTCTGATGACTTTTTCTAAAAAGCCTTCTTAAATCACAACAAATTAATCAGTATTTGAAGAAATGCCACAGATGAATTTAAAGTTCAACTGCTGAGGAACAAAAAGGCATAAAACGCTCCTATAGAAAGCAGAGAGGTAGATGACAGTCACGTCAAAGATTTCAGCAGCTGAAGATATCAAGAAGTGCTTTATAAGCTTTGCAGCTGGTGTGTTTATTCCTGTGATGTCACCTTTTACCCTTAAAGCAGCCACTTTCCCATTTCCAACTTACTCTTGGCAGCTGCTGACAATACAGGAAGTAATTAGAATGTAGTTTGTTTTAACAACTCTCTGAACTTCTGCAGTTTTAAAACAACTTTTAGCAGCAGATTTACTGCCTTGCTTTACTCCCTCACGTTCTTGTAAGACAACTGTGTAGGGGTTAAAGAATCAGTGCAAAGTCCCATATAAAGACTGAGTTAGTAATAAGCTTTGTTTACCAGCCTTTCCAAGTTACATTTAAACCAAGCTTTTTTTTTTTTTGATACAAACTGGTGGGGGTGGGGAGAGAAAAAAGGAACTGGGAAGAGGAAGAGAGGGGAAGGAAGTTAAACCTTCCCTCCCTCCCTGTCTTCCTCAGAAAACCAAATATGGCATCTACCATGAGGAGTTTGTTTTCTGACCACAGCAGATATGTCGAATCTTTTCGGAGGTTTCTCAGCAGTTCCACGGAACACCAGTGCATGCAGGAATTCTTCGACAAGAAGCTGCCAGGCATAATAGCAAGGTAACAAAAAAGGATGTGTTTGTCAAAGGGACAAGCCTCCGTGCTTTCTTTTTAATGATAGATGGGTAGAGCCCAGCCCTGCAGGCTGGGGGAAGGGATAAGAACCTGCTACTGATAGCAACTCTCGCTCCCTTCTCCCCCTCCTCCTCCATCCCCGTGGCCCCTGTGGTGCTTTTAGACAATTGCTTTAAACATTCAAAGGTTCTTATTTGTGCAGCATTTCTAGCTGCGTGGAGATAAGCGTTAACCATTTCAAGCTACAAATCCATGTTCAATCTTTGAGCTCAGATTTTTCAGCCCTCCTCTAAATTTTGCATTCAAAAAAGTCCCAGATGGAGTCTAATATTCTTTTCATTAGAATCCAATATAAATAATTACCAAATACTATTTGCCCCCAAGGATTGAGTGGATGCCTCTGAGTTCTCCTAATATCCATTTAAATTCTTTTATCTTACCCATTATTATAGCTATCACTCCAAAAAAATTTTCTTTTTCTTTCAACTTAATATTAGCGATGTGGTCCTAAAAAAAAAATGCATTTTCCCATTATCAGTGAAACTTACTAGTTCCTATCCTTCTTGCAGACTGTTTTTTTTTTTTTTTTTTTCGTGATTAATGTGTTCAATTTGTGCCAGGGCTGATAAGCATTATGAGAGTAACAAATTCCACATGCTAAAGATAATCAAATCACCTATCTAGAGGTGGATTGCTGTAATTTACTCTACTTCAGGAAATAATGATGGAAAACTGGGAAGAAATGACTGACTGTAGATCCAATTTGCAACAGTAAAAAGAAACTGATATTTTATCTTTTTCTGGCTTTCTCCATTATAGGCCTAAAATTCTTTCTCCAGGATAGTAGCTCTGCCTGACCAGAGCAGACATTGTTGAATATATATAAAATTCTGTTTCCCTCTCTATTTTCATGGTTCAGTTTTTAAGTATGTTTTTCATTGTTAAAAATGTTTCAATTACAGTTGACATACAATTTAAATGTGTTATTTTAAAGTAGAATATTATATAATTTATTAATAATTAAAAAGTAATAGAATAATGATGCAAAAACCAAAGCAAACAGCAACTACAGATAATTTATTATCTAGGAATTAAATAGTTTAGTTCTTTGGGTCTTTTTATTTCTAAAAGGCAATAAGTTAATTTCTGAGTTCTTCTGCAGAACTAAACGTCTGTGTTCGTTTCTATAGCTTATCCAGATACTTGGTTTTCTTTAGCAATCGGTGATATAACATAATAAATGATGACCCCTGTCTTCAAGGTGTATACAATCTAATTGAAAATATTGAATATACAATCTGTGAAAAACTGAAGAACTTACAAATGCATAACTAAGTTTACATTATAGTGGTAATATGTAATTAGGAATGATCTAAATCAAACTATCACTTTTTTAAAAAGTAAGTTTTTCCTAAAGGTGATGTTCAGAATGAGATTTAGGTGAAGCACCTTTAGAATTGCAGTTTAGAGGCATTTCTAAGTTATAAGTAGGCAACATGCCTGCTTAATTTTTCATTCTAGAAAATAGTTTTTGAAATTCAAATGGTTCTAAAAAGTTTATAACAACAGCAACAAAAATACTGGTTGCTTGCCCTACCCACTCCCATTCCTGACTCCCACTCTCCAGAAGCAGCCACTTTTCAACACTCTGAAATCTTTTAGTTGTTTCTTACGTGATTTTCTTTCCTAATTCTAAATAAAATTCTTCCCCTTCTTAAGTTTACTATATTAAAATATCTAATTAAACATATAGATTTCCTCCCTTATTATGTCAATATATTTCAAAAACTTTGGTTAAATAGTTTGAGTGTATATCATTTTGCCTCTGTACATATTATTCATAATTGAACAATGCATTAGATTACAATCACATTTTCTTTCATGCACACCTTTTTCCTAGAGTTAACTAATGTCTTGATTTTAGCTTCTTTTCTTAGTTTCCTATGTACCTATCATTACTTATACCCCAATCAGAAGTATTAACCTGTTCTCAGTATATTCCAGCAGATTAAGTAAGCTATTAATTTTTCCCCAGAGGAACATCTTTTCTGGAGTTCTCTTGTTCTTTTTTTCCCAGTCTGTGGTGATTTGCTCTTGGTCTGCTATACGATTATTGATAAGGGAATTTATTTCACCTTCTAGAAATTCTCTTCTCTTTCTAGTATTGGATGCCCTGATTTTGTATCTAATGCCCTTCTTTTTTTGGTTTTCTTAGTAAGACTATTGTTCCCCCCCCTTTTTTTTTTAATTCAGCTAATTCTTTAACAGCTTCCCAAGAAAGAGTATATGGATATATGGAGGTAAAGTTGAGACTTTCTATGTTTAAAAATGCCTTCACTCTATGCTCATCTTTGTTGGATAGTTTGACTGGCTATAAGACTCTATGCTGAAATGATTTTATATCAGAAATTTAAAGGTATTCTTCCATTGTCTTTTCGCTACTAGAGTTACTGATCAGGAACCCAATGCTATTCAAATTCGTTGTTGTTGGCTTATGACTTTATTGTCGTTTTTTTTTGTTGTTGTTGTTTTCCCTACTTCGAAACTTTTAGGACCTTCTCTTATATCCAGTACTGAAATTTTAAGATAATGAGTTATAGTATAAGGTGTCTTCACCCATTTCTGTTGGTACTGCATGTGCCATTTTAATAAAAATTCATAAGCTTCAGGGAAACTTTGGTATTTTTAAATCATTCCTTCCCTTTTTCTCTTTGTAGAACTTGTAGTCCTCAAACATCAGACCTTCTGAATCCATTCTCTAATCTTCTTAGATTTCCAGTTATCTACAATTTTACTTTTAGCCTTATTTTTTGTTATTTTTAATTTCCAGAAATGTTATATTTTTATAGCATCCTGTTCATCTTTTCCACATGTAATACCTTCTTTTATCTATTGTAAAATTTTCTACTGTTCTTTTCATGTTTCTTCTGGGTTCTGTTTTTGTTTCCTTTGGTTTCTATCTCATGTTAGGGGAGCTCCCCAACTACCTCATGAGCTTTGGTTGTCCATCCAATCAAATGAGGCACTCAGAACCAATTCATGTTTGTTGAGTGGGTGGTTCACTGTAGCAACTGGATGTGGACTAAGCTGTTTGCTGGAAGATTCTCAGATGTCAATATATGTAAGCTTATTCATTGTGATGGGTTGTTTCCCCGGGGATGAATTCTTCACTTGCCTATCTAGAGGTGAAGGGTGGGATGAGGGGAGTTACAGTATATAGCTGTAAATAGTAAATTTTTCTTGTTATTGTTGTTATATATAATACATTTAGATACTTGCCTGGAAAATAGTACATTTTCAATAATTATTAGTTATAATATGTGAAATGGGATAATAATAGAGAAGTTGTGAGAATTCAGATTTAGTTCATGTAAATCCTTTAGCTGTGCCTGGAATAATAATAATTGCCAATATGTGTTGCATGCTTGTCATGAACAGACATATCTTTAAGAGATTTACATGAATTAAATCATTTAATCTTCATAACTCCTCTATGAGTTAGATACCTTTATTATAATCCTAGAAGTTAGGCAATATTATTATTCTATTTCATAGGTAATAAAAATGCAGAGAAGTTAAATAACTGGCTCAAGGTAACATCAATAAGATGGGATCTCAATCTGGGTGCTGAGTGCCATGGCCGCACTATGATATCCACAGATACAAGCTCTTCTATTAACCAAGAGCATAGATGGGAATGGGTATATCAAGACTCCTAATTATGAGTTGGGAGATAATTAGAACTAAGAAAGGCAAGTCATCCATAGATGCCCTTGACTCATGCTTTCCAGTTTCTTTAAGCAATTTGCTTTAACCTTGTCTTCATTCCATTACTTTGTGCAGGCTCCTTATCCGGAGGACAGATTTGTTTACCACCTTTCAGTTCATGTCTCCCCTCTAGCAGTCACCCCTTTTCTTTGCACTCTTTCATCCTATTTCAACAATCTCTCTAGGTCTTCTTCCTCTTTATCAAATTTGCTTTTAATCCCATTGCCACCTGAATTCTGCCCTCAACCTTCTTTTAAAACTGCTATTATCAAAGATATTTTAAAATTTACTGGATTCATTAACCAATCCCCATTTTTTAAAAAAATTAACCAAACATTCTACTACTGACCTTTACAAAGAATAACAAAAGCCGGGGGGTGGGGGGAAGGATTCATATTGCCAAATTCAATGGAGATTTTTCCTTTTTAAATATTTTTAATAGTACTTTTCTACCTTTGACACTACTGATGGCTTTCTCCTTCTCTAATACTCCTATCACCTCTTTGAACTTTACTGTTTTTCTTTCTTCTTTGTGTATTTCTCATAATCCAGTGACTTTCAAAAGTTGGTATTGCATTATCACCTCACCACTCTTCTATTTGCAATATCCTTGGATGATGGAATCTACACTTCTAGTTTTGACTATTACTTCCTGACAGTTATTCTCCAGAATACATCATTGATCCAGATCTCTCTCTCTCTCTCTCATCCATATAAAATCTTGCATATCCAAATGTCTGTTTAATTCAGATCTATCAAAACAAAATTAAAAATAAAAATTAAACAGAAAACAAAAAAAAAAAGAAAAGAAAAAATTGGCAACTTGCCATCGAACTATATTCTCCAGCTTCCTTTTTGGCTCCATGCTTCACCAAATCATCCATCCTGGAAACTTGGCAGCCATTGTGCACTCATACTTTTTTCTGACCTTTTTACATCAGTCTAAAGCAAATTATACTGTTGTTTTCCAAACCATCAATACTCTATTTCCAGTACTAACGCCATAATGTTGGGTTTTATTATCTCACATTTAACTTGAAAGCAAAGTAGTATCTTATTCATTTGTATATTCTCAATGCCTAGGCATGTAATAGGTGTTTAATAAACATTTGTTTATTGAAAAGAAGTTAGCAAGAAGGAAGAAAAGAAGGCAGGTATCAGAGATAGTATGAATCACCATATACAATGAATGGCTAATTATATCGCCAGACTCAAAGGCCCACTTTTTCTGTTCTCTAAATAAATTCTAAACACATGTTTTATCCTACTTCTGAGATGTTTATAGTGTTGTTCTAAAAGTCTACCAGTTCAGGATTATTAATGAATGAAACCTATATTTCTAAAGATTTCTAAAGACACCTATATAACTACTAAAATTACAACCTTTTATGCTGGCCTAATTTTTATTCACTGTAATATTAGAATGTCCTCTTCAACTAGACTTGATAATCAGATTTTACCAAGAACCTAACACATTTTTCTTAAACTACATAAATTTTTTTTTTCAGGATTGGAGACACAAGATCAGAAATTAAGATTCTAAGCATTGGTGGTGGTTCAGGTATGAATAACACATTTTAAAACTCATATTTCACTCTAAGCATCATGTTGTTTGATGGCAACATTGTTCATTCTTTAGGAAAGCTATTTTCCTCTACTTTTGGAAAAGCTTAGTTTATTAAAGTTAATGAGAGCAATACCACTCCAACTAAGATTAATGCCCCCATATATTTATAGGGTTTAGGACATCAGCCTTCATTATTATCTATGATATAGATAAGATATGGCTTTCTTTTTTATAAATGGCAAAACATATAGGATATATTTGGATAACTTTTATCCAAAATGATTTAACCGTTCACAGAAAAGGAAAATTTCATAAGACATTTCTTAAACTTATTCCACTTAAAGTATGGCCCATGGACTGGATGCTGGTTTGCAAACTGTTACTGGTCTAAGAGGAGATAAGAAGTATACACTGGAATGTAAATAAATGCACAGCTCTCTGCATTGAGAAAGTATTACTATGGGGGGAAAATATGCTTAATGTCATAGTTAATTTACACTCTTATGTCTCCACTCTTTAAGTTGCATTTACCTAAACCATCCCCTTTTTCTAATTCAGTTCCAAAACCACCCTCTAAACTTTCGGCACACTCCCCAGGCCTCTTTTGTAAGCTTTTCATAGTCTCACTACTCTTAGAGTCATTGCTTTTATCTTAGGGAAAAATGGAAGGTCTGGAAAGGCAGATTGATTCTGCCACCAATGAACTGTGTGACCTTGGCTGAAACACAGGCTTCAGTCATCTTATCAGTAAAATGAGAACAATAAATTACATCTCATAGAGTTATAGTGAGAATTATATAGATAATATTTATGAAGTGCTTAGCACATTATTACTGCTCCTATAAGGAGCAGGCTGGTCCCTTCTGCAAATAAATAAAATAAAACGTTCATCCCCAGATTTTGCTTAATATCAAAATCCTGATTTGTGTTTACTTTTTTTTTTTAAGTTGCTAGTCATCTGGAGTCTTGAGTTAATATATTATTATATAAAAACAGTCATATATATTATTTCTATCTTCCTTCCTCCTTTCCTCTTTTTTATTGTTTTCTTTGGAAACAATCACTGAGTGATGGCTTAGTATTTGTAAGCACTTGGTAACAACTGAATACTATATTACCACTTGTTACATAGTGATGAGTAGTAATCTCTTGAGTCTCTTAAGTATAAGAGTTCTAGCATCACATGAATGAGTGAAGTGTGGCCTGTGTTAACACAGAGGTAACTAAGAGCCCTCTTTGGAATGGGATAGCTCCTTTTTCATGTTATTATTTGTTCATTTCTCATAAAATACACTGTGATATAATAAGGACTAACACTTAAAATCTATTTTTATTGAATTTCACCAAGAAAATAGAAACCGAAGACAAGTAATAAAGTATATTTTCATGAATGGTCTTATAGGGAACATTTAAGCTAAAATACTCTCTTATTGCTTACTGGTATTTTAAGTTCTAAGGATTGTAAGAGTGATAAATTGCCCATAGAGGGTCCTATTAATTTATTTAACCAAGACAGTCATTTTCAGTGTTTTGCATATGAGTTTCAGGCAACCAACAGACAATGAGACTATCATTCGATAGTGTCATTTGTTCTTGGACAAGAAGAGAAGCCTTACAAGGCAAGTAATTAAATACAGTCTCTATCTTAGCCTAGTTAATTGACCTTTTAATATAAAGTTAATTGAATTTCTAATGTAAATTTATCCAGATGCTTATATGCTATCTAGAGAAATGAACACTTGGCCTGCACAGTGATTCCTTACATAAAGGTGCACATGGGAGCTAATATAGAGAACTTATTTAAACAGAGGGAACAATACTTGGAATTCTACTGATGAGCCCTAACATTGTATTAAAAAACAGTCTCTGCCTTGGGGAGAATATGCATGCCCATTAAGGTTGCTCTTCATAAAAAAAGTTGTTCAGAAATATAAGAAGAGCTCCCAAGAGAAATTCAACCTATGGATAGTTATCTTTCACTGCTGATGTAAGCTACATGAAATCAGAAGCAATGCATTTCAAATCCCTGGCATAAAAGGGCAGTGCTTTAGGGGGAGAAGACACCCTACTTAGTTAGTTTGAGTGTTCATATACCAAAAAGGAGATGCTTATCTAATAACCTGTCATTGCCTAACAGCAAGCACTGTGCAGAGCAGTATATTACTGTATAGTGAGAGACTTCCTATCTTTGCCTTAGAGAAATGGTCTCCCTACATGTTCCACAGTCTGTAGTGTCTTGAGACTTTCACATTAGCCTGTGGCTTGAATATCCTTTCAAATCAGTCACTGAACTCCAATCCCTGGCAAATAAGGTCATTGGCCCTATTCGATATTTTTGACTTAGCTCCCATAATGCATCTCACAGGGTTCTACTTCGGTCTTAGCTTACAGTCCTCTCTGATTGTACCTTCTAGATGTTCTCTTCTTGGTTGCTCAGACACCTGCAGATCATATTTCTGCATATCTTTGTTGCAAATATTCTTTCTGCATTCATAATACTACCATTTCTCCCCAACAAAAAGGAAAAAATACCAAAAGCAGCAAACTAAAACTTTCCTATGTGAAATGATGCTTTTATATCACTTAATGCTTATTTTCTTTGGTGGCCTATTTGATTTTCTCTACAGAAACATGAGCAGGGATGCGTATGCACCCCTTCTGTCTTCTGATTCTATGCAATAGAGGTTCACATTTGTGTAGAGAGAGTTTCCATCGTTTAAGAGAGAAAGTAAGGCTTTTGAAAGAGGTGTTTGGCAATTCAGTTCAAAAGCCACACAATTATTAGGTCTCTGAGCAGTTCAAAAGGAAAATATCAGTGGCAAAGTTTTTGATGTAGTCTTTGAAGTAATCCACCACATCAATAAAATACAATCAATAAACAATACAGTTATCCATAGATTATATGTTTAATGTTAGGAAAATGTATAAAATAAATATGTGAACCCCCCAAAATAAATAAAACAAAGAGCGTTCATAGAGGCTAAACTGGGAGGAATGACGTTGTGTGTATATATGAGCTTTAATGAAACACAATGAGCAGCTGATATCACTTTATTCCAGGTCTTGAAGTATTCATATCTTGCGCATTTCAGCAATTGTTTTTTTAGATATTGAGAGCAATTGCATTGTATTCTAAATCTCATAGAATATGTTTTGGCCCCAACACCAATGCTTCCTAAAGTTAAACCACTCAATGGAACTTGATTATTATTTAACTTTTAGTGGGTATTCTCTAGATGGTACATAGACAAAAAGAAAGCCATATTCTTTTTGGTAAGGCAGAATGCTATTAATTTATAGTGCATACACTTATGCCTAGAAAAATGTTCCAGAGGGCAGTAATGAACAATGTGTTCTCCTTACTCTGTGCTCTGCTTAAAGGAGAATGATTTTATCTGCTGCACTATTCGGTTCTTATGTTCAAATACCAGAAATTTTTATAAGAGTTAGGCCTACTCAAATAATCTTATTTTATTCAGCTTTCTACTTCAATTTTATTAACTTACTATGTACAGACTCCATTGCCATACCCTATACAATAGTATATATGTTTATAGATAATTTTTTAATCCATTGAAGCAACTCACATAGGAAGAGGGTGGTTTGAACCCTCTCATAATTTTTTGTTGTTGTTAATAGTTTTGCTGACATATGCTGAAAGCAATTAGGTGGTTTTTTTTTTTGTTGTTGTTGTTGTTCTACAACATATAGACGTGAGCATTCCTACAGAGGTTAAAAATTAGAGGAGGGTTTAGAGACCATCAACACCCTCATTTTACAAACAAGAAAACTGAGAACTACCAAGACAGAACAAAACTCATGTCTCTTGACTTTAGTCCAGTTCAACAAATTATACTAAACAGATAAAAAAAGTTAATTTTTGACTTGGCAAAGGAGAGATTAGGTACTTAGTAATGACCAGCTATTTGAAAATCTAATTTTATCACGTTATATATCTACTCTCTTTTGAAAAGTGACATGCTAAGGTAACACAGAGGTTTACTGTTCTAAGCTGGTTAGATGAAAGTGGAACAAATAATTAGGCAGCAACTGGAAGAGCCAGTGTGTCAAGTTGAGAAGCCAGGAGGTGGTAAGAAGCAAAGGTTAATGTTTGCCAGTGGTTAGAAGTAAGCCAACAATTTGTATCAACAAATTAGAAATGATTAGAGAAATATAGAGAATTGAGGAATTTTTGCCCAGAAAATAAGAATATGAATGTATTTATCGCTATCTTCAAATATTCCTTGCCGATCAAACTACAGAATATTTGCCCTTAAAGGGCTGATAATTGAAAGAGAGATTTCTTGGTTTAATATTAGAATTTACTAATAATCAGACCTGTCCAGAAATGAAAGCATACATCCTGGGAGGGAAAGAGCTGTCTGTCACTCCAGGAATGTCATCATAGGCTGGAAAAAAAAAACTTCTCAGACATGCTATAGAAGGGATTTAGGCACTGATTACTTGGGTGGTTTTGCTTTCAGTCCAAAAAAAAAAAAATCAATGATTTATGAGTAACCTTCTAGAAAGAGGTAGGCACTGGTGTAGATAACACTGTGTGTGCTGATATTAAAGAAGTGGAATTTATACGGGACCTCTAGATATGAAGACAATTTTTAGTCTTCATTCTAATTGCTTAAAACTTGAAATGAGTAAAAACTGTTTTACTTATGTGCAGCATACTAACAGTTACTCCAGCATGGATGTGTACTCTAGTGATTCACTAATATAATGAGATTTAGGACTACCTGAGGTAACCACAGTTTGGGGCCTCAGATATAAAATTTTTAAAGGCATTCATAATTACATTACTTAAACATAAAATATTCTCCATATGTAATTTTACCAAAAGATAGTTCACCTCATTGGGTTGTATTTAAAACCTTCAGTGAATGTGAAAGCATTGTTAAAGACAGATATATTTTAGATTTTAGAAAACTGAACATGATACTACAACTTTGGAGCCACTGTCATTAAAACCAGAGTAAACAATATCGTTTTGGCTAATTCAATAAGGCTTGAAAGAGGATAACAGGGGATAACGAGCAGAGTGAAGACAAAACTATCATTATACTTAGAAAAGCAAATAAACTCAGTTGTACAGCCTTAGAATTAATAAGAATACAAGTAATGGCCTGGATAAGGGTAAAATGGGTAAAAGGTAATGGTGAATCCACCTTCTTTTTTGTTCTCAACATTTGAGTGTTTTTCATGCACAGTTCTGATTAATTATAATGTACTTGAAAGTCCCTGGCATATGGTTATCTGTAATTTTGCTGAAAGACAAGTTTGTATCTTGCCACTTCTTATGCCAGTTTAGGACATAGTCTCTTAGTGAATAGGCTTCCACTTGACATACACTATTAAATAAAACTTGGTGGTGATTCCATACAAACACTTACACAATCTTGGTGTAAGGGGAGGTCTGTCACCATCTTCATTTTATACATACTGAACATAATAATACATGCCACAAGAGGTAGAAAGATTATAGAGATTGGAGTATATACCAGGGTCTTCTGTAGCTTATTCTCTATTAACAGCAACTGACAGAAATAATTTAAAATGTTTAAATTAATTAGCTAACAATATATTTAATACAAAATATAAGAAGCCTGTTTAAAGAAAAAATCAAATATTGACTGAGAACTATTTGAGAAGATTTAGAAAGCCAATATGCACTAGTGAAGAAAGTACAGTGATATAAAAGCTTTCACATACAAAAGGTATAAGGATATGAAATGAAACAAAATGTTCCCTAAAGTAATGTGGCATTACCTATCAAGAAAAGTTCTGATATATATCTAATACCTGAAGGCCTGGTCAGGCTGGTTGTTAAAATAGTAACATACTTAGTAAACAGCCACTCCCCTGCTACCTTACAGCAGCCCCAAACTGCTGCTTCAGCCCCTTCTTCTGGACTACTGTACATCCCACTCACCCCTGTTCTGGATCCCTGACCCCCACCTCTAAGGGTTTCTGCAATTGGATTAGTCTTGCTCGCCGAGGGTCCTCAAAGAATGTGCTATAGTTCTTCAGCCCATAACCTTTCTCAACAGCTGGCACCTTAGGCTGGGTTGTTTTGTTTTGTTTTGTTTTAATATTACCAAAGATCAAGGATCTCATTCTAACCATTAATTCTGGTTCTTGGAATTAACTTAAAAAAAATTAAGATTTTCACATAAAAAAGTATGGTTCGTTGTTAGGTGCTTCATAATAGCAAAAAATTAAAACTAAGTATAACTGTATACAACTATATATAAAAATATATAGCCATATACAAATATATAGTCCTATATCTAGATATAAATGTATATATTTATATATTTTATATCATATATAAAAAGTTAATAATTAAATAATTTATTGCACATGTTTTTAGAGAATATAGTGTCATCACTTCAAATAACACATTCAAATAAATTTTGATCTATTCACGGTTTAACTCTCAAATGAGAAAGTCAAAATAATCTATACAAATAATGATCACACCTGGGTAGACTAAAGAAAATTATTTGCTCAAAGGAAAAAAGGAAAAAGCTTAGGAGAAAATAAACCAATCTTTACTTTTGCTTTTCTAGTAATGAGATATTTATTTTCTACCTTATACTTTTGCCTGTGTCTCAAATTTTCTATAGCATTAATTTTATAGCCAAGAAAAAATAAACCTAATTAAAACTATAATTTTATAGTTGATGAGAGATGGTGGTAAGGTGTAGACTCACTGGCTTCTGACAGTTTCTTCAGCTATTTGAGTGATGCCCAAAGCACTGTTCTGACACATATGTTTTCATGGCAATTTTCTTTTGGTCATGTTTCACCAATAATAGTATCATACCTGTACAAATGCTTTAAAAACGATCTCACCTGTCTTGTAGCTTAGCAGAGCTTTTCTTCAGAACCCATAGATTCTCTTATGCCTGTTCCAGGTACAGGTTAGCCATGATGCTGAGGGTGAGGGTGATGTTGATCAAAGGGATAATGGTTGGTCCGCATTTCTTGCGTCTTATTCCACAAGGACAACAGACTCTTGGACTCTACTCACATCAGGGTGTAAATGACTACTACTTTTCTTCAGAAGCATTTGCATTTTAACCATTGTTAATGTGGTAGGCCAACGGAGTGAAGCACAGAAGAGAGACTGTGAAGGTTATTTGAAAGAGCGAGCCTGCAAGATGGTGCGAGAGCATGTGAAGAAAGCATGCGCTGGGGTTGATGAAATAACCAATTACGTGATTATTTTGGACTACCTTTGTGGGTTCAAGTAGTTTCATCTTCTAAATACTGTCATTAGGCATGAAAAAGGTAGGAGAATGTTAGCACTTCATTAAGGGTAACTGATATAACTTCTAAACACAACAATATTGTATATATGTCATTTACCTCTCTTTTTATGTATGTGCCAAAGCAGCACTGAAGTATCTATGTTTAAAATTTATAAATTAAAAGTTAAGGCAAAATTCAATCTTTTCTAAGTTGTCTATCAAATATCTCTACACTTTAGTGTTCAATACCTTTTGGAGCATTTTCTCTAGCTTTGTATTTCATAGAACATTTCAGTAGCATGGCTTTTCTTAGGCCTCCTGCAGTTGCAAAGCATTCAGGCAGTATTGTTCCTGGGCCAACAGCCAGAAAACAGAGAAAAGCAAATGGCAATGTCCTTTTGACTCAGAATTTATATTTATAATCTCCTTCCTGTTACCCTACTGCTATTTTAATATTTTACTCTTATTTTCCCATACTGACAGAACTGCCTCAGTACTGAAGCACCCAGGGTGGGGAAAAGAGAGAGGGAGAGAAGAAAAGAGAGGGAAAAAGAAGAAAAGAACTGATCTTATCAAGAATCTATCTTTTGCACTGCAGCTCAAAATCAGATTATTCTTACTCTGGTTGCAAACCATAACAAATTATTTTTCATCACCAGGCACAGAGTTATCTGGGCAATTTTTCTCCCTGGAACAATTTGTGTGTGTGTGTGTGTGTGTGTGTGTGTGTGTGTGTGTGTGTGTGTGTGTGTGTGTGCACCTGATGTTGTAGTAGAGGGAACAAGGAAGATAATAATCTTAATACAACACTTAATAGAATAAAAATTTCCTGCTGATAATCTAAAGAATTCACATGTATTTTGATACGAGAAATGAAGCAAGAATAGATGGAAAGCAAATGGCAGGAGATAGCTCAACAGTCTTTAATCCTCCATTTTCTTGACCTGCAGATTTTCTCATTTGGAAAAGCCCCAGGGTTCTCAAGTTGGGATTCATTTTTCCGCTAATGTAGGCTCAGTCAAAAGGAGAAGCCATCATGAATACATGATGAGCGTTCTTCCAAGTTGTCACTTTATTATGAAGCCATCTATTTCTTTCATGCCCAGTCTCTCTCAGTCTTCTCTAAAATGCCACCTTTTTCATGACATGCACTTGACCACACAATTGAAAATCACAAAAGCACTCTTCACGTCTTCCTCTTGCTCTTTTTTCCCTTGGTTTTCTCCATAGGACTTACCACCATCCATAAAGATTAGATGTTTTTGTCTGTTTTATTTGTAGCTCTATTTCCAGTGATTAGAACCTAGCATTTAGTAGGTGCTCAAAAATATTTGTTGAATTAAAGTATAATAGCTTCAGTTTATTGAGTAATTACTGTATATCATGGACTATGGTAAATTATTTTCATATAACACCTCTAACCTTTACAATAGCCTTGTAGCATAGGCCATATTATCTCTAATTTACAGATATGCGATTTAAAGAGCAGAGAGATATTAAATTTGCATAAGGTGATTCAGGTGAATACTATATTTGAGCTGAATTTTGTCTCTATAGCCTTTAACTTCCATTTTCATATTTTGTTCCATTCTTAATCAAATGACCTTGGATTTCAAGCAAAAAATGCCACATTCCTCTGCTGTCTCATTAAACATATCCTTGAAATTCAGGGAGTGGAGAAAAGTTGTCTAGAAGATGAGATTCCCTCTTCCCCCTCCACCACCCTCTTTGTTTTTTAACTTTTTACAATTTCTACCATCAGGGACATCAGTTACATGTCTATCTTTAAATATAAGTATGATGCATTTAAAATATGGCTTCATATGAAAGCAAGATATTATAACAAAAAATATCTGTCTATAAAGTTAAGTAAAACACTCAACATAGCCCAGAAAAGAGGTGATAAGTCATTCTATAGTTGTGACTGATGTGAAGAAGAGGGTGGTACAAAGGAAAGAGATTTACAAAAAAGAAGATTTTTAAAATTTAGCTTTAACTTTCCAAATCAAAAGGTCAACATATTCTGTTTGATAGAAATAACACAGGAGTAGACACAACAACAACAAAAATAATCCACAGTCCAGCCTAATAGAAAACAGTTTTTGATTGATGCTTAGTTGAAACATGTCTGGATTTTTCTAACCTTGCTCACGTTCTACATATTGATGAACCGAGAAAATAAGTTACGTCATCAAAAAATGCACAGACTCCAAAATTATTAATTTGCTTTGGTAGTCAAAAAATGGAGAGAAGAGAAGAAGAGAAGAGAGGAGAGAGGTGGTGAGGGGAGGGAAAGGGAGGAAAGAAGAAAAGGAGGATGGTATATTGGAATAGAGTTGTTTAAGCATAATTTTTCAATTTGTCACAGAAAACTTTGCAGATTTTGTTCCAAAAGTTTACAGGGAAACACATAATAAGGCTTTAGGTAATCCAAAGAACTGTTGGCATTTATGTATCTAAAGGCTTAGTATGTCAAAATAAGTAGTCTTCACTCGTCAGAATTATGATCATACAATGCCTAATGAGAAACCATATGTGAAAGGAGAGTGACTGTAAATGAACATGTATTGCCTTATTCTACTTAAATGCTGTTTTCTGGATCTCAAAGTCAAGTTTCCCAGAAAGCTTTCCAGTACACAATAAAAGCAGGCTGCTGGCTTCCATGCTTCTTTTATCTCTGAATTTGCTCAGAATTTCTGAATTATTTGATTAACTCGTTTCTAGTTTACTTTCCCCTATTCTTTTGGCACATTAGTTTGGCTCAGGTGCTCTCTAGAAGAATTTATAGAGTGCTAATGGTTGATACTGGAGCACATTCATAATGTTATAGCTTTTGCTCAGAAGGGTTCAGTTGAGAAAGAACAAATGGTTTCCTCCACCACCGCCTCTTTTTTGTTGTTTGAATCTCTTAACTGCTAGTTCATGGTACTATGGGGTCTGATAGCCCTTCATATGCTTTTTAATGACTGATGCTCAGTCTACCATTTTAGTGTCTTTGATGCTGTTTTAAAAACTCTTTGGAATCAAGTCTTTGCTAGTGAATCAAATAGTGAACTAAAGCAATAATTTAGATCAGGGAACACAAGAAGGTTTTATCTGTCTTACCAACTCCAGTCAATTGATGGGCAATTTCTGTCTGAAGGACTGTGACACTACTTCCAGGCTCTGTGAGAAAGAATATCAAGGTAATTAATTAGTCGTGTATGGAAGTGTTTGAGATACATAAAAGTTAGTCAGATTAAGTGAGGAAGTGAGGGGAGAGTAATTCTGGCAGAGGAGAAAACATGGACAATGGACAAGAACATGGAAGAGCATGATGTATATGGTGAGAGAAGGGAGAGAGAGAAGGGTGGATATGTAAGAAATTTGGGATCCTGGAGCCAGAAGTTTCAAAATATTAAGTTGTGAGAGATGAGAATAAGGAAGCAGGCAGAGTGGTCTATGATCAGTTAAAGGAGCTTAGACTTTTCCCAGTTGGTTAGTCAGACAGTTTTAAGCATGGAAACGATGGGATTGCTTAGCTTAAGAGTTTTGAGTGTTTGTTGTAGTGATGCCTTGGAGGAAGACAAAGTTCAGAAGAGATAGGCTGAATTTTGGGGGCCTGAACAAGGGTATTGCTAGTAGGGACGGAAAACAGAAAGTGAAAAAAAAAATTAGCAGGAAAACGTGTAGATGGCCAGGGAGAGGATGAAGAAAGGAATGAAGTTTGGGTGACCGGATGGATACTAAACAGTCTAGACTGTAATGCTATAGAACATCTGAACTACCTCGCTAAATTCTCTTTTGTTGGGGAAGAAGTTCAGATAAATCATTTTTAAAAATGCATTATCTCCTATTTTTTAGGAATACTAGAAAGCAAACTATGTAGGATATGAGACCAAGGGAATATTATCTTATGAGAGCTCTCTATCTCTACCTGTCTGTCCATCTCACTCACAATAAGAAGTAATACAGTCCATTATTAATAACAAACATAGCACTGAAAGTAAGTGCCTTATGAGCATGGTGGCATTACTTATTGTCAAACTCAAGATACTTTTAAGAGTGAGAGTCGGAGTACTTTTACCAAGAACAGAGATAAAAGAATTAAAATTATTGTAACTTTTTGAAATACTTATTGAACAAGTTGTTTTATTATATTTGCTTATTTACCAAATAGTTCTTTTAAAAACCCATTTTTTGCAAATAAAATTCTAATAATATTTTATTAAAAAAATAAAACCAGATAGTTCACCTGCACAATGAACATCAAGAAGAACTATCTTTAGCAAACAGGAATTATGGTCACCTGACTTATGAAGTCAGAAATGGATTTGATGTGCTAACTCCTGAGGAAATAGTTTTATTATCTCTTCTTGTTGTTCATTCATTTCTGTTAGGGATCCAGCAGTGAATGCACAGATGGTTCTTGTCCATACATGGGCTCACACTCTAGAGGTTGTTATCAGATATGGTTTCCGTGTCTCAATTGCAGTTATAGTGTTGTGACCTCTGTCACTGCCCTAGGAGGAGGTACTAGCAAGGTTCTATGGCAGAACATTCTGGTGGTTGGGAAAGTGACAAGACAAGAACATACCCTGGAGATGTGCTAGATACATTCTGTCATTTGTACAGATCCAAATGTTAGGGTCCAAGTTAGTGGAAGAAGAATTCATTAAGCCCCAGGGGAAAGGATTGCATTTCAACTATCTGAATTTCAAAATGTTGAACTTGGGATCCTCAAAATTGATACACACACACACACACACACACACACACACACACACGTATATATTTTTTTAATTTAAAATATATGGCTATACTGATAGAAGCAAGAACAGAACTTGCAGCTTCTGATCCTTTGGGGCAAACTAGAATCTCTCTATTTCTCACTAGCTTGGAGATTTCTTATCAGCCATTGAGTTATTTTATTTATTTACCCTTCAAAAATAGTTACTTAGAAAATAAAAAAAAATAAAATCTTCTTATGTTCTTATAGTATTTGGTATCCTCCTATTTCTTAGTATGAAATAGAAGAAACATTTTAGTGAGACAGATGTGTCCTTTGTATTTGGGAATTATCTTGCGGAGTTTGTGATAGCACTGTGGTCAGGATTAAATGAGATGTTTGAAGTAAAATGTCTAATTTAGTTTTGACAAATAATAGGTGGCCCATAAGTGGCAGCTGGAATCATTAAGGAAAAAATTAAAGGTTTCATGTTTGGGTCAATTTAGAAGAAAATTGTCACATGGTGTCCTTAACCTTCCATTTTAGCTTTCTTCCCACTCCTTCCTCTTATTTCCACACTGTCTCCTATTACTTGGGGCTCTCGTTATATGGTTAGACTCCCCTCTTTTCCTACACTAGCATATTCTGTTCCTGATTTATCTTCCTTAGCTTATCCATTCTAGACTTCCCAGTCTTGTGATCTATGTTTTTGTTGCCTGCCATATCTAACCTTGAAAAGGTTCTTTTAATGTAATTTATGCCAAAACATTAAAGATTAACATCATTTTTAATATGCTAGTCTTGCAAGCACATAGGTCTATTTTAGTGCAGGTGTCAACATCATAACCTAAAAGAATAAAAATATATAACTTAAGTTGGAGTAATAAGGAGAGAAGACATATTTCTAAAGAGAGGGAGTCAATAACAATAAAATGAACAATTAACATTTATTGGGTGCCAGCTCTCTCTTGTGTTGCACTTTATATGCATTGCCTCATGTAACCCTCATAACCAATAAGTTATGTGCTATTATTGCTATTTTTTCTGATGAGAAAAATACAGCTTGGAGGGGTAAAGCAAATTGCCAAAGATCATTAACACCTAGTAAGTGGAGAAGATAGGGTTGGATTCAGGTTCATCCAACTTACCACCATCTTTCTCATGCAGTCACTTACAGTCTAAATTTTCATCAGGGCAGGTATCGATGTCTCTTATCATTTGCTAGAGCCTAGTGCAGTGTCTGGCACACAGTAGACAATCAATAGTTGGTGCTTGAATTAATGCATAAATATCTATTCTGCCATAACCTCCTCTCCATTTACCTCTCTGGTATCACCTCTTTCTTGGAGGTCCTGCCTTACCTAATATTCCAAAACTCTGAACTGCCAGCACTCCCACTTATACTGTTCTGCTTCCTGACCTCATACCTCCATCTTCTTGTCCTCTCTACCTGCAATTCTCATTTCCTCAGAAGTCTCTGAGTTAACTTCCACTTATCCTATAACGCAGAGTTCGGGAGTGCTCTCCCTTCATTAAGCTCTCCATCTCTCTGGCCCCTCTTCTTATTCTCTCCCTCACTCTTTTCCTCTTCCCATCTCAGTCGAACCCAGTCAAAGTTCTTTCCATTGGGCCATAGTGTTTTTGAAGGCAGGTGTCTGACATATTTTTATATCCTCTTTTGTACCTGACATATTTTGCATCTGACATGTTTTTTGGTATGCTTCTAGCCTAGCCTAGTTTATTCTAAGGTACATTTTTTTATATATTTTTTAACATCTGTGAATTTGGGATAATACATCTTCCAATTAATGATACTTAAAATAATACTTGATGGTGGTTTCTTTCTGACTTAATGAGACAAAAGGAAGGGTTGATTGCATTTTATAATTGATGGCATCTTAGATTTAATGTAATACAATAATAGATACTGCAAATGAATGAATGAATGAATGAATGAATAGCAATCATAGCCCTCCTCAAATAACACTATTATTCCTACTTATGACCTAGCTGTTCTGCATCATAGACAATGTGACGTGGGGAGAGTTGAGCATTATTCTTTATATATGATGGGCTTTCCTGGTAAAACTAATACAGATAAACTAGCTCAAATTATTCTTAGTCATTTCTTTCTGGACTGATTTGATCCATTCCCTATGCTTATATTCTAGGTGAAATTGATCTTCAAATTCTCTCCAAAGTGCAGGCTCAGTACCCAGGAGTTCACATCAGTAATGAAATTGTTGAACCAAGTGCTGAACAAATCGCCAAGTACAAAGGTACCTGTAACCCCTGGTGCTATATGTCAAATTCTGTCCTGAAAGGCTTGCCATCCCAATTTGTCCCTTCAGTTATTAACAACATAGCTACTTGGGATGGTCTTTGTAATCTTATTGGGAGGAGAACCTAACCAATTTGTTTTCTTGGCAGACATAACTAAAAATCTCAGAATATGAAGAGTGAATAATTGAACTTTTTAAACAGATTCTCCATCCATTCACTGGTCATCAACTATTATTTTTGACATTTATTCTCAGAGACAGTCATTAATTCATTCAGAAATATTTAGTTAGAATCCCTCTCCTTAAAGAGTTTAAGTTTAATGGGTGATAGCAAGATTTTGCAAACTTTTTCTGAAAAGCTCCAAATAGTCTTAAATATTTTAGACTTAGAAGGCCATATAATCTTTGTCACAACTAATCAACTCTCCCATTATAGCACAAAGGCAGCCATAGACAACACATAAACTAAGAATTTTGGTATATTCCAATAAAATTTATTTATAAACACTAAATTTGAATTTTATATCATTTTTACATATAATGAAATAATATTCTTTTGATTTTGTTCAACCATTTAAAGATGGAATGACATCAAATATGAAAGACAGAAGCATGATGTCAAGAAGCAAAAAAGTATGTTTTTAGTATGCAGTTCATTTAAAAGTAGGTAGTGGGCAAGATATAGGCCATGGTTTGCTGACCTCTGGGTTACAGAATCATATCATCTGTTCCACGTCAGCTTTCCACTGATAAAATCCATCAGTTTATTCTCTATTAATACTTTGGTAATGTAACCTATGTTTGATCAGGGTATTCATTGGCTTTTTCTTTCATCTCTAATTTCATTTAATACTAGAAAAAAAATCAAGATTAACTCTCTGGTCTTCCAGAGCTACATAAAAAAGAAAATGTGCTTTATACCTGTTATATATATAGCACTGATTACATTAAAATTCTAAATGAAAATGGGTTTCACATTTGCAATTAAAATTGATGGTGTGCCACCTCTTCTCTGTATTTCAGAGTTTGTAGCCAAGTCATCAAACCTCGAGAACATAAAGTTTGTTTGGCATAAAGAGACATCATCTGAATATCAAAATAGAATGATAGAGAAAAAAGAAATTCAGAAGTGGGACTTTATTCATATGATTCAGGTAAGAAATATTTATTGATATATATTCTCATAAAGAAGATTTTTCAGAAATATGTATGAAGAGTGCCTAATAGTCTAACTTTAAAAGAAAATGACAGCCTCTGGTCAAGATAGCAAAGTAGTTAAATGCTGTGTTCGCCTCCTCTCACAACCACATCAAAGTTAAAACTAAACAGAACAGCCATCACTAGGAGTCACCAAGAGTCTGGCTGAACAGAAATTCTACAACTTGAGACACACAGAAGAGACCACCTCAAGACTGGTAGAAGGGACAGAGGTACGAAACAGGCTGGTCCCAGACCCACCTGTGGCAGTTGAGAATTGGGGAAATATCGGCTACAGCGGTTCCCTGGAAGAGCGAGGGGTCCTGGCCACACACTGAGCTTCCCAGCCGAGAGTTCCAGTGCTGGAAAGAGAAGTCACCACTGAAAACAGCAGAGTTTATGGCTGAGTGAAATGCAAGGCTGAGGGAGTAGCAGACTTTCCTCTTAAGGGGCCTGTGTGTGGACTTACTTAGTGATAGATTCACTTTCTCTGAGCTTTAGCTCTGGGACAGCAGCTTGAAAGGCTCCAGTGACATATGGGGAGGAATCTTGTCTAGCTTTAGGGCAAGGGCTGGAGGGGTGGCTTTCTCCCAGACAGAAGTGCTGGCAGAGGGCATTGTTCCTTTGTTGAGCCCTCTCTCTCCAGGCTTACCATCCCAGGCAGCCACCATATCTGAGTCTCCATCAACATAGCTAACACAGTTTGCCCACCCTGGTGATTTCCTCAAACCATGCCCCTTCCAACATGCAGGCCCACCCAAGCCACTTCTAGTGGAATTTCCATACAAGAGTCCTGTCCTGGTTCATGCTGAGGACTTTTCTAAAATCTCTCAAAGGTTTACAAACCCCAAACAAGCAGCATCTGGCCTTAACATACTTTGTACCTCTTGCTGAGCACCCTCAAGCTGGTGCAAGTGACAGCTGGCCTTGGTTTGTGGCTTGGCCTTTTCAGGCACATCCTAGCCTAGCATGGGTTGTAGTCATCTGTGGATTGCTTGGTGGCTCATGCCACGTGGCCATGGTGAACTTGGCCTGTGGCAGTGCCCCTCCCAGAAAGCCATACCCACTGGCCAGCTTTAGTCTGAGCGTGAGCATCTCCCAGACCACAACAGAAAATGACACACATAAAAGGCAGATTTAGCCCTGATAAAGTATCTCAGCTCCTGCATGAAAGCTCCTTCACTGTAGTCACCCTCAAGTCCTCACAACCAATCAGCCTGAAGGTCAATTCTTCCCATTGACATGCAAATAGCAACCAAAGCTGAACTACAATAAGAGGGTACAAACAACCCATACCAGGGTCATATCTGGAGCACCTGGCTCAGGTGACCAGGGAAGACTGTGCCACTGGGACCCACAGAACACCTACTACATAAGGCCACTCTACTAAGACTGGGAGACATAGCAGCCTTACCTAATACATAGAAACAAACACAAGTAGGCAGTCAAAATGGAAAGACAAAGAAGTGTATCTCAAATGAATGAACAGAACAAAGCTTCAGAAAAAGAACTGAACAAAATGAAGACAAGCAATCTATCAGATGCAGAGTTTAAAACACTGGTCATAAGGATGCTCAATAAACTTAAAGGAAGAGTAGATGAACTCAATGAAAACTTTAACAAAAAGATAGAAAACATGAAAGTGAAGATATTAAACAAAAGAACCAGTCAGAATTAAAGAATATAATAACTGAAATGAAGACTACTTTAGGAGGAATTAGCATAGATATGATGATGTGGAGGATCAAAATAGCAATTTAAAAGATATGGTATCAGAAAACATTCAATCAGATCAGTAACAAGAAACGAGAATCCAAAAAGATGAGGATACTTTAAGGGACTTCTGGGACAATATCAAGCATACCACCATTTGTATCATAGAGATACCAGAAAGAGAAGAGAGTGAGGAATTGAAAATCTATTCCAAGAAATAATGACTGAAAACTTCTTTAACCTGGTGAAGGAAATAGATTTACAAGCCTAGGAAGTGCAGAGTTCCAAACAAGATGAACCTCCAAGAGGTCCACACCAAGACACATCATAATTAAAGTGCCAAAGGTTAAACATAGAGAATCTTAAAAGCAGCAAGAGAAAAGTAGTTAGTTACCTATGAAGAAGCTTCCATAAGACTGTTAGCTAATTTATCAATAGAAATTTTGCAAGCCAGAAGGGATTGGCACCAAATACTCAAAGTGATAAAAAGCAAGGACCTACCCAAGATTATTCTACTTAGCACAGTTATCATTGAGAATCAAAGGACAGATAAAGAGCTTCCCAGGTGAGAAAAAGCTAAGGGAGCTCTTAACCACCAAACCAGTGTATTACACAAAATGTTAGAAGAACTTCTTGAAGAAAAAGAAAAAAAAAGGTAAAAAATATGAATAATAAAATGGCAATAACTACATACCTATCAACAATTACTCTAAGTGTAAATGGATTAAATGCTCCAATCAAAAGATAAGGTGGCTGAATGGATAAGAAAACAAGACCCTTACATATGCTGCCTACAAGAGACTCACTTCAGATTGAAAGACACCCATAGACTGAAAGTAAAGGGTTGGAAAAACATATTTCATGGAAATGGGTACAGACAAACAAACAAACAAACAAACAAACAAAAAACTGGTGTTAGCAATAGTTATACCAGACAAGGAAGGATGCAGTCAACCCACTTCTGGGTATTTATCTGAAGAAACCCAAAACTCTACTTCAAAGGGACCTGTGAATCCATGTGTTCATTGCAGCATTATTTATAGTAGTTAAGATGTGGAGGCACTCTAAGTGTGTCCATCAATAGATGAATGGCTAAAGAAAAGGTGGCATATATACATACACACACAATGGAATATTACTCAGCCATAAAAAAGAATGAAATTTTGCTATCTATAACAACATGGATGGACCTAGAGGGTATTATGCTGAGTAGAGTAAGTCAAACAGAGAAAGACAAATACCATATGGAAAACAGAGAACAGAATAAACAAACAAAAACAGAAATAAGCCCATAGATACAGAGAGCATTTTGATGGCTATGAGATTGAGGGGCGGGAGGATAGGTGAAGCAGGTAGTTACAAAATAGTTATGGGAATATAGAGTATAGCATGGGGAATTTAGTCAGTATTATTGTAATAATTATGTATGGTGTCAGATGGGTACTAGATTATTCAGGGTGATCACTTCATAAGTTATATAAATGGCTAATCACTATGTTGTACACCTGAAACTAATATAATATTTTATGTCGACTATAATAGAAAATACACAAATATAAAAAAATTAAATAAAAATGACGATCTGATTTCAGATTTTGTAAGTGAGCATATTTGAATTGAGGATAAAGATGTTGATAAAACTAAGAATTTCTCCGTAACATTTAAAAAGCCAGTTTGCTCCACTCAAAATACTTCCAGTTATTGTTTTTGTTTTTTTTTTTTCAAATGGCTTAAGTAATTTTGTGTGAATCCAACAAGTGGTAAATCCTGCCACATCCAGCACAGCTCTGGAAAATAAACCTGAGTGGGAATGGTAGGAGATTAAGAAAAGAAAGAAGACAGAAAACTGGGATCAGGAGTCCACTATCCACTGATGATGGAGTAGTGGCCCAGTTTTATTTTTGCAAAATGCTTTTGTACAAGAGCGTATACAATTGCTAACTAAAATAAGATTATCCCCGCCTAACCTACACACCCTGCTATAATCTTTTGCATTTTGTCTGCTCGAGGCTATGAACATACTCCCTGCCTAGGAGAACACCACATTGTTCTCAGATCAGTTCATACTTCCTCATTCTTAGGAGGGTTCCCTTGGTTGACCTCAAGGATTATAATGACCTTGTCAGCTTGCAATCCACTCTCCACAATTTTGTAGGACTAAAAGTTTATAGAAATTTGACAGTAGAGTCTAACATATTGTAACACAGTTCAGTAGCTCTCTTGGTTTGGATGGACCAAGGACTCAGTTTTTCTGTATCCTCTTGCTTTTCCCTGCTGTTGATGACCTGGTTAGTGTGCTTGTGACAAAAGGGACAAGTTAGATGGTTCTTCAGGTCAAAAAAAATTATTAATATTAGTTAGTCCTTCAGTAGGAATCTATTTCCATGGTCTAACACCAACAGTGTATTTCTTGGAAAGGTAGCGACTGTTCAGTAGATGGTATGGGGACATATTTCTGGACACCATACAGGTATATAGGCATCCATTAGAAGATGTGTATATAATAGAAATAGCACAGTTAACAAGATGCTTCTTACTTTCTATACTCCACAGTACAGTCACCTCAAGGGAAAAAAAAAATTAAAGGAAGAAAAGACTCCAAGATAGGGATATTAGGCAATGCTGCATCTCTGCTTTGTTAGTTGATAAAGTCTTTTACCTATGAGGAGTGATTAACATTGCCCAGGAAGCCTGTGATGTTTCTCTGTTAAACTTCCTTTCCCACCTACTTGTATCACTATTTGACAGCTCCCTCTCTCTCCTTACACCTCCATAGCCCTTCCCCCACCACTCATTCCCAGCTGACAACCTCATTTTATACTGTATAGGAAAAAGAGAAACCATCAGATGGAAACTCATCTTTCTTCACTCTCCAAATTTACAAACATAGCTGCAAATGTACTCACTACCTCTTTCTTTCATATTATTACAAAAGCTTCTGTTTATCTAAAGCCAATCCCTTCACTTATGCTCTGGATCAAGTCTTTTTACCTGTTATAATTTTACAGCTTCAGTGATCATTCTCCTATTTCTCTTAAAGCTTCCATGTTTAGTCTGTCTTATAAGAACTATGCTTCCTCTGTTTCTCTCTTCCTGTTTGTACTCTGTATTTTTTTCTGTGCTATGTCTCTGTCTCTTCATTGTTCCCTATAGTCCTAACACTCCCATGACATTCTTTCAATTTAATATTCACTGTCAACTGCAAAGAATCTCAGGTCTATTAGGTCAAATTTCTAAGTATCTACTATGACTCACCTCCACTTTATTCACTAGGTCATATCATAGATTTTTAGCCATTTTATGGATTAGCTAGCTGTATCTGCCTACCTATGTATGGTCCCTGTGGTGAATTGCATGGAATGACCTGATACCAAATATGGTCCCTGAGGCATCACAGGCCATGTGCAGGTCAATTTTATTTCATTCATTCAAGTGAGAGGGGCAGAGCTTAAGTTGTTTTTGTTTTAGGCAATAAATTCCATCATGGAAATCTATATAGAATATGGAATTCTTGTCCAAAGGAGATGAAGATGAGATATAGAAGTGTCTGTGGAGGTAGAATCTAGGAATATAAGCCCTTAGGGAAATTTTTTCACTGCCAATGTATAATTCCAAGCTCTATCAGTGTTGGGTGGAAAGGCCTCTCCTTTCACTTCACCAGAGATGGTCCAGAATTATTAAAAAAGGGTGGACTGACTCCTAGCATCCTGTGACTAAGGATATACCTTCATGCTTAATCTAGTCCTTTCTTAGAGAATCAGTGAACAGCAGAGTCTGTAACATTTTCTGTTATTTAGAAAAAAAGCATCTGGGAGCATATGGTGAAGTTGGTGCAAAGGACTTAATTTTAAAGCAGCGTTCCAGAGCTCAGGTCTGTCATTATGGTGCCAGCATCATTTTCTCCCAGAAAAATTTCAATTCACAAAATATAAAGTAAACATAGAATCACTGCCTCCATGTGGAGTGGAGACTAAGTATTTCCAGCTATAAATGTCTGTTATTAAAGCCAGAAGAGTAAATTTAAAACTATTTGGCTCTAGTTCAGCAATTAACATAGCTTTCCTTTCCACCTCTCCACATAATATCTTTAACTTTTAAATTTCTTAAGTGTTTTGTTGAGTAAAATCTACTCAACTTGAAAATGAAACTTTCTAGTATCTAGTATCTAATCCAAGCATCAAAGACATTGATATACAAAAGTATCTCATTTCTCTTTTCCTTCATTTCTAGATGCTATATTATGTAAAAGACATCCCAGCTACCCTGAAATTCTTCCATAGTCTCTTAGCTTCCAATGCTAAGATTCTTATTATTCTTGTGTCAGGTAAGTTATTTTCATTCATCCTGAATTTTGAAACAGCAATAGTGCACATATGCATGAATGCATGCATTTGAAAGCTCTCAATTTAGGGGGTCTAGTAGAATTAAATGTCTACTTCTTTATCCTGAGGAAATTTGTTATTATCTATATAAAATTCTTTTTTACATGACATAGAACAAATAACAACTATTAGGAATTTTTCAATGAGACTAAAAATATTAACTATTTCTATTTATCTCTTTTTTTTGTCCCTTGAATATCTCTTTTCCTTCTGTCATATTTATTAATAAATAAAGCTTTAAATATTTTGGGCACCATCATATTTGACTAATTTGTAATGCTAGAGCCATTATCAATATTCTTCATTGTAGGTTTTCTCAAATAACTATCAACAATGGTTCACTTGTTTTGCATTGTATTTTTAAAAGAACACATTTGACCCTGTCATGTTGCTTCCTGGGATATAATAACTACCACACAGAGAACGTGAATAAACATGTTAGCAAATGAACACTGACATTGCTGAATTCATTAGTTCATTACTTCTTTCATACAGCAATCCTTATGGACTGGACATACAGTACTAGGCAGATTGATTCTAGATATACAACACTCTCTATTTTCCTAAATTTATACCAGACCCCATAGCCAAAAAACATATGTCACAAATTTATCCTTAAATACGAAGAATAACTTTAAGGATGGCAAACATGGCTATTGCCTGTAATCCTAGGTTTGAACTCATGGGAATTTTGACAAATGAGAGCTCAAATATATAACCTCTTCCCAAGGAAACATTTTGATATACTATTTTCATCTCTGTTTAGTTAAAATTACTCATTTATGTGGGAGGGTGCTGTCTTCCTATTTAGAAGAGCTTATGTAAACTGGCTGCTTCCTACTAACCTCTAAATTAGGACATTTGGGTAAAGCACTTTGTATTGCATTTAGGAATGCATAAGTAAATTTAGTTATCAATATTGAAGGCAGTCTATTCTTAATAATCTGTATCAGTAATACAGAAAAAGTGTTGCAGACAGAAACAATGATTCATCCAGAAATAACACGTTTGATTTTAGAACATGTTTAATATCAATAGCAGGTCCATTCATATTTATATTTGGTTTATTCCTAAGTATTTTCAGACTCAGGTATTTGAGTCTCAGAAGGCAGCTTTCTATGAGTAAATAAATGTCCACCAATAAGAAGAAGCCAGCATAAGATTTACAGGTGACATGAGTAGTCTACAAGCAAATGAGAATTGACTTAGTGCACTGATGAATACAGTATTCTGCTGGCTAATCATGAATAAATTAATACAATCCATGACTTATTGGCATTAAGAAATGTATAAACCAAAATAGGCCCAGTGAAATTTATGATGATACATGAAGCAAGAATGCTGAGGCATTTCTTGGCTGGGTGAACTTGAGTCTCAATTGATTCAAGGGCTATTTACTTACATTATAGTGTATCTCTGCATACATGTGATTCATTTATACTATGTATTTATACTTTCATAGGAAAAATCAAAGGGAATAAAGGCTGAAAAATCAGCTCACTTTTATTAAAAAAAGTATTTTCAGTCAAATATTATTCAATCAGTGTGGTTTGATGATGGAAGTATTTCAATAACTTTTTCAGTATGTAATTCATAATTCTTCATCACTGCACATAGCACAGGAAACAGGTATCCCAAAGAAGAAAACATTGTTAATACTCTTCCTAGATGTAAGCATGCAATAATAAGTTGTTGAATTATTAAATAGATTCTCAATTACCAACTTTCCTTTATCATATACGCTTCGTTCTTAGATGATATTTCTTCTTAAAAAAACCAGTTAGCAAAAGGAGAAAACAGATTTAGGTATTTTATTTTGGACTTTCACCTTTTCTCCTAAGGCTAAAAGTTATAGCTTTATTGCCTCTATCATGAGTTTTTAAGTAAAGAAATTAAATATAAGTAACAAAAGTTAAAAATAAAGCACCTTGGTTTCTTTTTCAATTAAAGAAAATATTCGACCTGAAAAGAAAAATAAAATTGTCAAATAGGTTTATCTTTGCCATCAACTTAGTGTAACCTAAATGTCTCCACATTCCCCACTTTACAGGCTTATCTTTAACTCATAAAAATCCAGAATAAATGACTGGGGCCCTCATTCCAAGTAACCTGGGTGGTTTTTCACTTGCGCTGTGACTCCTGAGGATTCCTGGGAGCCATGCTTATATACTCCTGATGGTTGCCAGTTACTGTTTCTCCCAAATTTCTACTTCTAGTTTGACTTTTGCTTTATTACCAAATCTTGCTTGAGTATTTTGTGTTCCTAAGTATCCATTATAGAACTAGCCTACCTCAGTAAATAGTCATTTAATTATAACGAGCATAAGTTCCTGGCTATGAAGGTAAAAGATTTGATTTGGGGATAAAAAGAAGAGAAATAAGAATAAGAAGTATATCCCACACTAAAATGATGTCAGGGACATGTTTTTCTGTAAATGTAGTGCCAGGTATAGTTGAATGGGTTGTTAATTAACATGAAATCTCCCTGGTTAAGAGAAGTTAGTTAGAATGAGATCACTAAAATTTTCTGTCTTTCCCTCTCCTTACTTGACTAAGGAAGGAGGCAAATCATGTTGTGTTATTTTTAATACATCAAGGGAAAAGAAAACAATCTGATTTATATCATGTTGAAAACAAAAGTAACACCATATGCTATGCCCACCGAGAGTCATTATGATAATGCATCAGTTAGAAAGTATATAATTGCTCAGCTCAGAAATGGCACCGAGTCACAGAACACTGACACCAGCAAATTTTAGGCAATATTGTTCTGTTCTTTTTTCTTGGCCAGGTTAAAAAAATAATAATGATAATAACATTATTCTAATATTATATCAACTACTGATATATTTATTTTCTTGTAAAGTCCTGTTTGTAGGCAAATTCTTATTCAGGAAGACAATCACTATATTTGGAATGAAAGATCTTTTAATATATATCCATAACTCTTGTCTTTTTTTTTATTGAATAGAGGTTTTATTATTATTATTATTTTTTGCTTCATTTCAATTCCTAGAGCAAATACTGAAGTTATCACTCCGTATTCTGAAATATAAGTGAGACATGAATTATCTAAGTTATTTTTATTACCATTTCCTGTCTTGGAGTGTCTCTTTTATTGAGTTAAATCAGGAGACTTCAGCCTAGTCAGTGGATGAGGGCAAGGGGGTCTTTGAGCATCCTATAATTATATGCACAATTGTGTGGGTATGTATTGTTTGTTTACTTTTCTGGAGAGTCTGTTACTTTCATTAGATCATAAAGGAGGTCTGAGAACCAAAACAAAGTTCAAGCCTTCAATATTGGGAGTTCATATAAAATATAGGTTCTCTCTTCTATTGCTTTGGCCAAGTCCAACTTAATTACTTAATACTTCAATGTTTATTATGTTAAGAAAGTGCCTCATTTTCTTAATTCAGTTAATCCTTTCAGAAGTTCTGTGTATAGATTCTAATATAACTCCTGTTTTAGAGTTGATAAAACTAAGGCACAGGCTCATACAGCTAGTAAGAGGAAAAGGCAGACTTCAAGATCAAGCAGTCAGGCTTTAGCTACCATTCCTAATGACTGCTCCACACTGTGTATATAACAGCCCAGTATTATATGCATGTATTAGAAGGTCCATAAATTGATATTAATTCATTTTGATTTATTATAATTATAGATTTCTGAATAGCAAGTTTGTTGTTTCACAGTCTCAAGATTATGACCAGTAGAAATACATTATTAAACTAATTCCACGTAACATTCATTTATTTTGTAGTACTTATTTCACATCTGCCATGTGCTTAGTTAGCACTGTGCAATGATTCATTTGAAGTATCTCATTTAATACTGGCAGTTGGAGTTGAGGTAAGTGTGGCTTATCCCCATCTTATTGATAAAAAACTCAGATTCTGAGAGACTAAATAACAAACCTTGGAAGTGTCAGAAGAATAGTGCAACCTATGTGTTTTTCCCTCAGCTGCTGCATCTCTTAGCTTTTCCACTGGGTTGGGCTTTCAATTAAACACAATGGACATTGCTAAAACATTTTCTAAAGTTTGGGACAATATTTGTAGGAATCAACCTAGTTATTGGCAGCCCAAGACAGCATCTAGTAAGTGGACAGACAGGAGGAGCTACTTCATCTTTAGTTTGAATATATTTACTGTGTTCTTTATTTCAATTTTAGTTTTTACTCTGTAGATACTCTCTTTTGAATTCCAGGCTAACACAAATAATTGTCTTCCTTCTATCACCACATGAATATCCAAAATCAGGCCTAATGATACATGTAAATGTGCTCCTCCATCTTTCTTCCCATTTCTAAAAATAACAATTTTCTCTTTTCAAGTGCTTGGGCCAAAACCATTGGAATCATCAGTGGCTCTTTTCTTTTACTAACACCCAATATCCAAATTGTTGGCAAATGGCAATAGATCTAGGAGTGTAATATATAAAAAACCCAGCTGCTTCTAGTCACCTCCAAACTCACTGGTTCAATTTACCATCCATCTCTGTCACACAGATTATTGCAGTAGCCTTCTTACTGTTCTCTCTACTTCTGTCCTTATTCCCCTATAATCTGTTCTCATTGTGTGGCCACAGTGACCTTATTAAAATGCAAATCATGTCAAGATAACTTAATGTTGTATTGTTCAATATGAAAGCCATGTTTGGCTATGGAAATAGAAATTTAAATAGATTAAGGTGAAATATAACTAAAATGCATTTTCTCAGTCACACTAGCCACAATTCAAATGATCCATAGCCATGAGTGGTTAGTGGCTACCATACTGGACAATGCAAATAGAGAACCTGTCCAACAATCCAGAAAGTTCTATCAGACAGCACTACAGTGACTTCCCATCACTCTCCCCTTTGTTTATTCAATTCTAATCTCACTGGCTTCCCAGATAGTTTTTAAACATGCCAACCATGTTCCTGCCTCAGATCCTCTGCAGGTGCTCATCTCTCATGCTGGAATAATCTTCTCTCTAATATATCTACATGGCTTATTGGCATGTCTCTGCTTAAATGTCACATTATAAGAGAGATACTCTGTGACCATCCTGTATAAATCAGCAACCATCCAACTCCTTGACCTCCTTACTCCTTGCTCTGATTTGTTTTATGTTAGTACTTAGCACCATCTGATACACTATTTATTTATTTATTTATTTAACTTTCTCCTCACCCCATCTCCACCCTCACCCCTTGGTCCTTCAATTGACCTACATAAAGGCAAGGATATTTTTTATTAACTACTCTATCACAAGCATCTAATGTACTGCTTTGTAGAACAGGTAAATGAAAGAAAGAATAAATAAAAACATGAACTTTATTCTGTCATACAGGAATCAGTGGCTGGGACAAGCTATGGAAAAAGTACGGATCCCGCTTACCCCGTGATGACCTCTGCCAGTATGTTACATCTAAGGACCTCACTCAGATGCTGGACAAGTTGGAGATTAAGTATGAGTGTTATGACCTTCTGTCCACCATGGACATATCTGACTGTTTTATTGATAGCAATGAAAATGGAGACCTGCTTTGGGATTTTTTGACAGAAACCTGTAACTTTAATACAACAGCACCACCTGATCTCAAAGCAGAAATTTTGAAAGATCTGCAGGAACCTGAATTTAGTGTAAAGAAAGACGGAAAGGTTCTTTTTAATAACAGTCTGAGTTTCATAGTGATTGATGCATAAATATTAATCATGAGAGTGTGTTAAAAATTATATTTTGCACATTGATCATTTATTTCTGTATTAAAATTATAAATACATCTTGTAAAACTGTCTCTTATGTGTAAAATCTAGAAAATTCCAAGACATTCTTCCATGTAGAATCATATATGTTATTGCTGGTGTTATCCCATCCCTTCTACAAGTAAAGAAACCACGTACAAGCTAAATACCACATAAGCTAGAAAAATAAGACAACCAGATTTCACTGGCTTAATGACAATAAAGTCCTTTCCATTTGTTGATTGTATTGGAATTTCCTAAAATACTAAAAAATTTTTACTATGTATTTTTATATATTAGTATGTGCTTATTAATACTTTGAACACTAAGAAAGTATATGTTTACTGTTTTTTTCTAGTTTCGTAAAGAAGTATTTGTCTTTATACATAACTATTGTAGTTTCTATTTTTGTCATGTATTTCCATTTCATCCCATTTTCTTTTTTAATTTTATGATTTTTGTAGTTTTTTTGATAAATTACAATTTTTCTATTTTATTCAGTCAAATTTATTTCTTTTTTAATTTCAAGATTTCTGACACATTTTAAAAAGCTTCTAAAAACTACTTTGAAATATTACCATGTTTTGTCATAATAATTTTATAATTTCACTTAAAAAATAAGTCTTTTGATACATTTGAAGTTTACATGAGTGTAAAGAATAAGATGGAGAACAAGCTGTTTTCCTTAAAAAAAAAAAAGACCCAGCTATATCAACACAATTTACTTTGGGGAAAAAAAAAAAAAACTCTTCTGACTTAAAATGCATTACCTTTTATCATTTACTAAATTTCTAGAAAACATTGGATCTTTTTCCATACTTTGTTATGCCTTATGCCCTTCTAAGATCTCTAAGAACAGTCATCTTTGGACAGTAAGATTTCAAGAGATGATTTTTGAAAGTTTATTTGATGTTATTTATTTTAATTTTAATAATATCTATCATTCTTATAAGAATACATCTCTTTAGATAAGTAATTAAGTAATTTTACAATTAATAAATAAATATATTTTTTAAAGTAAGTAATTACTACTCCCTCTTAGAAATGACAAAATACATAAGGTTTTACTAAAATACTCATGAACCATCATTTTCCCAGTGATGAAGCCTTTCACACAGTATGACAGTCACTCTCACATTACAGAGCTTCCACTTAATACTACAGTACAGTCACCTCAAAGAGTTAATGCCCCTCCCTAATCTCTTAGATGAAGCCCAGGGAGTACATTGGAGTACAGAGCCTGTTTACATTAATAAATGACCAAGCTTTGTTGTTCATAATAAGTAAAACTCACTTGCATTGCCCTCTTTTCATGGACAACTTCATCAATGTTTTTTGAATTATAAGTTCCAACAAATGAAACGACAGTTATCCAATCAGATTCCTGAATGTGAACCCTGAACCATTAATCATACTGATATGTACTACTGACAAAGAAAATCCATGAGGCACACATGATTGATGAATATGGGCCATGACGACCTTGAACAACTTCGCCAATGGTGGAAATTAAGATGCTACAGAGCAAATTATGGCCTTTTCTAAAAAACACATGTGCAAAACAACAATAAAACTAACATGCTACTTGATAGAACAGCAGGCTATAGATGGATATTTGAAAATATGGCCTTTTTCTCATCCCTATACCACCCTTATAAAATACAAGGATAAATACCAGCCTCAGTTTAATGTAATTGGAACACTCCAGTCTATTTAAACAGTAAATACCCATGATTACCACCAGTTCATGATGAAAATTTATCTAGGTACAAAGAATGAAACTATCGGTCTGCCTACATTGTATATTAACAAAGGACCGGGGCAGTCACATACTGACTTTTCAAGTTTGTGGTTCTGAAAAAAGCCCACAACATGTATTTGGAACACTGTTGTATACATTATTATATATTTCCCAGTGTTTAACATGGTGACATGCATGTGGAAGATGCTAAATAATTGGTGTTCAGTGAATTCTTTCTTAAGCATCTATCTACCTTATACCTATGGGTTTACGTTCTCATTTTAAACATAGCTCAAGAAATCCAACAAAACTGTTTGTTGCTTAGTATTTACTATAAACCATAACTTAAATTGTTTCTGACACTGTTTAAAATTTGTTATTAGGGAGTACTGCCAAAATCCAAAGAGAAGACATGAAGTGGAGCACAGTATATTAAGGCTTTAGTATTTGCTTATTATAAAAATTAGTAAATTTCCTAATTGAAAACTCCGCCAATCTGGGCAAAAAATATTTTAAATTTCTGTTGTGCATATATAAAACAGATGCAAAGGTCATAGAGAATACTAGAACTTACATCTATAAAACTGCACAGACCCAAAGGCATAGTTGATGCACTTTAAATGTTTATTAAGAATAGCTTACCCACACTATTTTGACATTTTAACAGCATATTTGCATATGTTTACTACCTTAGAATGTTATTTTTAAGAAAATGACTTATTGCTAAGCCCCATAGGGGAATAAATGTATGAAATAGTCTTGTAAGATAGGGAGGTTGAACCAGAATTTTTGGTTCAAATTTTGGCTCTGTTACTTACTATGTGATGTAGGGAAACTTATTTTCCAATTTGACATTTCATCATCTTCAAAATGAAAATAATCATAGTACCCACTCACAGGATGACTGAGGATTTCCAGAGTTAAACTACATTAATATTCTCATAAAGTGGCAGGCTCATAGGGAATTTTAAAAATATTAACTATGATTATTACTGATTGTTCAAAAAATTCAATATAAAATAAGCAGATAAAAAATAAAATTAAAAAAAAATTATGACTAAGGCCAGAGAGCTAGTACCTAGAGGAGCCAATCTAGTTCCTGACCTTGACATTTCTAGACAAAGGTATATGGCCTCTCTGCATCTATTAGAGCTAAGCTGTTACTTCACAAAACTCATGGTGCCATCAAGGCTGGGCCACTCAAGTCCCACTTGGGAATCTACCTGCTTGACACTGTAAGTGCCTGCCCTCTTTACTACATAAAGTGATCCCATCTCAACCTTATCTCTGAGCAGACCAAGGGGTGGGCAGCTGACTCAAGGATACCAACTCATAAGCTGGCCATCATTTGAATGGAGTGGTTTCTCTTGAAAAATATGAAATGAATCTTTTTAATTCTTCTCCAAGAAATTTGAGATTATAAATCTGGAGAAGTCAGGCACCCATTCTTTCACTTATTCATAAAATATACGTTCAACTAATATTGACTATGTGAGGCATTGTTCTAAGCAAAGGTCATACCGAAGTAAAAAAATAAAGTTCCCAACACCATTGACCTAATTTCTAGTGGGCTAGAAGACAAAAAGAAAAAAAAAAGAAAAAGAAAAGAATAAAGATAGTGATAGTCTCTGTTAAGCAAATAAAACTAGATAAGGAGAAAAGAGTACCAGAGAGTATAATAGTTGCAGTGGTCAGGGAAGTTCTTTTTAAAAGGGTGAGGTTTGATTAGAGCTTTAGATGAATTGAAGGAGGAACAGGCAAAGAGTTGGGAGAAGAGCATTTCAGGAAGAAGGAAGTGTAAGTACAAAGGCCCTGATGGGGGAATGAGCTTGACATATTTGAAAAACAGGAGGCTCGGTGGCTTTCTATACTTACTAAACTGAAAGGTCATAGATTCAAGTCCAGAATTGCCTCTGTGGCCCATGTGTGAGAGGACCTCACTAGGGTGCCACAGCTAGAAAGAAGAACAGAGCTGACTTGCAGAGAGAGTGAGACCACATGGCCTTTCAACGAGAGATGAGCTTTGGCTTCTTCGTTATGCTCCTAGTCATTTCCAATTCCTGTCTATCCTGGGAAAAAATACCAATTCCCCTAGGTATCCTTGTGAGTGTCTGCCTCTTGTCTCCCAAATGTCCTAGTTAAGACAGTATATAAGACCTCATTTGATTATTTATGAGTTTGAAAAACTGGTTATTATTATTCCATTTTGATGGTGAGGAAGCTGAGATGCTGATAAGTTCAATGACTTAGCTCAGTTCTCAAAACAGGAAGTAAGCTGGACCCTATGCCATATGACTTCACACTGTGTGTTGCTATATTTGGAAAATTAAATTTATGATTCTCTTTCATCTTAGATGCAGCTTGATTTAAAGAATAAGACTTTATAGAACTAAATTATCTTTGACCCGAAATGTCCATCTACAAACTAAAGAGGATCTGAATACAAAAGGGAAGAAGCAGCATTTGGAGGGGCATTGTATTAAAAAAAAAATACCTCGTTGAGTGGTGAAATAGAAATATTTCTAAACACTATGCTTCACTAATTTGTTTTAATCTATCCATAAATACCTGTATTCTTCCATTCATTTGCCTTGACTTTTTGCCTTTATTTCTCTACCTCTATTCCAATCAGGTCCCAGGCATCACCAATTTCATGTTTAAATTATTTGTCACTATATCTAGCTCTCTTATGATTCATATACTGTACAACACACATCCATAGTAGGAGATCAACTAAAGCAAGGTAGTTAATGCTATGGATTGTGTAATCCATTTCTCAATGTGATATACACCATGAAAAGGCAACCGAAGTGAAAGGGGGGTTGATTTAAGAGGCTCCCTGGGCAACAACAGTCACAATTTTCAAATGTGCCAAAAATTCATTAGGCTCTATGTCACATTGCTGCAATCTCTGTAGCAATGGATTAATAAATACAGTGATGCGTTGTTCTGGAGGCTGCAATGACACATTGTTACTATTCTAAATAAGCAGTGTCTTTCCATGATCATATTCTCTTGAAGAATTATCTGTGTTTCCTGATCCATCCTAAGGATACCTGAAGGACTTTAAAAACAACCTACCTTAGGTAGAAAATGTTGAAATAAATCACAGGGGCTATCAAATATAGTCCAAACTGGGTGAGTTCTTGAAAGATATTTGATATAGAAGTTACAGAAAAATGTCAGTACCTCTATTTATGTCCTACAGCTAACTAATTCCATGCTAATTTCATTTCTGTTCCATGATTCCTTTTTCTACATGTGTTGATGGATGAGTTTCATGCATTAATTCTCTAGGTCCCAACGAAGACAGACTGGACATAAATCCCAGAGTTCTGTAGAAGAGGCAATTGTTCCATGCTACTTATTATGAGCATAACCACATTGTAGCCTTGGCTTATTTATCAAGATAGTGCTACTATTCTGCATGTTTTCCAAGAGACAATCTACTACATGATAGCTTTTAATGAGTGGTACTCTAATAGCTTTTGTTGTTTATTGTTATTTTTATTATTTTTTAAAATTTCTCCAGGACTGATTAAGAGAAGAGTTTAAACTTCTTGCTTAATAAAAAATACCCAGAAAAAGGGATGAAAAATCATCTAGATCCAACAATGTATTACTTTCAAAAGGCAGCTCCTATCTGACTGTGGCCTGCCCTCTTAGGCAGGGGAGGACAGTCTCATTGAATTGATCCGTTATTTTGGTTTTGTGTAAACGTAATCTCAGTTAGTAGTCATGACAAAAGAGACTTTGCAAGGGCAAATAGTAAGGCCTGTGTAGCTCCAGCTGGCCAGAGTGTTGAAGGTAATGTGGCAGAAACTGTTTCCTAATATCAATCCTCCCTTTCTTTTATGGTAACATAATACTTAATTTTTAATTAGGTCCATGCTCAGATGAAGATGTACATTTCCCCTACTCCATTTGAGTTACATGAAGCCATATGACTAAATTCTAGCCAATGAAATGTGAGAAGTGATACAATTTGTGGGGTATGCTGACAACAGAAGAAGTATGTTCTCTTTCCGCTTTTCTTCCTTTTAGATGACTGGAATGTAGGTCTGATAGTGAGCTATCTCAGACCATGCAGACAAAAGCGGCAATACCCTAGGAAACACAGGGCAACAAATACAAGGCACTGGACCTAACAGAGCAGTTATCATATCAGGAGAGAACTCCCTACCCTTAGACTGTTACGTGAGAGGAAAATAACTTTCTACCTTCTATGTACGATGTTAACTTATTTGGAGTAACAATCGCTGAACCTATGCCTTAACTACCAAAATTAAGTTAATCTGACCCATATTTATCAGAATCATTTTTTTTCTAATCTACAAAGTGAGCCCAAAGGAACATTGAAAAGATGAAAACTTTGGAAAATATAACAGATAATAAAATATCAATCACGTGGATTCCAGAGGTTTAATTTGTTTTGATGTCAACTACAGTAGTCCCTCCTTATCCATGGAGGATATGCTCCAAGACTCCCAGGGGACGCCTAAAACCATGGATATTACCAAATCTCATATATACTTTTTTTCTCTATATATTTATACCAATGATAAAATTTATAAGTTAGGCACAGTAAGAAATTACACTACAGTAACTAATAATATAAAAGAACACTAATGACAATAAATGGGTTAATGAACATGAGCACTGCAATATTGCCAGTCAATCTGATAACCTAGATGGCTACTAAGTAACTAACAAGTGGTAGCACATAGCATGGATATACTCGAAAAAGGGATGATTGATGTTTTTGGTATATACTTGGCTAAGCTGTGGTTAGCATGTTTTAATTTTTGTCAGTTTTAGTCAATGTGTATATATGTATATACACCATATGTGTGTGTGATACACACAGACATATACAAACATAAATCATTCAAATATGCACTTCCAGATATATATCATAGCTGTCAATCTCTATAGTGAGAGAAATCATGATATAGATTACAAATTCATGTTAATTTAACATGAATACTTGTGGGTTTTCTTAATTTAAAATAATACTTAAATAAGCAAGACACTAGAACATATTAATTCTTAAATGGGTCCTTAATTAAAGCAGGAAGTTAATAAAATTCACATAAGAAATGTTACATTTAACTCGAAGACATCAGTATAGTTCATGCTTCTGTTTTCCAGCAAGCATTTTTAACCAACAGTACTACTCAGAAGAGGAAGTCTCCATTTTCAATAAAAATAAAAGTGCTGAAATTAAATAGATTAATATCTAATTTTATACCTTCATTTATATTATGTGCAAAGTTATCTTAAATATTTGTATGGATGAAGTGGCTTTCTACCAATTTGGGCCTTTTCATAGTAGAAAATGTTAACATAAATTGTAGCATAAATCACTGCCTTGTAGAATACCAGAAGGCGCATATAAAACCCCATATCTTTACTGCACATATTTCCCATTAACTATAATCTATTAGTAATTGAAGTTCATTACGAATTCTTGTAGACTTTATTGCTATCATGCTGCATGACATACTGAACCTGGTTTGCATAACAAGAAGTCCTTGCTGGGAAATATCCTATTAACAATGACAGTGCATTTGTCATTGTGATAATAAACCCAAGAGCTGCCTGTAGACTATAAATTATCAAGGCGTCATTTGTGCTGCCCTGGCTTGAAGGTTTGTCAGTAGTTCCATTTTAAATTCCTGATTTTCAGTGAGTTGTAACTCAACTATCAGAATCTGCAGTGAGTTGCAACTTTGCATCCAAGGACTAAGCTCAAGTCTCTTTTGGACCAATTCTTAAGTACGATTTACATTTCCAATTAAAAGAACAAGGGTCTGATGGCTTGAGCTCAACAGTATGAAAGGGATCTGTAAAACATTTCCCATGAAGAAAAATATGTTTAGATCTGGCTCAGATACCTATGGCTATGTAAAATCAGAGTGTGTAACAGTCCCAGTTTCGTGCCTTAAAAAGACAATTCTTAATTTTAAGGAGATAACTAAATTAAAAAGTCAGGCATGCAACCCAACCACATATGCCAAGTATTTTTTCCCTTTCTTGCAAAAGATTCTCCACTTCTACCCCCTTTAGATCAATATTTTGAAAAACATAGAAATTTACATGGAACAGTGAGAAAACATCACTGAGAAGAGAGAGGGGCATTGGAGAAGCAAATGTTAATTTGAAACAGAAATAGCCACAACTGAGTAAATAGATGTTCTTTTGCTCAGAGGCAAGCTTTACCAGTCTTCAACATTTGTCAGCCAAAGGGCTAGAAGTCAGCTGGACCAGAAATGCTTTCTGCATTACACAGGGACTGGTTCCACAGTCTTGACCTTTCTTACCTCAAAATAAGGTTTTAGATAATTACAGTTAATATCTCTTCAATTCCCAAATTAAGGACATGTATTTCAATGGACACAATCACAGTAACCAATATTCTCAAGTCCTGGGGTTCTGCAGAGAGAGAGTGACATAGGGGCTGACTGTGTTTAAACACTTCCATGCAAGACCAAATAATGGGTGGAATGGGAAAGCTCGCAGTGAAGGATAACACTTGGCCTAGCTCTCACACAGGTGATGACTGCTAAGAGAGATTGACAAGAAAAAGAATATAATAAAAGATAAAGACGTAAATTAAAAATTAAGCTGTAGAAACTACCCGAGGAAATGTAAAGCAATTAATTTTAACTAGAGAATGAAAGAAATAGATTTCATGAGCCAGACACATTTGTGCAGAATTTGGAAGAATTCCATTGTTTTTTGTTTTGTTTGTTTTGTTTTCTTTGAAGGCTCCCTCTCAACTCCCCACCCTACCCATTCCCCAGTGCAATGCCCTTTTCTGGGATATGTCATGACATAAGGAGAAAAATAGATTCTCATTTCAGGAATGACCATTAGTTTGAGGTGGGGTAGACTAATTTATACTTGCCTGAATTTTAACAGTGACAAATACAAAATTGTAGCCAGAATGTACCAATTGTTTAGAGGGGAGGGGGGACAACCAAAGCATAGCCAGAATGAATAAATCTGCTTTTTTTATTTCAGGGAAACTCTAATATCAGGGTTTTTTATCTTTCTTCCAATGGGACACTGGGCTTTCAATCATCAAGTGGAAAAAAGCAGAATGGACTCTTTCATTAAATTTATTCCCTAATATCTTTGAAAGGAAAATAAAATAGTTCAGGCAATATCAGTTCAATTCTTTGCATAGCAAATTTCCTGGGAGGAACTGAAGAGGACTTTTCTACTCAAATGACTAACCTTGTAATCAGCTCTTTGTTCTGTAGATATGCTTGCTTCATAGGACTTACTCAAAATTAACTAAAGATTTATCTTTCCTTTTGCTTGTTCTGTCTAAGCAACAAATGTAATTGCCTGTACCCCCTAGCAACTCCTGTTCTTTATAACTCTTTGTAACTGCCTGCAACCCATAGTAACTCCCATGTTTTATAACCATCTGAGGACAAATTAACCAATAAGCCCATGCCAAATAAGTTCTATATAAGCAAAATTGCGACTGAACTCTAGGTCTAGACCTTTGGAGCACTAGCTCCTCTGAGACCACCAGCATATAAACCTGAGTTCTCCAACTTTTGGAGTGGTGCTTGGTTTCTTACCAGTCTGACTTTACTACAACAGAACTAGGTGAAAAATCTTCAGTCTACGTTCCAGATACTATGCTGAGCAATACATTATGTATTTCATTGGATTCCTGTGAGCCATAAAGTGGGTTTTAATATTTCCATTTTACAGAGGAAAAAACTGATATTTTGGCAAGATGTGGAAATAAAGACAGGTTAAGATTTGCCTACTATCAAACAGCTATTAAGTGGTACAGTGGGAATTAAGACTTGGGTCTATCTCATCACACAGGCTGTGTCAAACTCTAGCCCTTATATGCCACTACTATTGTTTTTAAATCAATCTCAAGTAATAAACTACATCATTGAGAAAATCAGTTTCCACCATCCAAACCTAAGTTTATATTACTAATTAACTATGTTTCGACTTTTTTTCTTTCTTTTTAGGTCCAAGTAATTTGATTAATGCTCTTCAGTCATGTATAATTCTACTTTACTTTTTTTTTCTCAAGACCTATTACAAAATACAACAATGTTATATTTAACTAAAAGGAAAAAAAGTAAATGTTATTTACTCATAAAGATCTGATAGTACAGTGTATCTAGGTCTTGGTTGGTCTTTGGCTTATTTAGAACAAAATTAGTAATTCAAGACCTACCTTTTCATTTGAAAATAGGTCTGGTCTCCACAACAATGAAGCATATAGAGTTTGTTCACATCTAGATAAAAGTCTACCATCTTAACTTCAAATTCCACAATATGCTCAGTGTATCTGAGTCTTCTTGCATCCTGAGTCAAGCCCAGGGAGACAGCTAACCTCATGGAGAAATCCTTCTGCTATCACAGGTAGCTACTGCAGATAAAAGTGTCATTTCTAATATTCATGGCTAAGCATGCAAGAGCAAGAGAGGGCAACAGAGGACACACCACATCTCAAGATGTGTTGCCCAAGATCCCTATCTACTATATCCACTACCCCCCAATGGGTGTGCAAGAGCAGAGAACTGGCCATTGGTCCTCAATAGATCTCATAGTTATGATGAGGATATGCAACCATAGAAGGCTGCTTGGGAAGAGGGGCTGGAGGCCAGTGAGAGTACAGTGGATGCCAGTGGTAGTGCTTTACTGTGGACAGAGACCATGGCACCAAGTTTATTCACATTATTGTCACTATATAGATCAAATGTAAGCACTGACTCTCTCTCAGAAGCAGAATATCCCCCCACCCCAAACTTATAGTGTCGACATTAGACAGAATAATGGGTAGAGAAAAAGTTTCTGAATTTGAGCTTTTGCTGAAATGACTAAGTAATCTGTTATTTGTCTAAATTTATTTTAAAATGATTGTATTATATTTTTTACCATTAGGCAAAAATGAAGTTGAAAGCAACAGAATGTAAGTTCCATTTGTAAAAAAAATAAATTAAAATTCCGTTCTTGTGACTTTCAAAATATGTATCTGTCACTCACATAAGGACTCAAACGCTATCTGTCTCCTCCCACCCTTGAAACCTATATTTCTGATATCAAGGCATGCCATATTGTCTTTGGTGTGACAGTAGAAGAAGTATCCCCATAACAGCAAAACAAGCTTGATTTTAGTTTTGGTATTTTACATTCTAATACCCCTTCTTTCCACTTTCATGCAAATTCCTCCTAATCTGTAGATATCTCACCAAACCCTGCTTTCCACTCAATTCCATAAATTACCTCTTAAACACAATCCAGTATATATGTATTCATGCTTATGCACCTTGACCTATAAAAAGAAAATAATCCCTCCACAATTAGATAAAGCTCGAAGTCAGTAGCTAAAGAAAGTTAAAGTTTCAACTAAAGAAAGCCATGCAAGAAGTCCTGGTTTCTAGGCTCTCATTCATTCTCTACTCTAAACCCCATGAAATCTTTTTCTGATCACTTCTACTTGTATCCAATTCCTAAAACCCTTCCCTATGACTTATAAAACTCCCGATACATTATAACTAGACACATTATGTTCTACACCCTGACTCTCTCGTGAAGATACTGCTTCCCCCATCACGCTTTCAAATGACAACTTTTAGCCTTCTGTACTCTCATACACAGGCCTCGCAAGAGGGACACCCATCCCTCTTTATCCTCTCATTGCTCCTTCCTTCCTATTTTCTCTTCTTCATGAAAACATTTTGCTTTGCATCTCAGATAATCAGGCTATTCTACACACCAGTCCTTGTTATAGATGTTTGATCCTGGTTCATTGGCACTTTATTTTATACCACTTCTGATTCTTGGTGATATCAATTTCCTAATCTAACATTATCCTTCCAATACCCTGGCTTCTCAGTCTCTGAGCTCCTCTCTTCCTATGAGCCTCATCTCTATGTTCCTTAGTCATTTGCTTCCATAATCATTATCTGAACTATGTTCCCTTTTTATTCTCTATTTCCAGCATCATGCTCTCTGGACCACCACCTGCTATCTTTCCAGCCCACTCCTTCTAGTATTCTCTCTCCAACCTCTATTTGACCCCATCAGGATCTGCAATCTATCAGTGATATCAATATTTCACTTTTTCTGACCCTTCTTGGATTTGCTCTCCTTCTTATCCAGGCTAAATTTTGTGACTGATAGCTATAATCCCTCACTTGCACATATCTTTACCCCCTATAGCTTTATCACAGGCAAAAATACAGCCAAAGTTAAATCCGACTCTCTGTCTACTCCATGCCTATAACTGTGCAACTGAACATGACTAGAAAAAAAAGCATGAAATCATAATAAATGACCTCACTTTAAATTCATGACAACTAATCTTAAGTGGGCTTTTAATGCTAATGAGAAATTATTTCTTTATCCATGTCTTGCTCACTCTTCAAGTAAACTATTTCAGCTTCCAATACTTCTTCTGCCATCCTCCTTTCTTAGTTGATGACTTGGTTCCTCCTCTTCAACTTCACATTTTACTGAGAAAATAAAAGCAACAAACAGAGAACTTCTGCAAAGGCCCACCACATCTGTTCACCTACCAGCATCTGTCTCCTTATACTCTGCCTTCTCTCTTGGTACTGTGAACACACTGTCCATGCACATAGTTAAAGTCAACACCTCTACTGTGCCCTAGGTGCCAATACCTCTAGTATGCTCCAACATTGCAGCAGTAATTGTCCCCTTTTTTTCCTGAACCATGGTTTTCTTTACTGTTAGATCTTTCTTATCACCATAATAACTTATCGTCTATTCTCCTAATTATTTTTCTTTTTAACTAATTTACTTATTTCTTTAGTTACCATTTATTTGTTTTTCTCTTTTTAGAAACTCTCCTTGAAAGTGTTTTATATATTCAATATCATTCATTTTCATGTCATTTCATTCTCTCTTGAGCCTACTTTGTGTTTTATCCATACTACTTCACGGATACTGCTCTCTTCAGCATCGTCAGTCACCTCCACGTGACTAGATCCAATGGTAAGCCCTTAGTCCTCAACTCATTGTGTCTGTTAGCAACATTTGTCACATTCTGTCTTGAAACACATTTTTCACTTGACTTTCAGGACACCCCCTCCTCATGTTTTTCTCTACCATTTACCACTATTTCCAAGGCTTTTGTGATGGTTAATTTTATATGTTGACTTGACTTGTCTAAGAGATGCACAGAGAGACAGTAAAACTTTATTTCTGCATGTGTTTGTTAGGCTGTTTTGGAAAGAGATTATTACCATATGAGTAAAGAAGGTCACCCTCATCAATGCAGGTAGACATCATCCAATCTGTTGAGGGCCTGAATAGAAAACAAGCAGAGGAGGGGTAAATTTTCTCTCTGCTTGAACTGAGACATCCACCTTCTCCTATCCTCAGACATTGGTGCTCCTGGTTCACTGACCTTCAGTTTCGGACTAGAACTTACACCATTGACTTCCCTGGCTCTCGGGCCTTTAGTTGTAGACTAGAACTATACCCACTGCTTTCCTGGTCTTCCAGCTTACAGATGGCAGATCATGGGACTTCTCAGTCTCCAAAACTGTGTGAGCTAGCCAGCTGCTCATAATAGATTTATGTCTATATGTCTCTATAAATTCTATTGATTCTATTTCTCTGGAGAACACTGACTAATATGGCTTTATTTAAAGTTCCTCCTCATCAACCTGACCTCTTAATTTTAGAGTGCCAAGGACTCAACCTTTGGCCTTTTATTTTCCTATTTATGCTCACTTTCATTCCCTTGGAGCTTTAATTTATTTAAGTACTCTTGATATGCTGACAACTTTGAAATCTCTCTTTCTCTGAGTTCTAGATTTATAGAAGCAACTATCTATGTGGTATATCTTCTTAAATGTATAATAGGCTTATCATCTTTAATATGTTTAAATATTAACCTCTTAACCTTCCCAAACCAAATCCCAACAAACTTTCTCCTTCTCATCTTTGTTTCACTTCAATGAATAAGAACGCCATCCTTCCAGAGGCTCTAGCCAGAAACCTGTACTCCTCTCTGAGTCCCCTCTATTACACATACCCCACCCCAATATGATGCTGTAAGCCCTTTCTGCCTCTCCTCAAATGCTCTTTACTCAGAAGACTCATGAAATCTCTTTCAATTCTTTCAGGTCTTTAAATCCCAATAAGTGAGGCCTTCCCTGACCTTCCTTTTTAAAAACTGCAACCCTCTACTCTCAACACTTACTATTCACTTTCCTGCATTAGTTTTCTCTATAACATATATCATCATTTTAACATATGCATTGCTTATATATTTTGTTTATGGTCTGTCTCCTCCATCCCCCACCACTATATTATAAACTTCATTAAGACACAGTATTTTTTATTTGCTCACTGCTATATCCCCAGTACCTAGAATAGAATGGGACATAGTAGGCATTCACTAACAGTTAACAGAATGACTGAAGAAAACAGTTATTTTTAATGTTCTAGTAGACAAACACTGTGGCCCTATGAAATGTGTTAGAAAAACCTCTTTAAGTAACTATTTTGAAGTATTACCACTCACTACCTGTCCTTAGTATCACAAAGTCTCCTATCTGCTACGTTAGTGACAGGAGCCCATTCTTTCTCTGCTGGGCACAAAGCAGTTCTCAGAAGGGGAGCCCACTACTGTTTCTTTGTATGAAAGAGCCTGTGTTTTTGATGTGTTGAGGCCCTGGGTGTGATGGTTTCCCAGTTTTAGGCCAGTGAATATTAACCTCCTTCCCTCTGCCATGCAACATTTACAAGCCAACAACATCTTATTTTTAATCTATATCCATACTATATCCATTCTACACAACATGTTCCTTCTTCTACATACCATATTCATGAGTTTATGCACATCTACATTGCACCAAACTACTTTTTCTAAGACCAGCCTCTGTCAATCAGGAAAACAAAAACACTCCAAGTATTTAAAATAAACACAGAGAATTGGTTTGAAAGTTATATAGGGCAAAGGGAGAAGGTTGTGAGCCCACCCACTACAAAGAAAAGCAACCCAGAGATGATCAACAGCAGGAGGCCCCAACAATCCCAAGTTTGAAGGAACAAGAAAGGAGTATTGTCACTACAGCCCTGGGGAGGGTGTCGCTTGGTATAAGCTGAAGGGTGTCACTTGGTGTAAACTGGAGCCAAGACAGGGTTTCCTGAAGACAAAGGTGAAGCAGTTGCTATTGGAAATCTGGCCATAGACAGAGAAGTAGTAGTTTCTGCTTTCTACCCAATGACCTTCAATCTTCTATCATATCTTCCTTGGTCAAACCCAACCAGATACACGTGCTTGAGGACCTAGCATAGGACCCAGACAAACAGCTTAGAGTCAGCCTTCCCCTTCAGTACCTCCCCACCCTTTGTGATACAGAGCAGAGAAGAGAGAAAACGGAGAAGTAAATGTGAGGGCAGACAGCTTCTAGAACAGGCACACACAGTGGGTGTTGTTCATTTGTAGCTGTCAGAAGTTAAATGCCCCTAGAAATCTGAAGATGCATGGGGTGACCTTCAGGATATGAAGTACAGCAAAGTTTACTCTTAACAGGTTGGGTGAGGTAGGAGACTTCTGTTAGGAAGAGGGCAAAACCTTAGGGTAGTGAAGAAGAGTGAGAGGAGAAGACCCCCCACCACCCTGCCCCACATGCTCTGAAGCTGCTTCAGGCCTCACAGGGGCCATCTCCTCTGTCTCTCAGGGGAACATCAGATGAGAAGTCTGGTCTGGAATGTAGGCATCAGTTTCCCATTCACTCCCAGGGTTCACAGCTGTTTCAATTCTCCTTCCCATGACTGGTGCTCTGATTTTCAAGAATCCATAAATTCTCAAAAGGGCTATTTAGCATAATTCTAAAGATCATATTATAAAGACTGTAACTACAGTAGGCTCCAAATTGGGTAGTAAAAATGTGACACTATTTTTACAAGACTTAGGTAACAGAAACCACAAACTGAGCAGAATCACATAATTTTCTAGAGTGAACCACTCAATTTTTAAAAATTTAAATGCAAACAATAAAATATATGTCTGTACCATCTCAGTATCAGATTATTACACAGCTACTTTCCATTCAGTTAGAAAACTCAGTGTTGATAAAGCAAATCTTTCATGTCTGGCCACAGACTAAATCCCCTACACATAAAGAAGGGAAAATGATGAAAAATGGGTGAGAGAAACTTAATCCAATTCATATCTCAGCTCATCTTAGTATCTGGATATCAATGGGGAAGCCACTTAATCAAAATCTATTTCTTCATCAGTAATAATGATTATGAGTTGTATTTATTGAATGTTTTCTATTTGCCAAGTACCTAAGTAATTAGTGTATTAACTAACTTAGTTCACAGAACCCTATTTTTGGCTTCATTTTTCAGAAGCAGAGAAAGGTTAAATAGTTGCACAAGCTCACATAGCTAAAAAGCAAAAAAAAACTAAGGTGGTTTTGCAGATTGTACACTAAAAAAGGTGTCACATTCAAGAGTCCACCGTTCCCATTATAGTCCTGGTAGACTTGTATACTGAACAGGATAATTTTCCCAAAGATGGCAGTAAAATGTGTTATTCTTACAAAATCAGTGTATTATGACAGATGGGAGTAAGGCATTTGAGAAATGTACACCTTTTTCAAATCTGCACATATTTGCCATATGGGCAGCCATCAGAAGCATTAAGTAGAACCAGGACACAGATCCAAGCAATTAGGCTCCAGAGAGATGCTAGAAGTATGTTAGAAAGATGTAAGAGTTAAAGATTATTATGAAAACAAAATAAGGTACTACACATAAAGCATAAACATTTGTTGGCAACTTTGTCAGTCCTGCATCCATATACGTTGAGCCAATGTACATCAGTGGTCACATGATTAGGTAATGTTGGTATAGTTATAAGAAGCAGGAGGTGAGAAAGTGGTATAAATTAAGGAAAACTCTGCTCACCAGTGGAAACTCAATCCTCACTCAGTCCCTAAAGATAAGGTATCATTGCCACCTATTTCTCAGAGAAGAAGAAACTACTTCTGTACTTAATTCAAAGCTGCAAGTGTTCCTCAGTTTCTAGATATTCTGCCAGAACTCACAGAACTTCACTTTTACAGACTGAGAACTCTCAGTGTTGGGGAAGAATAGTGATTTCTTAGCCTTTTTCATATCTTGCCAGTCAATAAAGACCCAATATTCTCTTCAATAATAAACTTTATAGTTTCCACAGATGTTCTTGAAATAATTCTTCCTTCATTCTTCTTTTTCTCTCCACTAGTTTTGGAGAAATCTAGGGCTGGGAGGTGGGGGAGGAATTGGAACTAGGCTTTGTCCTTATCTTTTTCAAATACTTTTTAAAAAATTTATATTTTCCACTTTTTTCTCTTGACATTTTTCCAAGCATCCAATCATAGCATTGTCACCTGAACTAACCTTGCTAAAAGCATTACTTGACACATAAAGAGGCCCTCAGGGATGCTAGATAGTTTCTCATCAGATGGCTGGGCTTCCAGGGTGGAATCTTCAGTTTTTTTTTTTTTTAACAGACTGCACCCCTCCAGTCCCACTGCCTTCCTTTTGCATATTTTTGCAGAACTTATTGTGACTCTTACCTGAAAATACACTAGTTACTTATTTAGCTGGGGGAACAATATGTGTTGACAAAAGAAAGAGGTGATGAAAAGAGGTTCATTACATTCACTACATAAGACTGACAGGATGGCTTGCTAACATATAATAATGATGATAATTATAATAGCTATGATGTGTTGATCAACCAATAATAGAGAAATCTTTTCAGGTAACTCTTTCTGCTGCCTCATGTAAAGACAAAGCTATTATTTTGGGTCTATGAACTCTTGGAAGGAGGCGGGAATAGCTGCGGTGGGACATGGTTGGTGAGATCCCTACCTGCCTGGATGGAGACAGGGCTTCTTACCCTGCAGAAGTACACAAATCACTTTATGCTGAGCAGCTCTTCAAGAAGAGCAGGTGTGGAGGTAAACAACTGTAAAAATTTACCAAAAACTAGGGTAGAAAAAAAAGTACTAAACAGTTTAAATACTACATTTTAAACAAAAACCTGTAGGGAATCAGTGGGGGGCTGTAAATCTCTGATACTGATTTCTGAGACCCTTCAAATCCTAAATAAAGGTTATAATCTAAACATCAGTCCTCTACTCTTTTCTCTGTGTGCTGCATAATTTTTCTTCTTGTCTCCTTCATCCTGAGAGTTAAGTTTTAAACAAATTTTATAGATAAAGAAACTTAGGAAAAAAATTATATACATGGCACCATTAAATTACTCAACAGAAATTTACTTGGCACAGACTACCCAGGAACTGGGTAGGTGCTAAGGATTAATTATATAACCAGATGGATATGATCTTAACTTTCATTGTGTATATTCTAGTGAGAGTTACGGACAAAGGGGGAAAAAATAACAGGATGTTAAATGGGGCTCTTCCCATCTTGGAGTTTAACTGAGGCTCTAAAGCTCAGAACAGTTGGTACAATGTACCCCAAATTCTAAATCAATGTGTTACATCTTCTGTACTGGTTATACAAGAGAATTGAACAGAATTGGTTCTGTCGTATATTGCCAATACTCACTTCTTGGCTATAAAAAGCAGGCAACAAGACAGGCCTTGGAGAAAGAGGTGATGAACAGAGTGTTGCCAGTGAGCAGCCTAGAGTACAGGGGAGCAGATGGTTTCATCCTCAGAAGGTTTAACCCTCAGAAAGTAGAAGTCTGAGAGACTTAAGGTCTGATATCTTCAGATCTGAAAGCCTCCAGATGACCTTGAATAACCTTTGCTAGCAGGTTTCATTGGAAAATTTTTGTTATGTTCTGAGTGTGTTCCTCCTCAAATTCATATGTTGAAATATAATTCTCAATGTGATAGTACTTGAGGTGAAACCTTTAGGAGGTGATTAGTTCATGAGGGTAGAGCTCTTATGAGTGGAATTAGTGCTCTTGTAAAAGAAGTTCCAGAGGGCATCCTGTCTCCATTCACCATGTGAGATTACAGTGCAAAAATGGCCATTGATCTCACCAGACACCAAATCTGCCAGCACTACAATCTTGGAATTTCCAGCTTCCCAAACTGGGAAATAAATATTTGTTGTTTATAAGCCACCTGTTTTATGTATTTCTGTTATAGCAGCTTGAATGGACTGAGACAGTCTTGAAAGCCTTTAGGTTGGCATTGCAAAATTGAATTATGTTCTCTGCTCCAGATACAGTCTCAGCAAAAGGGAACTGTACTTAGGTTATCTCAAAAGTGGATTGCTCAAAGGAATAAAGTGACCCCAACACATTTTTGGTGGGGTGGGGAATAGGCCACAAGAAGCAAGGAGTTGAAGGGTATGTAATCAACTAGCATCTAAAGCATTAACTGTATCAGAAAACTACAGATGAACTGTTCTCAACTTGAGAAAGAATTAGCAGTCAGGCCTACAACACACAGAAGTTTCTAATACCAGGTTACAGTTATCCAAGTGAAGCAAGTCCTTTTATGCCTCACCCAGCTCTGCCCTTTCTCCAGTTCTCAAGAAGACACAAGTAACTATATAGTTGGGTGAGGGCAGGAAGGGAATGCAAGCTAACAAAAGCAGTAAAGAAAGTGATTTGTGTCTTCTTGGTCCAATTCAGTCTTTCCAGCTGAGGAAAATCCAAGCTGGGGAATCTAAAAAGCTTTAAATAGTACAAGTCAAAGAATTAAAGTGTAGAAGTTTCACTGGATTGGAATTTTAATACCTGAGAGGAAGAGAGGAAGCTATGAGATTATTCAAAGTGGGAGATAATGAGTCAAGAGATCAAAGCAAATGGAATAGTGTTTTCTGTTTTTATAAAACAAATGTGGCTTGTTCACTAGTCAGGTTTCTAGAAAACAAACAAACAAACAAACAAACAAAAAACCTTGAAGACTGTGATTAGTGCTGTGAAGGAGCTAAACACGGGTCAGAAGAGGCCTCTCTCAGGCTAGTGTCCTTGAACTTGAGACCTGAATGATAAAGGAGCCAAACAAAGAAATCTGAAAGAGCATTCTCACCAAAACTAACAATAGGAAGGAAGTCCATAAGGCAGAAGCTTTTACTGATCAACAAATGGGCCAAAGGGCAGCGTCTGAAGAATCAGAGGGAGAGAGGCCTCTGATGGAGTTGGTATTGAGAGTTGAGTCCTGATTCTTTAGTGCATTTTAGATTGTGACCTTGAGTTTATTATTAATTACGAAGGCAATAAGAAGCCATAAATAATTTGAAGGTGATCAGATTTATGTTTAAGGAAAAAAAGAAAAACAAGAAAAAAGAAAAAAAAAGAAAACAAATGGGGCTTTTATGAGGACAATATATTATGATGAATAAGGGTAGGCATAGAGGCACCTGTTGCAAGCATTTTACTAGTCTAGATAAGACATGATGGTAGCTTTGACTAGGTTTTGGGAGTGGAGCTAGAGAGATGTGGGTGGGTTTCAGATATAAATTGTAGGTAGAATTTGGACCACATATTGAAGGGTCAATTAAAAATATATAGTGGATGCTCTCAGTGCCCTGTTCTCATCCTCTCTACTGGTAGATATACCCATTCCCTAGATCCCATGAGTGTCAGATGCTAGTTGTTCACAATGTCACCTTCTCTGGAGAATTTTCCCTAGTAAAACAGCTGCAGAGGTTGAGAAATTATGCCCTCCAACTTCTTACTCCTGGGGAGCCAGAAACCTGACACATAGTTATAAAAGGCCAGCCTCCTCGCCTCAAGGTGAGACCTACTTCAATGTACAATTTGTACTCACTCCAGAGCTTCCCCATAAGACCCTGCTGAAGCTGGTCTCACTTAACTCTTTTTCTCAGCCCTCTCCTATTTTCTTCCGCTTCTCCTGAGAGCACTCAAATAAATCACTGGAATATCACTAAATCAATAACAATATAATAAATCACTTGAGAATCCCTGACTGAAGTTCTGCTTCTAGGAAAACTAATCTAAGAGAGAATTTAATTTTGAACATGTTACTTTTGACATGACTATGAGGCATCCAAATGGTAATGTTAAGTAGGCAGGTTGATATATGATACAACCTTGGGTGAGATGGAGTATATGGGCATCAGTAGCATACGAATGGTATTAACAACCAAAGAAATGGCTGAAATCTCCAAGCAGGTGTGTAATTAGATAAGAGAGTCTAGGACTGAGTCCTGAAATCTCTAACATTTAGAGATAGAAGATAAGGATTTTGCAAAACAGAGTGTATGGTATCTTGGAATCTGAAGAAACTCTATCTTTGTGCTTAGATTTTAGGTTTATAATAGTATTCTACTATATGATATTATAGAAAGTTTTAGATTCCCTGGTTACCATTGACTGTATTCTTTCAGATATACAACATGAAGAAAATTCAAGAAATGTGAATTTCTGTTAAAGAATCTTTTAATCATTGATACCTGCAAACTGATGCTTTCAGAGTTTTTGCAATGCTAGGTAAGGTTATTTCATGTTAACTGCACAATTAACTCATGTCATCAATGAAGCTTTCTTCATTTGAATTAAGTTCTCAGTCCCTATAAAATTAGAATTTTCCTCATTTGCTAAAGTCTTTCAATTACTTTCTAAGTTGAATTAGTAGTGCACTAAACTTTTATTTCCAGAGAAATGAGTTCAAGTAGAGGTCATCCATGCAAATGAGTTGAGTGATCTCAAACTAGCATTATGTATGTCAGAAAGTTCTATCTATATTGGTTTATTCTTAAAGGCAAATTAAAGGTAAGAATATAAATTTTGTATATTTACTTAAAGAGAGATTTCTGAAAATGACGGTACCTTCATCTTTACCTTTAGCACCCACCAAGTAACTTATCAGTGAGCAAAGTTTATGGCAGGCCTGAGAATCCCAAGATAAAAAGACAACAAGCCAAAAGCATACAGCCAATGACAAAGTTACTGAGGTAAAGATACTATAAATATATGGGCTGTGAACACACAATGCAATATACATATATACCTTACTGTTGAATTATACACCTGAAACTTACTGGATTTCATTAACCAATGTCACCATTAAAAAAAAAAAAAGATACTATAAACAGTCAATCTGTAAGTTATTAAAGTTTATACCAAGTTATAAGGTAATGAATTCTTATTATGACAAAGCTCTAAGCTCTCAATTCTTATTTAATCTTCCCTGCAATGATTTTAGCTAGGTGGTATTTACTTCAACCTAATAATGGTGAAAATGATAAAAAACTTAAGCAACTTGTTTGAGAAAACAAAGCTTGTAAGTGGTGGATTAAGATTCAAACCTAGGTCTCTCTGATTCCAATGCTCATACTCTTTCTCTTAAATTAAGATCATGAAGACCCAGCTCATTATCTTTAAATGTCATAAGTATCTTCAGTGTTGCAACAGAGAAGACCTCCAGAGAACATTCAGGGGAAAAGACATGGCTGTATGCCTAGTATCTGACTCTCTCCCTGTGAATGTACCCCCCTAGTGTGACCACTCACTTATTGATCCTTGTACTTCTTTTTGACCCTATAAAGTAAATATCATATTTCTCTTTGTCTTTTTAAGCACAGTTTACATATGTATATATTTTCAGGAACTTACAAAAAGTTAGAGAGGGGATAATTTCAAACGAAGCTATAAACAGCTGCAATTCCAAAATTCAGGTGTAAAATTCTAAAATAACAGAACATTTTGGCTGGGCCATGTCTGGTGGGTGAACATCGACATTTCACTTTTCTATATCTATCTGCATCCTCTTTTTGCATAAGGGTTGAAACAGATTTAGGCAAAAGGAAAAGGAATTCAACCTACCAGAGCTCTGTGTATATATCCAGAAATATAACGTATTGAGTACAAGAATTGTGTTTGAAGATCAGATTGACAAAAAGGAAAATAGGACCCTTTGAGAGTAAGGAGGCTACATGAAACTCAGCACCAAAGTTTAAAGTGTTGGAGGCTATTAGTGAGTCTGGAAAAGTATGTCAGTCAATAGTAGAACCTCATCACCAATGTCTGGTCTGGTAAGAGTGGAAGAGCTGCAACCCTTGGGAGCTTGGGTTATCTTACTGAGGACCCGAACTATGAATAACACAGATGATGCATCATTGTTCTGCTTTATATGAATATAATTTCTCTTTTTCACTACAAAGGGGCAATAATGAGAACACATAGACCTAAGTTTCAGGGACAAAACGAACAATGTGCCCAAAGCTGTAACAATCACATATACTAGATGCAGTCCCAATTTTCCCAAGGAACTATAATGGAGGCCAATATTTATGATGTCCAGCTGTTGCTTTAAAATATCCCTATTAAAATCAGTATCAAGGGAAGGGGTGGGTGATTTCCAGCTACACTGGCTTTAAATGTACAAGACTGATTCACTGAGTTAGTCAATTCACTGCCATGCCCCCACCCCCACTTGGAGATTTCAGAAACATTTGAGCTAGAGAAGTTCTTAAAAAAATTGGGCTTATTGCAGATAAGCAAGAGAGTAGTTCAGAGCTAGCCAGACTTTGATATTAATATTAAAACAATCTGTACTCAGAAAATGGAACATTTTCCATGGCTGCTAGTACCAAGGTCCAGTAAAATTCCCTTTACCCCAGTTTATCACCAACTGGTACAATCTCACCTAAATTCATTCTTGTGTCTTTTCCTGCCTAACTTTTCATTGTTATCATCTCGTGATGTCTATTATCTTTTACTACTCCAGTCAGGTCCTAGTTTACTTAAAGGCTTTGATTCGCCCTCCTAAGGGAATTTATATTTTAAACTGGCTCAATATAGTTTCACAATATATGAATGTAGTGGGCCACATGGTGGTGTCCACAAAGATATATCCATGCCTTAATCTCTGGAACCTGTGAGTGTGACCTTATTTGGGTGTGGGCAGAAGGTTTTTTCAGATATAATTAAGTAAAGATCTCACGACGATGTCATCCTGGATTTTTTGGGTGTACTTTAAATCTAATGATAAGTGTCTTTAAACAGGCAAAATAGGTAAAGTCAAAGGGAAGAAGGTCATATGAATACAGATGGAGATTAGAATTATGAAGCCACGAACCAAAGAACACATGGAGCCAGTAGAAGCTGAAAGAGGCAAGGAAGGATTATTCCCTAGAGCCTTAACAAACCATAGCCCTGCCAACATCTTGATTTGAGATTTCTGGCCTTGAGAACTATAACACAATACATTTTTGTTGCTGTAAGCCAGTGATTTGTAGCAGTAGCCACAGGACATTAATACAACTAGTAACGGCATTGAAACTATACAATAACTATAACAAAAATATAGTTAAAAAAATGAAATAAGTACTCTAACACTATGATTATAAAACAAGGGTAAGGTTATGGAACACTTACCAGTATTTTTTAAGCATTTTGTACTCAGAACTATCCCATATTCCTTTGTCACTTCAAACTTATAGAACCATGCAAGGTGGGCAAGACTATCCCAATTTTACACTGATAAAAGTGGATCTCAAAAGGGTTAGGATTTTTCCTAAAGATCACCGCCAGTAGGTAAGAAAGTAGGGATTTGTATCCAGGTCTGTCTGACGTCAAAACAGTTGGCCTTTCTAGTATGTCACTTAGCCTGTTTCATGTGGGGTTCATTTATTTTAAATCATCTCAAAATTATAGCAAACTGGTGGTATAGATGGAGATAGTATAACACAGACTTTGGTTTCCAGAAACTTAGTGTCATTAAAGGCACTGTAATTTTCATCTTTATTTTAAAACATTCCTTCTGGAATCTTTTTTTCCTAGAAAAAGGTTACAAAGTAACTTTGGTTGAGTCAGATTTGCATCCTCTTTTGCTTAATATCTTCAGAAAGATCTTTAGAACCCTAAAAATTACTTGTGAGAGAGATTTCAGTCATAAATATTATTAAAAATTCACAAAATTATATTTGTCAAATATGAACTATAAATATAGGTTGGTTAGACTAAGTTTGACAAAGTCTGACTAAAACTCTTGGCATATGTTGGGGAGGATTCTAAAATTTTCCATGCTTATCATGACCAGAAGAAGAATATGCGTGGCATGAGAATTTATGCTAAAAATAAAATGCTTTATCGAATAATAACTTTGAGAAAAGTAAAATCGTATTGTAATAACTTTCTAAAAGTTCTTCTTAAATTGCTGCTATGCTCCTGACTCTCTTCTCAGACAAAATGAACAAACTGCCAAGTGTGTGCACATTTGTTATTGTCATAGCAGAAGGTAAATTATTTTCATAAATATGCAAATACATCCTACCGGGCTTCTAGAATATTTCCGGCAACACTGCTTCAGTGTATGTCTATTTTAAATCAAATGATATTAAAAGGAGGAGAAAGTGCAGAGAGTGCAGTTTGGAGACATTTCTTCCTAGGAAAGCTAGTGGTTAGAGCAGGGGATAGGCACACAGGCCTGGGGTAATAAACAGTACCAAGATAATCTGCTTAATTCTATCATCCTTCAAGCCTGAGGATGTCGTAAAGAAATGGGCTTTGTTTCTGTATGGGAAAATTAGTGAAACAAGGACAATCTATGCTCTCACTGCTTCTGTGCTCAAGAGTTCAGTATTCTTTAGAGGAAAAGTACCACATAGATCTAAGACAAGAACCTTTATTATACAATATTCTATTTGTCTATTTACCTGTAGCAGTTTTAGGGACTTTCTTTTTACCATTCTGTGAATTAATGGGAGCCAGGGGCCCTTGAGGACAGCTAATCAGAATGTTCCAGCTACACTGTTGAAACAAAAGGGGCCTCCCTCAGTGTGGGTTGATTGAATGAATGAGAAGGAGAAGTAATGATAAGAGCAAACAAGACTGGGATTAAGTTCCTGCTCTACCATTCCCCAGCTATTTGATCTTGAATAAGCTTACAACATATCTGAGCCTCAGTTTCTTCATGTGAAACTCACTAGCCACTAGATTCATGACAGCTGTTATTAAGTTCTCAAGATGGTAAGCTCCATAGCTGACCTTGACATAATAGGCTTAGCAAGAAATCTTTTTTCACAGAAAAGATATTTTTGAGAATATAGTGTCACATATGCTATGCACAGATAAAACCACATGGATCCTACTCTCACCATAGAGAGGAGAAATATATCCCCCAAATGACAATAATAAAGATAAAATGTATTATCTACTATTATAAAATACATTGTTGTTAGTATTAAAACAACATAGTAAATGTTAAAACAGAGCTATTTATAAGAATCAGTGGGAATACAGAAAAAGGAATGACAGGGAATTCAAGGAGATAGGGATAGTTTTATAGGAAAGAAGGTAGTTGAACTTATTAGTGATAATTGAACTTATAAAATAACATTAAGAATGTTGAGGTCTCACAGACACTGCCACTCCAGAGACACTTGTGCCCAGCCACGGTCCACCTAGCAATGTTCTTTGTCATCGCCACCGATGGCGAGTCCCTGGGCTGTATTTCCTTCTAGATGTTTCCAAAGTTCCAAAGACAGCTGAAAACTTTCATGCTCTGAGCACTTGGGAGAAAGGATTTGGTTATAATGGTTTCTGCTTTCATAGAATTATTTCAGGATTTATGTGCCAGGGTAGTGACTTCACATACCATAATAGCACAGGCGGCAAGCCCATCTATGGGGAGAAATTTGATGATGAGAATTTCATACTGAAGTATATGAGTCCTGGCATCTCGTCCATGGCAAATGCTGGACACGACATGAATAGTTCTTAGTTTTTCATCTGCACTGCCAAGACTGAGTGATTGGATGGCAAGCATGCAGTCTTCAGCAAGCTGAAAGGGAGCATGATATTGTGGAAGCCATGGAGCACTTCAGGTCCAGCAATGGCAACACTAGCAAGAAGATCACCAGTGCTGACTTGGACAACTCTAATAAATTTGACTTGTTTTATCTTAACCACCAGACCATTCCTTTTGTAGCTCACCCAAGCACTCCTCTTCTCATCCACAGAGAAGATGCTATAATCTCTGTTCTCTCTGCAGTTCTTTGAGATTTGGGTTTTCCTTGTCCCTCCAACGACAGCTGGGTTGCAGAGTTAAGTTTATGATTATAAAATAAAAGTTAAACAAGCACAAAAACTTTTAGAAATGAGCTGAGTTGAAGATCACAGGGCATTTCAGTGATAATGATTAACCACTGCAAAGACACAGGAGCAGTTACCAGTGTTCCTAGGAAGCTATAAAATCTCTTTGCCCAAAAATCTTTTCCCAGTATATGCTTCCCTTTCTGTTGAACACCATCCTACTCTGTGAAAACATCCTTGGGAAGGTACAATACCAAGAGACCAAGGCTGTGATTTGCATGGGTGATTAGACACAGTAGTCTGTGAGACACCAAGTCCCGACAAGCAAGGTTGGGTGACATTCAACAAAGAAAAGGCCAGGTTCCGTAATAGTTCTTGTTTTTCATAAATCTGTCATGGAGTAGTTCTATTGAATTTATAAGATTTAGAGCAGTCTATGTTTGAGGGGAACATAAGTAGTTTATTTACCCTGGACCAACCATTTGGGTCTTGAGCTCTTCTAAGAGAACTGATGCCTATTCTCATCCTCCATCCACATTTGGATTTGGAGTTGAACTGGGACAAGACCTGGAACTCCCCAAGGTAGATCACTATTATGATGCACTCCCCAATTCCAGTTCCCTTTCTGATTCTGTAAATACTCAAAAAGCCCTTTTGTAGAGATTTGTGAATAGCTCATCCTAAGACAGCATTTTAAAGATTTCAGAAAATTGGAGCATAAATGATACTGGGAAAGTATCTTAATGGCATTCGCCAATCTTTCTCCATCAGAATTGTGCTTCATGGCATCCTAGACCTTCCTTGGAAATGTTCTCAGGTGCTGCTAGGTATCCCCAGGAACAAGTAGGTCTCTAGGAGACTCGTTGCATTTCAAGCAAAATAACTGTGCTTACCTGGTATTTATATTGAGTTCTTATGCAATATTTTGTTTAAAGAAACTGTTTCTGACATTTCAAAAATTTGAAATTGATCTAGAGCAGTGGTTCTTAAGTTTAGTCAGACATTCAAGTCACCTGAAGAACTTATTAAAACAGATTGCTAGTCCTAGCCCCTAGAATTTCTGATTCAGTACATCTGAAATGTGGCTAGAGAATTTGAATTTCAAGTTCCAGATGATGTTGTTACTACTGGTTTGGTGATCACATTTTCAGAATAAATGATGTAGGGAGACAAAATTGGCTTGGGAGGAAGGGGCCCTAGATTCTAGGACTAAATATACCACTAAGTAGGAGTAAACATTTTGAGAAAATCATACTTCCTCTCCGAGCTTAAAGTTCTACAACTACAGAATTCGTGGGGAGGACATACTTTTTTAGATGCTGCTGGAGGAAAAATGACTCAGACAGGCCTAATAACAAATGAAATTGATTGGTTCTTGAACTTGCAAAGTTCGTATGTAGGTGTTTGACTTTACGCATGCTGGTCCTCAATGTCTTCGGAATTCTGAGCCCTTCTATCTCTGGGTTTGACTTCATCTGAGGCAAGCTATCCCTCATGATGAAAAGAGAACCACTAGCAATGCCAAGAATATATTCAACCAGCTTAGCAACCTTAGAGAGTATGTCTTTCTCAATATTTCCAGCCTGAAGTATGAGGGCTGGAGCTCCTTTCTGGAATGTGTCTCATGAACTAACATGGGACTCTGCTGACCAGACTGAAGACACATGTAAATCATATAGCTAAGGGTAGGGTAAATACATCTCAAGCCACATGAACTGAAAGTGGAGGAGAGCTGATTCCACAAGTTTACACCAAGATGTTGCTATCAGAAGAACAAGGAATGGTGAGGCAAAGTCAAAGATTGTAACTCAGGCTGGGTAAATCAAGTCAGTGTTTATCAACTTTTTTTTTAAAATCTGTGGACCAGTAGCTAAGAGGATTTTCTAAAACTTTCTTTAAAGAGGTTCAAGTGTTGAAAGTCATTGGAAGTTTGTTGTTGTTGTTGTTGTTGTTGTTGTTGTTGTTGTTTAAAATAATATTGGCTACTTTGCATGCTTTTCAAATACCGCTCCCTTCCCCAGAGCTGAAATTTCCTGGATAAGGTCAGGAAAGGTGTTGCCAGTGAAGGAGGGGGGATCTGAGAGTCAGTCAGACCTGAGTTTGAATCCCAGCAACACTACTGACTATTTGCTTTGTTCTTTCCATTTCTATGGAATGAAGATCTCAATCTCTACCTTCTAGTGTGATGGTGGGCATCGAATTAGATGATGTATGCAAAGCACCTACTTCCTATAGAGACTCAACAAATAAAAACTGTTATTATTATTATTACCACAGTTGGCCGGCTCTTTTTGTCAAAATGGTCTAAATACCAACTAAAACTTTAGAATTATTTCAATTTATGGACTGCTTAGACCCAGACAGTCAATTCTAATAAAGTCATCCTTTTGACAGACTCAGGCTTGTTTTTTGTTCTTCCCCTCAACTTTCAGCCAATTCTGTCATCTTTTAAATAAGGAATCTGGAGCATTTCTAGGAGTTTATAAAATAAAGTAAAAAGCAGCCTGGGTGAGGTGAACATGAAAAACAGAAAACAAAGACAACCTGAAATCAGTGGGAAACTTCATTATCTTTAATTAGCATATTTACATGAAGCTTGGAAGCTGCTCCTTCCCTGAAACATTGCATTTTATTAAAAGCTGTTTAGAGCTCATAACCATTCTGCTGATTTTCTCAAAACACGATTTCCTTATAGGCCAGTGCTAAACTGTGCATACGAAATGAGCTCAACTTAATGTTGTGTTAAAAGAATTTGGTCTCCAGAGCTGTCTCTCTTCTTAATAATATGTAATCATACTCTATCTATTTAGTTTTCATTTAACTTGCCCCATGCAGGCAATGAATCCATTTTAATTAAATATACTTTTAAATAGTTGAACGGCACTCATCTGCACCTAGCAAGCCTCCCTTTCATCCTATTAAGACCCCCTCAAGATATAAAAACCCAATAAAGAAGCTACATAAGATGTATGTTTGATAATGCAAAGGAAGTCTGACATTTGCTCTGCAATTTAGTGAAACCTGCAGTAGCTTTTGGGTACACTGTCATAGCCGAATGGAGCCAGTGTGGGCCTCTTGGGTTCTAGAAGGCAGTTTTTAGATCAGCCCTCATAAACAGTACATCTGGAAATGACTGATGATGCTCTGAATTGGAGCCAGCCAAACTGAGGCCCACTGAGACACTGGACTGCTACCCACAGAGGCTCTCCAATGGCCTCTGAGATGGCATGGCCCATGCCTCTGGTCATATTCCCCAGGGACACTGGGTAGATGGGGCTGCAGTTTCTCCTGCTATAAGATCTGGTAAAAGGGCAGTGAAGACAATTCTGAAAATTTAGAGAGTAGCATCAGGTGGTATTTTCTATTCAAGAAAGAATAATATTAGAATAGAGAAATGTTAAAGCGACCATTTGAATCCCTGAGTCCCTCGGTTAAAGAATAGGCTCTATTCAACCTAGTACTTCATTATTCATTCATTTAACACATTATTCATTCATTTAACACATGACTGTCAATCACTAGCCCCTGTTACTGATCAGGGATACAACAGCAAATGGAACAAAGTCCCTGAACTCTTCAAGGTTATAGTCTAGTGGGGGGAGACAGAGAATAAATAAAACAAGCAGACAACAAGCAAATAAATATAGTGTCAGATAGTGAGAAGAAATAAAATAAATCATGTTAAAGGGGTAGAGAGTTGCAGGGCAGGGTGGATGTAATGTCACTCAAGGCCTCTTCTGTTAGATAATATTTTGTAGGATCAGATTTGACACACTCTTGTGGGTTACATACATGGTGCTAAGTGCAGTGCTGGGGGCTTTAACACAGGAGATTGGAGCTCTGTTTATAATTTATGACACTCCATTAGTTAATTTGGTAGATTAGGTTAACTGGGTTGGGACTCCTTTCTTTATTTATATCCTTGCTCAACAGAATTAAGAGGACTTTTCCCAATTATTCTCTCTGACATTTACAAGTGCCATATTATGTTGTTCTCTATGTGTTCTAGTATGTATGAGTCTTGTATACCTAGTAAGAAGATAATTTTTTTTTACAATAAAGATTCAGCTTCTTAGTTGTTATTTCCCACCCAGCAAGAATATCTGTATAATACAGGATAACACAAACTTCCAAAATGATCTATGATTTTTAAAAATTTACATTTTAGTACCTTATGCTTTTTGAATAAGTGGCATGTGTATCATCCCCGTGTAGTAGAGAAGCTCTGCAAGAAATGCCTAGATGTGTGGTTTTGAACAAACCCTTCATTTATTCATGTATTCATTTATTCATTCAATAAATATGATTTCAGTGCCAGGATTAATTTCCCTGGAATTCAATTTCCTCATCTAAAAATAAGTGACATTAATGCACATTTTACATGAAAGATGTGAAGATGGTATGATAATATAGGTTAAATTACTATTACAGTACACTTAATAGATGCCCTAACAAGAGCCATTCATTAGTATTGATGTGTGTCAGGGATAGTTATAAATATCATGCAAAAGAAACAGTTACAGGCCAAGTCATGATGGACTTTATGACCTAATTGTAATGAGGATTGCTTGAAGTGTTTTAAGCAAAAAAAAAAAAAAAAAGTCTGCATAGAGAACACATTAAAAGGAGACAAAAGTAGAAAAACTATTAGGTTGACTATTGCAATATTCTAGGTAGGAAATGATGGTGGTTCAGGTATGACAAAGGAGATGAAGAGAAGGCACAGTCACAGAATATGGTGGACAAGACTTGGTGATGGAATTAATGTAGGAAATAAGGGAAAAGAAAGAGAATCCCAGTTTTCTGAGTTAAGCAATGGCACCATTTTCTAAGGGAAGTAACACCCAAGGATAAGTAGTCTGGCTTTTAGTTTTGCACTTATATTGAGATTCTTAATGAAAACATAGTCTTGAAGCTCAGAAGATAATGCTAGGCAAGAGAATAAGCCTGGGACCACTAGCAATAGATGATATTTATAAAACCATGGGAGGAAATGAGATCATCTAGAACTAAAGTGAAGTACGATATAAGAGGTCTCTGAGGAACTGCACAATTTAAGGACTATGTAAAAGGAAGAAGTATTGATATTGAAGACCAGGAACACAGAAGGAAAATCACAGAGGAGGAAGGTTGAAATCTGCTCTGTGGTAATGTTAGGCAAGAATTTAGTAAAAGAGGTGACTGAAGACTTTAAGGGCAAAGTTAGAGTCAAAGAGGCAAATTAGTTTGGGATAAATATAAGAATAAAAAGAAAATAATAAAATGGAAACATTTTTTAGGAAAGAGTTATTGAGACCTATTACATGCCAGGTGCTGTTCTACATTCTGAGGCTAGTAGTAAATTGAAAATCAAAACTAAACACAGAAAACATGTCTGATGGCACTTCTTTTATAGAGGTGAGACAGACAATAAGCATAATTAAATATATAATATGTCGGGTGGAAAAATAAAGTGGCATTAGGGAAATAAGACTACTGAGTGGGATTGGTTGTTGTTTTATACAGGGCAGTTCTCTCTTATAAGGTTAATGTTGGAACATAGACCTATGAGAAGTAAGAGGAAGAGTATGCATCATGGAAATATCTATGAGAGCACATTCCAGGCAGAAGGAGCAGCACATACAAAAGACCTGAGGCAGCTGCCATCAGAGTATTTTTGAAAAAAAATAATGAAGCCAGATTGATAAAAGTAAAGTTTATAAAGTGAAAAGGGGTAGACGATGAGATCAGAGTGATGATGGGGTGGGGGATTTGAAACCTTTTTTCAAAACATAGTTTTCAGTTCAGAGATGGGAAGCCACTGAGGGTGGTGGGTTTCTCAACAGAGGCTGCTGCAGAGAGACAAGGTAGAAGAAGCAAGAAGAGCAATCAGGTGGGCACTGTAGTGGTCAGGTAAGGAATGAGAGCAGCTTGCACTAGTTGGTAGTTGTTGACATGGTGAGAAAAGGCAAAATTCTGAAAATATTTTGAAACTACAGCCCACGTAATTTGCTATTAAACTGAATGTTAAATATGAGTGAAAGACAAAGGTTAAGAATGACTTGGTAGATGATTTAAGAAGTTGACTGTGAAAAGGATTTGAAAATATTAGGCAGTAGCTGAATGAAGATAGGGATCAAGTGGTGGTTTAAAAACATGTTTGAGTGCTAATAAGAATCTACTAAAGGAGAATACTTCAAATTTAATAGAAAGAAGATATAATTAATATAGAGAGGTCTCTGGGAATATGAGAGGGAATCTGAATATCTGGGAGCCTTAATAGCTGTAAAAGATACTTTTTTCCTTTAAAGAAGAAGGGAAGAAGAGGGAGATGGGTTTTTATGTAGAAAACTTGATAAAAAAGGTGGTGTCCACTTTCATCATTTATTTTATTTTATTTTTTTTTGTAATATGAGGCAAGGTCTTCAAGTTAGTGAAATTGAGTAGAGGGGACAATTTGGTATTATGGAGAGAGTGAGAAATATATTAACTATATTTTAAAGCACATGGAAGAATTTGCTTAGTGGCATAGTCCAGTTAGAATGTTAACCACTTTTGAAAGCTCAATTAAAATTTGGGATCATGGGTTTACAATCATATTTTCATACAGATAGGTAGGAGATGGGCAGTTAAAGTGAAATGGAGCTGAAGGCCATTTGAAATAAAGAGATAATTTGAGGAACTGAGAAACCAATGGGCTGCCCAAGCCGTAGAAATTGCCTTTGACATTTTCTGAGAGTGGGGTCAAAGTTGAGGTTAAGACAATGAACAGGGGCATAAAACATTCAGTGAATGAGAGGTAATGTCTCAGTGTTTGTAAAGGATCAATAGGATGGCATGGAAGGATTCTATCCTCCTCAAAGGAGTATAAAATGGTCTGGAATTAGCCCCAAGGAGAAAGGGAGACAAGTCTACCTCTTATCCCTACTATGAGATAAAACTACCTTCTTCGTCAGTAGGCTACAGGAAACAGGGTTCACACAGAACAACAAGATGGAAGGAACTGTGAAAAATAAGACTGAAGGTGAGGAGAATTTTCCTTTTGGGGTCATGTGCTCCAGAGAAATAGTGGAAGGGTTTGGGAAAAGGGGGTGAGGAAGGAAAGCCTCTGTATTGAGAGTGGAGCGGGTGTAAAAAGTCAGAATGTGATGCTTACATGTCAGTATATAATGACATGGGTATCCTCATAGAGAATAGTGTTAATTAGGCCTCACAGTATCTGTGTCCTGGATGTAAGGGACAGTGTGTTATGAGAGGTCTGCACCGCCTTTACTTTCAGCCTACTGTTATTAGAAGCTTCCATGAGTGTAATTATAGCTAGCAGGCATGAGAGAGCTCGAAATATGTGGTTTTTCACTGGGGGAGAGCTGACTCTTGGTCACAGAGTTAGTGCTTCCTCTTCCTAGTTCAGTTAGGCTGGTATAAATGGAAAATGAGTTCCACAGACAAAGCTATCACTAAATGACTTTAACCTCAAGAAACACTCAGGTGATCTACGGCCATGCTACCCTGAACAAGCCTGATCTCATTTGATTTTGGAAGCTAAGCAGGATCGGGCCTGGTTAGTACTTGGATGGGAAACAACCTAAGAAGATCAAGTGCTATAGGTATAAAAAATAAAAACAATAAATAAGGTATTGTAAACTGACAAGGTCCTTGCAATCTGTGAAGTCAACCAAGGGTTGCCTTGCCTAAAAAAAAAAGAAAAGAAAAAAATACACTTGGGTTAAAAGCACAGAGGACAGCACAAGTTGGCAAGTGGCAAATACGATCTTCTCAAATGAGTTTTTGCTCTGTGGAAATGCTTTCAGCCAGAGAGGACACAGCCTATGAACATTCAATGGTAATGAATGTTCTGGTGACTTGTGCATATACAAGTGTGGTCTCCTGCTGCTACACATTTCCTTTCCTTGCTAGTCAAGAGCAGCTTCTTTAGGAAAACTCATGTGGAACAGAAAATAGAGCCATAGGAAAATCTCATCTACTAAAAATAGTTAACACTTTGTACTTCTCAGATCAAAGATCATAAGGGAAGAAAGATGAAAATTTGTTAATAATTGGGAGAGTCAGATTAATGTATTCATTCTACCAAGAGTTTCCCATTCCATTAATTGCAAGAGACAAAACAACTCCCCCTACTCTCTCCACTCTAGAGAGCAGAGCGCCAGCAACAAAACAGCTACTATGCAGGACAGGAAACACTCATTATAAGAAATCCAAAATCTCTACTTCAGTTGCTAGCTCTTCATGGGCTCATTTAACTAGAACTCTACCAAAAGTGTGACATTTTGGTTTAGCCATAACAGTAGTGGAGAAAGATAAGAAATGAGAAGTGGACTTTTCTCTTTGCATTCACAGACTGAAATATCATCTAAGTTCTGAATTTATAATAACCAGTGTGGCAGTCAGGGAAAGAGTGAGTGCCTTGCAGCAGGGCATACAGATTGCTCTTGGACTTAATGAATAAATTGTACAGAAGAGAACAGTTATTTTGGACATATTTTCAGGATTGGTATGAAAGTCATGCATGCTTTCTTGGAACCAGATTCTAGAAATTGAGTTCTACAGATTTTAAACTTACTATGTATAGATAGATAATACACAGTTTTCTAAACTGAGTCTAAGAGAAAGGAAGTGATCAAGATATAGAAATGATTAAGTGAATTAAATTAGAGTTTTGGCCCAAGGATTTTAGACCAGACAACAGATTACTCAGCTACTCTTCACTTCCAAGAAAGAAAGTGAAATGAGAAAAGGCAGGTTATTAGTGGTCTATTTTCGCCTCATTGATACCTCATTATGATAGAATTTAGTAGAACATAAACTTATATAAAGTACTATATTAAAGAATTTAAAAGTCAAAATAAATTAATAAAAGGTTAAAGGGCCACTGATTAAATAATGGAATGGATTAATAAGAATGTAATATTCAGATTATGTTCTTGGTCTGAGCATTTTTTAGGTATTTCTCACTTATACTCATCATTCCAGGGCATTAGCTCTGGCTTTAGTCTGCCACATTTCAAATTCTGACTTCAACATGTATCAGGTGACTTTGGACAACTTACTTAACCCGTCTCAAATTCTTCACCTGTAAAATGGGAATAATGAGAACAGTGGTCCTACATAGTTGCTATGGTGATTACATGAATAATGTAGGTTAAGTGCATAGCATAATGTATGGTACAGAGTAAGTTCTTAAAAATAATTTAAATAACTGTTAGTAAAAGTGAAACGAACCTCAGTCATTGAGGTGATGTGTGAGTAGGATGGAAGCCAGTACAGAAGGTTATAGAGCCATATGTGGATATAAATGGCCAAGGTGAAGTAGGGAGTCTGCAATATACGCCACTCACTCAAAACAGCAATGGAAATGTGAAATTTCTTTCTCAAAAACCATGCCATTAAAAGTACTAAAACACAAAGTAATTACCTTTCTTCTTTGTATGACCTTTGCTCAAGTATATGCTCCATTGTCCTGTGGACTTCACTTATAAAACTCACATTCAAAGATTAAATTTTTAAGTTTCAAAACAGCAATGGTAGGTATAGCATTAAACTCAGTGTGGTGTTCTTCTGAGGCCTGGCTCTCACCAGTAATCAATAAATGGTTAGAAGTAGTGGTCACTAAGGAGAATAAATTAATTAGGACTTTTCAAATCTGTGGGAACAAGTCAAAAAGTCTCAACTGTTTTTATGCTGGATAGATCATCTAGATTGTTTTTTCTATTTAGGAATATAGCTAGATTAGGTATGCAGAACCTACTCACACACAAAGGTGTCCAGAGAAAACTGTATACCAGGTTATTTAGTAAATGTCCCTCAGATGAAGCTAACCAATACAACCTTAAAATTAGTCATAACTTCTCAAGAAATACTGCATGTCTAAACTATGCCCCCTAAATTGGATTAATAGAATTAACTCAGGATTTGCCTGCCTAAGCCATAGGGAGCCCTGATTGCTAATTTGGGAACTTTATTAAATAACGGATTAGTATTCAAAGTGAATGCTTCAGGTGGCTAGTGATAGTTTGGTCAAATGAGACAATTAATATTGGACCAGGTTATCTTTTGGGTCTGAGTAGGCTTGTTTCAGCTCTCCCACTACCCAATTCATAAGCAGTAAGGCAGAGATAACAAGTCCATATAGACTAAATAGCCAAGAACAGATGAAGAGCAAGTTAATTGTACAGTAATTAGGAACGAAGCCACAGCAGCACCCACAGATGTCCAGTGTTAAAGAGAGGCAAAGACAAGTGTTGGTATTTGAAAAAAATGAACAGTTAGAACAGGCTATTTTTAGACTACAATTGGGGAGGAAGGTAACAAAGAAAAGATTAGCTCTTGAACTGAATTTGTTTATAGATATAGTAAAATATTTGCTAAGCTTCCCTCCCCTTTTATATATAGTAATTAACACTGGAATTGTGTTGTTTCCCAACATGGCTGTTAAAATTTGCAAAGTAATCATTTTGAAAAGGAGAACTTGAAAAAAAGTCTGCCTGACACTTATGAGAAAAGCAAAGGGTGGTGTCTTTGAGTAGTTCCTTAGATGAAAGAGATCTGGTTCCAGTTCTATTTCTGCTGTTTACTCTGTATAACTTATAAGGCCTCACTTCCTCACTGACCTTCAGGGTACTTCCTTGCCAAATTAAATAACTGGTCAATTTCCAAATTTCTTCCAGGTCAAACGTTCAATGATCTCTCCCTCAAAAGAATTCTGAGAGACACTGGACAAATAAATGGCAACCCAAATGTCCCCTGTTTGGTTCCTGAAGTCAGCTCTCTTAGGCTCGTTGTCATCCTTCTCTGAAAGATCAGGAAAGTTTCCTCTTTTCCCTGTAAAAAAGAGGTTATTTTACTTCTCTTCTGGACCATGAGGCCTTACTTGACTGGGTTGTTACATGTATTGTTTTTAGGGAACTCCTACACCTCAGAGTTTGTAATATTCCAGGAACCCTTTATAAAAATGAATAAGTTACATGAAGAGATAACTCAGTATTTTATTAAAATCCTTTAATACCTATGCCTAATTAACAAATGTCAAGGTATGAGACAAAATAAAAATTAATACTTATCTGAATCCAACAAATATTTGCTGAAAGTCTGCTCTATATAAGCAACTTACCTATGTGTAAGAGATCATAAGCTGAAGCCAACTCTGACTTCTAGAAAAAAGTCCACAGCGGAGGTGATAGAAGAGGAAATAGCTTATATGTAACTCTAACACAAACCAGTCCATGAAACGGTTATGAGTGTTATAACAGGAAAACAAAGCACAATGGTGTTGTAGGGGGAATAGTGGTGGTGGTGGTGCTGGGGTGCTCTGGGAGCATTTGTATTTCACTTTGATTTGGAGGTTGACTCAAATTTCAACCTTGAGAGAAGTAAAGGGAAAGCAACAAAAAATATAGAATGAAATGGCTAATATTTTCTGATTATTTACTTGATAGCATTGAAGTTTCTTATTATAATGTAGAAAACTTGACCAAAGTTTCTTATCTATGACATTTCAGAGCCAAAACATAAAGACATTTTTGGCATCAAGACCTGAATTCATAATACTTGAAGGCACAAATAGAATTATGTATTTGAGCAAAGCCTGTAGTATCCAATGTGGTCATTGCATCTGGTGAGAGAAAGAATGTAGTATAAAATGGAGAGATAATTTAGTCCAGATGTCAGAATGCTTTGATCATCTGATAATACTGTACACTATTTTATTTGAATAAGAGAATTCTTAATACTGTACTTTGCAGGAGAAGGGAGAGAACTTTCTCATGGCACTCCATTAAATATTAAGACATTTGGGTCCCCCAAGTATGCTAGTGACTCAATGCACCTTCAAAATAATTTGTTTTTAATATATATTCAACACTTAAAAGAGAGGTTGATCACATATGTGGAAAAGGTTGGATAAAGTAAACCTATATTGGAAGTGGTTGGCCTTGCATGTATTTTTTTTTTTCTGAGTTCACATCCCAAGCTTATAAATAAAAAAAAAAAGAAAAAGAAAAAAATCTTTCCATTAATTTGAAAAAGAAAGGACAATGCTTATAAATTATTTACTGACATCAGTCATTATTAAATCAAGTCTTTAAAGGTTCTCATTCCTCCTTCAAGGTTCTTAGTAGCATACTAGATATTTGTCATGTTTTCTGGCTAAGATTTTTCCAACACTACCCCTCAAGGGAGAAGCCACAGGACCGGCTTTGTCAGCATCCTTGTAGCTTGAATTCAGGCATGTTATCTGGACTCCACCAACTGACTGCACCTTTGCAAAACTGTGATAGGAAGTAAGTAGCGGGAAAAGAAGAACTACACAGAATCTATTTTTATGTTGCCGCCGTATTGCAAGATTAAAGGAGATATGTCCAGCATTTGGGGTCTGTGGGAGTTGTAGAAGATGCAAAATTGCTTTGCTTGTGTAGAAAAGGCATCAGTACAGGCAGTAATAATAGTTGCAGAAGCAATGATGTCCTGATGCACAAGTGGTGGTGGTACAAATCATTCTGTCTGCTGTGCAGTGGCCTCAGCTGCAGTTTTCTCACCAGAATGGTAATTACAGTGTGGTCTTGGGGCACTGTCCTGAAAAAACTTAGCTCTAGCTTGCTTTCAATGATGCTGTGATCAGCTAAATATCTTTTTAATAAATTCCTTTTCTGTTTAACTCTCCTGAGCGAGCTTCTGCTGCTTGGAACTACAATCCTCATCTGGTGAACAATGTCCTTTCCTTTCTGATAAACTCAGTTTTTTTCCACCTTGTTACAGAACTAGAGATGTTTCAACCCTCAACTGACGATTTGGCAGCTTAAATGGATGGCCTTAGCTGTTGTGCCAACCTATGATTGAACTTGGACCTGAATACTAGAAGGAACAACTCCAGGAGGGTGGCCAAGGAGTGGTGATCATCATGTAGCAGAAAAATGGGATGGGAGATCCTCAAAATGGAGGTTTAATTCTGGGATTAAAAAATATTAGGCTCTAATTCACTATTTTTCTTGGGCTAAACTTTAGTACAATTTAGTAACATTTGAATTGCCAGTTGTTTCCATCTCTGCATTCCCACAACACAGAGCACACATCTTTATAATAATGTCACACGATGTACTACAAACATTGATTTACTTGTCCATTTCTACCACTTGACTGAAGCCAAGACCATGACATCGTTGTATGTATGTACATAGTACTGATTGTTCAACTTCATGGGAAACCCAATAAAATGTATCTCTTGTTCCCACTCCCAAAAATCTGGGAAAAAAAAAAACCTGATAAATAAGCTAAAGGAGTAATAGCAAACACTGACAGCATTTTCCTAAAAACTTCCTATTAACCCTTTTAATATATAACAATCCTGTGATAGTAGGCACAGATATTATGCCATCTTATACTTGGGGAAACTGAGAAATAGAGATGCTAAGAAATTTGACAAGATCATCTACCTTATATAAAGAAATCTTTCCAGCATCCACAACAAGGCAGAAAGAGGTCAAAATGCCAACATTTTTTAATTGTATAGGTGATAGAAATTGTGGTTTAAATAAAAAGCAACTGTACATTTTATAATACTGCACCCCAGTCTTGAATAATATGAGAAAACTGTAAGCCTTCCCAAGAGGAGCCTCAAACACTAAGCTCAGCTCGTGGCCAAGAGTAGAGAACACATGTTCTCTGAAGGCAGAGTGATCCCAAGAAGAGAGCAAGAAGGGACTGAGCACCTCAGTTCCTTTCCTTGTGTCACCAATCTGATCGTTCACTCTATTTGCCTAAGTACAATGGGAGGAGAGAAGCCAAGAGGTTATGCTGATGGATGTCACTTCCCTTGGAAAAATGAACCAGAATGCTTCCCAATCAGTATTCTCAATGTATTGGTTCTTTTAACTCACCTGGTTTAATCTTAAATATACTGTCAAAACGATATGGTTATCTCCTTGGGGGAGGAAATTGGTAGCTCATTAGGGTGATCTGATTTTACCTTCATAAAGCTCTCCCCCATACCAATCATTCCTTCACTGAGGACCCTCCTGAGGTTGCTGATGACATGTAGGTGTTTCCCCACTGAAATGAGACATTAATTAAACTAATGCTAATGCCACTGTGGCCACCTGAAATTTGTTTGCCTAACTATTTCCCAATCGTGCATTCTGTTCAAGCACATTGCCTAATATAACTCACCAGGAAACAAAATTAACCCAATAATAAAATTCCTAATATCTAAATATAAACTCTCTTCCAGGATCAAATTCCTTGGGAGAAGATGAAGTCCGTAGATTAGATCACCTTGAAAATTCAAGTTCAAATACATCAAAATTCAAAATAATTAAAGTCCAAAATCAAATATTCTTGTTCTTAGGTATGAAAACTCTAAAGAAAGTAGTTATTTTTGTATTCAGCTTTTAGTTGAAGATGTTTTCCCAATGCCTGAATAGAGTTTGGTTCCTTTAGAAGCCACAGACTGTGTTATCCATCACTAGGATACAGGCAGTTTCTTAGGATGATAAAAATTGAATTTGTTCTACTTTAAGTCTGGCATGTATCTCATTTTTAAAAGCATTTAAAGATGTATTAGGACATAAGAGATTATTCCAGCCCTGCTGCAAACCTAGCTATAGAAAAACAAAGATGATTCCCAGTCCTAAAGACTTCATCCCTAGCAAAGAAACCTAGAACTTAGGGCTGCCAAAGAATACAGCAAAGATACAATGATATTTGAAAAAAATGGGTGCATGGTGTCAATTAGACCATGCCTACTTAAGAAGACCATCCACTTATAAATTTAAACTTAGTTGGAAGATCTTTTTCAAGGTTAATTTGGGCACTGAACCTGCATCATAACAGAGAGGGAACTCCATCTAAGGGTTCTGTCTCCCAAGGCAAAAAGTGCCATTTCCTGTTTTATATCATATCCAAGATCCTACCACTCATTTAGCTATTTCTCCTTAGTCTCTTGTAGTGGTAACAGTTTCTCAGTCTTTCTTTGTCTTTCATGACCTTGGCACTTTGTCCAGTTCTTTTATTGAATGTCCCTCAGTTTTGGTTTGTCCAATGCCTTCTCACAATTAGACTGAAATTAGGCATTTTGGGCAAGAACACCACATAAATATTATGTTTTCTTTTCAGAGAATTATACTATAGGATTCATAATTTTGATATGTTTTATTACCGCTGATGTCGACCTCTATCTACTAGAAGGCATTTTCTGCTGGATTTTTCTGCTGTTCAATTACTGTCTGCTATTATAGTTAACATGTCTCTTGGGAGAGAAACTTTGTGAGTGTGTAAATCTTGTTTGTTCTAAAGCTTTTACCCACCAATTTTACCATCCAACAGTGAATCTTGTCTGCAACAGCTACTGCTGATGACCTGTGTCTCATTTTTTTTTCCTTTGCATTAAATATCTATCCCTACTTTTTCCTCTTGGCTGATTTCTATTCATTCTGCACATCCCAGCTCAAGATGGTTTCTCCTCTGGGAAACCTTTCCAGGCAGCCCCAGGCAGATGAAGGATTCCTTTCCCCATGCTTCCTTAGCAGTCCATACACAACTTCACAATACACATCACCATGTATTTGCTGCTTTTGTTTCCCTATGAGTCACCTCACATGAACTTTTTGAGGGAGACCACACTGTCTTGTTATTTTTTTCTACCAATGCCTAGCACAGTGGCTAGTATATAATAGTTATTCAATACATGTTTGGAGAATAAATTAATGAATGAATACATCTATTATATTCTTTCCAAAATTCATTTCTAGGCTGAAAATTTTAGCTTTTGTTGTTACAGCTAAAGAATAATGCTCATTTCTAAATACATAATTCTGATGTTCTGCCAAAATTTTATGCCTTTGGGAAATTTACTTCATCATGTTCCTGGCATCAGCCTTATTTAATCTTCTAAAAACCAAACTAAAATATCCTACTTGCTGCTTTTTTTTCCTACTTCTTTTCAATTATACAATGACCTACCTTTTACTCCTCCACTTGTGATTCAGTTTTCAAGTAGTTTATTTTCAGGGACAGAAAAGAAGAACTGTTCTTTCTTTTCTTTTGCTAAACCTCTTCGTGTTTCCTACTCTGATCCTGACATAAGAGCTTCTTTAGTCCTTGGTGATACTTTTCCTCTGGTGTGTTTGCTCTATTCTGTAAATTCAGGAGAAGTTTTCTAAAACTGCTTTTATTCCCCTGAAGAAGCAAACAGAGAAAACTGACTCTGTGGCTAACAGTTCTCATTATTATTATTACATAATCCATTATTTGGATCATTAAAACAGGAGACCAGACATGCATGTGGATAGATAGCCTTCCTGTCCTTGTGCCCACAGATATGTCAGCAATAACCAATATAACTGTAGATGCTAAAGGGAATTTTTCTTCCATAATCATCATCATCATCATTCCCGTCATCTTCATCATTAAAACCTATACTACATCTGTGTGTTCTGCACAGAACCACACCTACCATACCTAATCTCTAACATCTCTTCTTTGAACCCTCTTAACACTTTGGACCATCATAATATCTCATTTTAGTAGTTACTTTACACTGACTGTTGCTTTTTGGAACTTTATCTCACCCTTATTGATTTACTATCTCCCTACCTGCACTAGACCAGAAATTCTTTTAAGGCTGAGATTGAGATTTATACTCACTTTATTATTAGTTATTGTTATTCTGAGAACATAATGAAAGTTCAGTAACTATTTGTGGAATTAAATTAGCTTGTCTTTCATCTAAAACAAAAAACAAAGCAACTGATAAGTTAGAGATAGACATGTAAAGAATTAATAATTACAGAATCATAACAGCATTTTCATTGATAGAATGGTCTTGATGAGCAACACTTTAAGTCTAGAAAAGCTTCTAGAAGTTCTGAGAAGTTAGAGAAAGAAATCAACAATTGACATTTTAACAAGAAACATGGACTCTAAAATGAGACTTGAAAATACCAAAGATTCATTTGGACTTGATTTATGTAATACTTTTCTAATAGTTGGCAACATTCAACAACAACAAAAAATAGTCTAAATATCATTCTTTTTGCATTCAAAGCAATATTAATTTTAAGAAGCTACCTCCTCGTAATTCCCATTGACAATGTCTTGGTTCTGATCCTCATTATTTTTCATAGGGATAACTGCAATACTTTCAAATGATTTTCCTGTTCCAGTTTTTTCTCCCTTCAATTCATAAGAGATGGCTCTGCATTGATCATAAGATCATTATTAATTCCTTTTCACAGCATACTAGATGTTTCAATCTATTGGCCACCAATGTATTTTGTATTTTTCTCCTATTCTCCTTAAGCAAGTTGTACTCTAGCCACACACAACTTCACAAATCTCCAGAAAGTAGTATAGCATGCTTTTAGGCTTTCTACACATTTCCTCATACTGTTTCTACAATGTGAAATGCTCATCACTTTCATCTGATCCTCCAAGAACCCAGCTCAAAAAAATATCCCCTTAGTGAGACATCCTTTAAGTTTACAAGGCAGAATTGATCTGTCTAAATCATATGCCATAGAACTCGGTCTGTACCTTTATAATAACATTTGTTTACCAAACCAAAGTTCCCAAAGGCTAAAAGCTATTCATCTCTGTATCACCAGTTCCTAGAAAGAGACTGACCATTGGAGGCCAGGCTACTACAATAAACTCTGAAATCTCTGTGATCTATCACGAGAGGTTAAAGTTCACTTATGATATACCAACATGATGGGGAAAGGGAGGAGTTTCTGTTCCACACAATTGATTTGTGACCCAGGCTCCTTATATCTTATGATGCCACAATGTTCAACATGGGGACTCATCATGCTTGCCACAGAAACAGTAAGTGGAAGATTGTGGGGTGGAGGAATTTTTATGGATGAGACCTAAAGGTGGCATACACAACTCTAAATCACATCCCATTGCCATCTCAGTCACAAAATCGACCTAACTTCAGGGGAAAAGGTAGTTTAGTAGTGTTCCCAGAGAAGAGAAAAACATGGATATTAAAGTGCACATTATTCTCTGCCATCATGTGCAATAAATGAATGAAGAATTAATACAATGAAAAAGTGCTTTCTAATCTGAAGCCATTGTGGTAGATTGGAAGGGACAAAAAAATTAACTTTCAAACAAGGAAGTCCTGGTTTCAGGCTATAGCAATGCAATCTATTTACTAGCTCTGTTGCCATAACAAATGCTCAAAGTTATCTGAGTTTCAAGTTCCTCTTCTGAAAATGGAATTGGTATGGGGATTAATTGAGGTAATACATGAAAAGCATCTGGCATATAGGAAGAGCTATTTAATAATTATTCTTATTTCATTTAAATCATTTTTTAAAACAATCATCAACGTGTTAGTACAATGTTCCAACTATCAGAAATAAAAAAGATCTATTAAAAATATTCCTTAAGTTTAGGGAATTCACAGACCAGTTGTTGGAGCATAATTATACACAAGAAAATAGATATTTAAAATACATCATGATAGGCAAGCTCTTCATAAAGGACCATATCAAAATATTCAGTAAACATATGAAAAATTCTCACATCACTTGTCATCAGAAAAATGAAAATTAAAGCCACAATGAGTTACCATTACATACTCACCAGAATGAATAAAATTTAAAAGATGAACATTACTGTTGGAAAGTATATGGAGCAACTGTGAATTTCTTATCCAATGGGGAAAGTATAAATTGGTCCAACAACATAGAAATACATTTTTAAAGTACCTGCTAGATCTCAATATACACATATCCCATGATCTAGCAATCTCACTCCTAGATATACTCCCAACAAAATGAGTGTTTACATCCACCATAATATGCAGGAATATCCATAGCATCTTTATTCATAAAAGTTCTAACCTGGAAAGAAACAATTGTCTGGGAAGAAGCCTGAGGAAATTTTGGGGGGCATGGAAATGTTCTTTTGATATAGATGTAGGTATATATATTTGTCAAAACTGTTAGAACTGTATACCTAAGATCTGCACATTTCAATGTGTATAAATTATGCCTTAATAACAATAATGAAAATAACAATAAAATAAAAGTATAAAGCTGGTGTTTGCAAATTGGCAGTTATAAGAATCTCTTAGCTTACCTCAATTTTAGTTGTTTCAGATGATGACTCCTATACCTGAAGATACACCACAGACCTTCATGCATCCACTACTTATGCATTAATTTATTAATGACACAGATTATCTCAACAATTCTCTCCACATTGTGAAAATTATTATTATTAAAAAGCCATCCTCACCTTTAGCTGCTAGACAATCTAGCCTTTACAGAACCCCAATGTGAGTTCTGCATACTACCTAGATACATATATTTTAAGGCGGAACACCGAAACATGTCCTATATTTTGGTTAAGAATCGAGACTTTCATATTGAATTATATATATTAGTCTTCTTCATAAAAAGGTAATCTTTCTCATTTCTGTGATAAAAAAAAAAACACCACATAGGAAAAAATATTTTATTGTAAATCTGACTTAAAATAGGAGGTAATAAAATCAATTTCTCAAAGTCCTCTAAAGTATTGTCTTTAAAGCTATATTTTGTTTCTTAATTATATGGTAATATATAAATATATTAAAATATTTGAAAATATAATAAAATAAAAATACAAAATGTACAAATTTCCAATCCCAAAGACAACCACTTTGTATTAGACATTATTTCTGCCATTAGATACATAGAAAAATAGATAGATCATTGATAGATAGATACTGTCTTTATAAAGCTATTTAGATTTTAAAAAAAACTAGAAGATAATGAATAAATACTGGCAAAAAAAATTAAAATCACTCACAATTTTACCATTCCAATAAAGTAAGCACAATCAACTTTATGCCATAGAAGAATTACTTATTTCCTTGGTTATCCAGGACTTAGAAGTAGAAAAATGAAATGTGGAACATCTCTACATCTGGCTCCATTTGCAATATAAATAATTATAATTTTTCTTTGATTTTTACATTAGATTATTTTCCCATTTTAGTTTCTTTTTTTCTGATTTTTCATCTTTTGCGGTTTTCTATATTTATATATATATTTTTTACATAGATTTTTCAAGCATATTTAGAGCTGGAAGAGGCTATGGTAAAGATTGCTAGCTAATTGCCCTTTTAAATCAGAAATCTAAAAGTAGTAGGATGGGGAATCCCCATAAATTAGATGCTGAGTAATATCTAGTATTAAATATCAAGGGTTTCTGTAAAGCCTGTGTTTCTAAGAAAGCTAGAAATAATTTTTGGAGAGAGAAGTCAAAGTAAAAAAGACTTCTAAAGGCAAAGAAAAACATGGAGAAAATTGTCTTTTTGTTATTACATAACAGATTCTTGTGTTGGCCTTTTCAAAGATCCCTGCATGTGAAAAGAAGGTAGATTTATCCTATGAAGTCTCATTGGAATTATTCCTTCTTTCTACTTGGTGACATTTGCTTCAGATCATTAGCAACTAAGAAAATAGTGTATAAGCTTCCAGGATAATTGAAGTGGAGATCCACAGTATACTATTTCCCACTAAAGATTAAGGTTCAAATACTCAGAGATTCTAAAACAGAGGAAAAAGGAATCATCTATGAGAGAAATAATGGGTGCTTTATCTCAATAATATAATTTTATTGGATACAGAAATAATGTCCTTTACTTCCAAGAGAGAAGCTTTGAATAGAATCTACTTGACTCTGTAGTTCTGTTATTTCCTCATGGAAGGACTTGCAGATTAGTCACTGCCAAATATGCCACTTTTATAGAATCAAAAACGGTGCTTTTCTTAGAGAAGAGAATTAATTTAATCAGAAATGAAATGCTAACCCTCCAAATATTCTGAAGGGACCCTGCAAAGTTTGACTTTGTGAAATCTGACATAGCTCACAGAAAAAAGAAAAACACTTAGGGTTTCAAATAAGGAAACAACATGAAGTAGACAACTTCATTCTTAGAGGGACAAAGTATTGAACAAAAGATTCTGCCTCATACACATTGAGTCTAAGCCTGGCTAAATCTAATTCTCTGCCTACTTCCTATCTACTTCTTCATAACTGAACATGAATAGAGGGAAAAAAACACAGCTTTACTAACTAGAATCATTTCATTTTTAAGATTATAAACTTATAGTTGTCCCACTGTCAGGTTACCCTCACAATGACAGGTGACACTTCAAGTACCAGGCTGTTTTAATTTCCCAAACAATCCTATGATGTAAGTATACTATTGTTATCCCAATTTTACAGATCAGGACACTGAGGCATTTAGCTGATAAGTAAGTTACCTGAAGAAATAGTCATAAGTGGCGCTGCCAAGATTGGATTCCAGTCTGTCTTCAGGATCTTTGCTGAGTAACCAGTACATGATACTGCCTTTGCCATCTTATCTCATTTCCCTGGTAAACTTGCTTTTCCATTGTTGGAGACCATTATTTACAGACAGTCTCTTAAAATCTACAGAAATAATTCACCCTTCGTCAATCTTAATTGATGATCCTGATTTTTATTTTCCCAATGAAATAAAGTATTAAGAAGACTGCCAGCTAGATGGCAAAATGGTATAGATGATAAAGCTTTGTTCATCCCCTCTTGCGACTACATCAAAGCTGAGATGGAAACATAAAGCAAACAGCGAGCAGAGTCTCTTGGGAGTCTAGATGTACAGAAGCCTACAACTAGGGAGAGAAATAAGAAATCACCCTGCTCCAGTTGGAGGTAGGAGGGGGTGAAGACAAAAGGTTGCCTGGTCCCCAGAAGCTAAGGGAGACAGAGCCCATAGCAGTGGCAGCCACTGATGCCTCTGGTCTGCAACCGGACTTTCGCAGTGATAGACCTGCTTGCTCTGAGCACCAGTGCCCAGTCAGCTGCTCAGGGGACACAAGAGACTTACCAAGGGACACTGAGTTGTTGGAACAAGGGCTGGAGTATCCACTGTTCCCCTGTTGAGCCCTCCCCCTTCCCAGTGTACCCACGCAGAACTGCCATAGAGGAGATGTATCAAACTGGATAACAGAGGTCACTCTACCCAGAGAATTTCCTAAACTCTGCCTCCCCCAACTAGTGGCTTCACCCAGAAAACATCCAATTGTGTCCTCACTGAGTCCTGTGCCACTTGTGTAACAGCATCAAGACTCACACTGATAGCAGCTGACCTCGGTTTCTGGTGTGGCTGCCTGAGGCAATTATAAGCACAGCATCTGTAGGTTGCTTGCTGAATCTTAACAGGTGGCCCTCGAGAGGCACAGGCTGAAGCTAAATTTGGTCTGCAGTTAAACCCTTCTCAGGACTGTGCTGCTGAACACCTAGTACACAAAGCCATGCCAATAAGATGGGGAGACTTAGGAGCTTTGTTTAGTACATAGAAACAGACACAGGAAGGTAGCCAAAATGAGAAAACAAAGAAGCAGAAACAATATGAAAGAACAGAATATAGATCAAGAAAAAATGGAGTCAAGCAATCTAACAGATGCAGAGTTCAAAACACTGATTATAAAAATGTTGAATGAAATTAAAGGATGTATAGAAGAATTCAGTGAGAACTTTATCAAAGAGATAAAAGCAAAAATGGGAATGGAAATTATAAAAGGGAACCAGTCAGAAATGAAAAATACATTATCTTAGTTGAAGAGGATATTAGACGAAATCAACAGAGTGGAGGAAGAAGAGGATCGAATCACCGATAGAGGGGATGTGGAAGCCAAGGACATCCAATCAGAATGGCAAGAACAAAGTAACCAAGAATATAATAATAATTTAAGGAGCTTATGGGACACAATTAAGGGTAACGACATCTGTGTCATAGGGGTACTTGAAAAGGGGAACAAGTTGAATATATATTTGAAGAAATAATGATAGAAAACTTCCCTAACCTGAAGGAAATAGACATATAACCCCAGGAAGCTCACAGAATTCCCCCCCCAAAATGAACCCAAATAGGCTCAAACCGAGACACATAATAATTAAAATGCCAAAGTTTATATACAAAGAGAGAATCTTAAAAGCAGCAAGAGAAAAGCAATTAGTTATCTACAAGGGAGCTCCCAAAGACTGGCAGCCTATTTCTCAAAAGAAACTGCAGGACAGAAGGGCTTGACACAAAATATTTGATGGGATGAAAACCCAGGATCTACAACCAAAGCTATCATTTAGAGTCGAAAGACAAGTAAAGAGGTTCCCAGGCAAAAACAAGCTAAGGAAATTTATAAACACTAAGCTAGTATTACAGGAATTGTTGGCGGAACTTCTTTAAGAAGAAAAATCATGTACTAAAAACATGAATAAAGAATGGTAATAACTACATATTTATCAATAAGTACCTCAAACGGAAAAGAATTAAATACTCCAACCAAAAGTTAAGAAAGCCGAATGAATAAGAAAACAAAACCCCTACATATCTAAAAGAGACTCACTTTAGATTAAAAGACACACATAAACTAAAAGGAAGGGGATGGGAAAAAATATTGCCTTGATGGACCTAAAGAGTATTGTGCTGAATGAAGTAAGTCAGATAGAGAAAAACAAATACCACATGATTTCACATACATGTGAAATCTAAAGAACAAAATAACAACAATGAAAATGGAAACAAACTCATAGACACAGAGAATATTTTGAGGGCTACTAGATGTTGCAGGGGTTGGGAGTTGGTGAAAAAGTACAAAAGGATTAAGAGTACAAATGGATAGATACAAAATTGTCATGGAGATATGAAGTGTAGCATAAGACAGGTAGTCAACAGTGTTATAAAAAATATGTAAGAGGGAAGAGGGTTACATGATTTAGTGGGGTGAACACTTCGTGAGTTATATAGATTATATATACATTTAGATGTAATATATATATTACATCTAAAACTCAACAAAAAACACCCAAACTGCACACCAGCACATCTGAGCATGAGATCTGTGCATAAGAGCTATCACAGGTCAGAATCCCATGTGTCGGGCGGTGGACTGGAAGAAATAAAGAAACTGCTTCTCGCAGCCACGGAAACTTCCTGTAGTTAGAGGGGGAGGGGAGAAGGCGTGGTGACTTCCATGAACAGCCCTGCCTGAAAGAGTTTGTGAGTTCCATGCAGCTGGTGGCAGGGCCCAGTCATCAGGGCAGAAAGCAGACAAGAGGACAGCAGAAAAACAGCAGTTGATTTTAACAAGGTTGCAAAACTGAGGCTGAGCTGCAGCCTCCAATGCACAACCATGAGGGCCTCTCCCGCCACACCCTCCAAGACCGATCACCGTAGAACCCCAAGGGAATCTGAGCAAATGCTACCAAAACTTTTGCTAACATTGATAGGGACTGAAACTGAGGATAGTGAGCATGATTAAATATCTACAAGAAAATAAAAGCATTATATAAAGCAGGGATCCAAGAGGCTTAGATGCCACCTACTGAAAACCAAGAGGAAAGGACCATTTTTGCAGCAGGCTAAAGAAAGACCTTTATATAATAAATCTTTCTGGGAAAAAAAGCAGAATACATTTCCATTAATGTCCAGGTGGAAAAAGAGTGCATCCTACACCATGAACAACCAAGGTGACAAGGCATCTCAAAGAAAGAGAAAAATCTCCAGAAAATAAACTTACAGGCATAGAAATATGCAACTTAAATGACAGAGAATTCAGGATGGTATTTCTGAAAAAACTCAGTGAGTTCTAAAACAAGTCATATCAACAATTTCAGGAATTGAAAAACAACTATAAGCAGACTGATAAGCAGAGCAAAGAAACTGAAATCCTAAAAAAAAAAAACAAACAAAAAAAACCAGAATAGATCTTCTGGAGATAAAAAATTTATTGCAAGAATTAAAAAATGAAATTGCAAGCTTTGGAAATGGAGTCAACCAAATGGAGGAAAGGATTAGTGATATCGAAAACAGAAATCAAGAAGTAAATGAGAAGGAAGAAGAGACAAACCAAAGAATAAAAAATAATGAAAGAGAAATTCAAGAACTAGCTGATACCATCAGGAGAGGAAACAGAATAATGGACATTATTAAAGGCGAGGAAAATGAGCAGAAACTAGAAAGCATTTTTAGACAAATAGTTGACAAGAATTTCCCAAATCTAAGAAATAAGCTGAACCTTGGAATTCAAAAAGTTAATAGAACACCCAATTATCTCAACCAAAAAGGCCTTCACCAAAACACATGTTATTAAAGTTCTAAAAAATCAACGACAAAGATAGAATTTTCAGGGCAGCCAGGGAGAAGAAAATGGTAACAAAGAAAAACCCATTAGATTACCCTCAAACTTCTCAGCGCAAATCTTACAAGGCAGAAAGGAATGGAATCAAATATTCAAACTACTAAGTGAAAGGGACTACCAGCCTAGAATAATGTATCCAGCTAAGCTCTCCTTTAGATATGAAGGAGAAATTAAGGCCTTTCCAGACATACAAAAATGGAATGAATTCACTATGAAGCCTGCACTACAGGAAATACTTAAAGGGATCAGCTCACATAAAACAAAATGACAAACAACAACAACAACAACAACAAACCCACATAATTAGGAGTAAAGTGATTATCAGGCAAATGGAAGCAGAAGAGTGGAACCCATACTAAGAACAGAACATTATGAGCTTAAATAATAAGAAGAGAATTGCTATAGCAATATAGTAATGAATATTCAGCATACATAGGAACAAATTGAGATAACAATGACTGAAAAGGGGAGAATTCAAACATTCAAATTCACAAGGGAATGAAGATAAGTCATGAACAGAAGAAAATTGATGACTATACATATATAACTATCTACTACATATTTGTATGGGTAACCACACAATGAAGATTCAGAAGTAAAGTATGTAACATAAAACAATAAGAACCAAAGGCAAAACCCACAAAAACTAACCAAAATAAAGAAAACAGAAACACAAGGTCAAGGAAGCAATGGAAACACTGAGCTATCAAAAAGCAGAAGATAAAATGGCTATAACAAGACCTCATATTTCAATAACCACCCTAAATGTAAATGGACTGCATTCACCAACAAAAAGGCACTGAGTTGCAGATTGGATCAAAAATCAAACCCAACCATATGCTGCCTCCAGGAGACACATCTCAGCTCCAAACAAATATACACTCAAAGTAAAAGGATAGAAAATGATATTTCAAGCAAATGGCACTCAGGGAAAAGAAGGAATAGCAATACTAATAATCGGACAAAATAGACTTCAAAATAAAAAATGTAAGGAAAGATATTGAGGGATACTTCATAATGATAAAGGCAATAATGTACCAAGAAGACATAACACTTATTAATATCTATGATCCCAATCAGGGAGCCTTGAAATATATAAAGCAATTACTAACAGAACTAAAGGGAGAAACAGACCAAAGCACTTTCATAGTAGGGGACCTAAATATCTCACTGTCAGATATGGACAGATCAACAAACAGAAAATCAATAAGGAAATAACATTCTAAATGATACATTAGAACAACTGAACATAATTGGCATTTACAGAGCCTTCCATCCCAATGATCCAGCTGCTTATACATTCTTCTCTAGTGCACATGGAACATTCTCAAGAATTGACCACATACAAGGACACAGAGATAGACTCAATAAATATAAGAGAGTTGAAATCATACCAACCATATTCTCTGATAATACTTTGAAACTAGAGATCAACTGCAAACAGAAATCAGGAAGAACCACAAATATATGGAGATTAATCAACATGCTACTAAAGAATAACTTGGTCAGAGAAGAAATAAAAAGAGAGATCAAGAGATACATAGAAACAAATGATAATAATAGTACAACATATCAAAACTTTTGGGACATGGCAAAAGTGGACATAAGTGGAAAGTTCATATCATTACAGGCTTATCTCCAAAAACAAGAATGAGCCCAAATAAACAACCTAACACTTCATCTTAAAAAACTATAAAGGATGAACAAATGAAGCCAAAAGTCAGCAGAAGGAAGGCAATAATAAAAATTAGAGCAGAAATAAATGAAATTGAAAACAAACAAAAAAATAGAAAAAATAAATGCAATAAAGAGCTGTTTTTTGAGAAAGTTAATAAAATTGACAAGCCCCTGATTAGACTCACTAAACAAAAAAGAGAAAGGACACAAATAAACAAAATCAGGGATGAAAAAGGGAAAATTATAAATGACATTGCAGAAATACAAAGGATCATACAAGAATACTATAAAAAAGTATATAACACCAAATTTAATAACCTAGAAGAAATGGACCAGTACTTAGAAAAATACAACCTTCCTAGACTGAATTAAGAACTGGAAAATCTAAATAGATGGATCAGAAGTATGGAAATTGAAACAATTATCAAAAACCTACCAAAAAATAAAAGTCTAGGACCTGGTGGCTTCATCAGTGAATTCTAACAAACATTTATAGAAGATTTAATACCTATTCTCCTCAAACTCTTTCAAAAAATCAAAAAGTAGGCAATACTTTCCAATTAATTTTATGATGCCAATATTACTCTGACACCAAAACCTGGTAAGGATAACACAAAAGAAGAAAACTACAGACCAATACCTCTCATGAACACAGGTGCAAAAATCCTAAGTAATATACTAGCAAACTGAATATATCACCATATTAAAAAGATTATACACCACAATCAAATGAGCTTCATTTCAGAAGCACAGGTTAGGTTCAACATATTCAAATCTATTAACATGACACATTATAAAAACAAGTTAAAAAAAATAAGAATCATATGATCATATCAATACATGCAGAAAAAGCCATTGACAAGATACAGCATCCATTCATGATCAAAACACTTGACAAAATCAATACTGAAGGAAAGTATTTTAACATAATAAAGGCTAAGTATGACAAACTCTCAGCTAACATACTTAAGGGTAAAAAACTAAAAATCTTCCCTCTAAGATCAGGAACAAGGCAAGGCTGTTCACTATCGCCACTGTTATTCAATATAACGTTGGAGGTCCTAGAAAGTGCAATCAGGCAAGAGAAAGATATAAAAGGCATCCAAATAGCAAGAAGTCAACCAGTCACTATTTGCAGATGATATGATTCTTTATATAGAAAACCCTAAAGACTCCACAAGAACACTACTACAAACAATAAGCAAATACAGTAAAGTTTCTGGATACAAAATCAATGTTCAAACACCCATAGCATTCCTATACTCTAATAATGAAGTGTCAGAAAAAGAAGTGAAAAAAAAAATTCCTTTTGCAATTGCAATAAAAAGAATAAAATATCTAGTAATAAATTTAACAAAACATGTGACAGACCTATATAATAAAAACTACAAGACCCTATTAAAAGAAATTGAAGAAGATACAAAGAAATCAAAAGATATTCCATGTTCTTGGATTGGAAGAATCAACTTAGCTAAAATAACCATATTATCTAAAGCATTATATAGATATAATGCAATCTTTATCAAAATCCCATCAGCTTCTTTTAAAGAAATATAATTAAAAATCATCAGATTTGTATAGAAGCACAAAAGACCTTAAATTGTCAAAGCCATCCTGAGAAGAAAAGAATGAGGTTGGAGGCTCTACTCAACTTCAAATTACACTACAAAGCAACAATAATCAAAACATCATGGTGCTGGCTGCATAACAGACACACAGACCAGTGGAACAGAACTAACTGAGAGTCCAAAAGTAAACCCATATTTATATGGGCAAATAATTTTTGACAATAAAGCCAAAAACATGTAGTGGAGAAAGGAAAGCCTCTTCAGTAAATGGTGCTGGGAATACTTGAAAGCTACATACAAAACAATAAACTAGACTTTGTGCCAGAGACCACTGGCTAAGATCGAAGAGTTCCTGAGACGGGGAGTGAGGATTGAGAAAAGAGAGAAAAAAAGAGACAGAGAGAGACAAAAGATACAGTCGGGAGGGCTAACAGTAAATACTGCGCCCAGAGTTTATTTAGCACAGCATATATATATCCTTGGAGAAGCAACGCCCACACATATGCAAATGACCGCTAACCTTTACATAAGTTCTTGCAAAACATCCTTGTTCCTGTTTTTGTCTCTTATTCCCTGGGGCAAGAAACATTCAACATTAAGCCAAATTTCCTCCTTCATTAAACAAGCCCACCTGATCTGCAAACTTCTAGCTTGCAGGCAACTCCAACCCTGTCTGCGGGGCATTCATCAAGAATGGCTCCCAACAACTTTGTCTATCATCACACAGCAAAATCAACTCAAAATGAATTAAGAACCTGAATAAAATCTGAAACAATAAAATGTATAGAAGAAAACATAAGAACTAAACTCAAGTTCTTGGACTTAAAGACAATTTTATGAATTTGACCTCAAAAGCAAGGGACATAAAAGCTAAAATAAATAGATGGGACTACATCAAACTAAAAAGCTTCTGCTCAGCAAAAGAAATCGTCAACGAGGTAAAGAGACAACCATCCAAATGAAAAAATATATTTACAAGCAATGCCTTCGATAAGGGCCTAATACCCAAAATATACAAAGAACTCATACAACTTAATAACAACAAAAAAGCAAATAATCAAATCAAAAAATAGGCAGAAGACCTGAACAGACACTTCTCCCTAGAGGACATACAAATGGCCAAGAAATATTTGAAAAGATGCTCAACATCACTAGCTATTAGAGAAATGCAAATCTAAATCATGATGAGATACCATCTCATACCTGTTAGGATAGCTATAATCAACAGGACAAGTAATAACAAGTGATGGAGAGAATGCAGAGAAAAAAGACCCCTCATTACACTGCTGGTGGGACTGCAAACTGGTACAGCCACTATGGAAAACAGTATGGCGGTTCCTCAAAAAACTAAGAATTGATCTACCATATGATCCAGCAATCCCTCTACTGGGCATTTACCCCAAAGACTCATCCAGAAAGATATTTGTGCACCGATGTTCATAGCAGCACTATTCACAGTGGTTAGGACATAGAAGCCACCAAAGTGTCCTACGATAGATGATTGGCTAAAGAAGCTATGATACATACATGGGATATTACTCAGCCATAAGAAGTGATGAAATACTGTCAATTGTGACAACATAAATGGACCTCGAGATAATCATGCTAAGCTAAATAAGCCAGATAGAAATGGTTGATATCATTTATATGTGGGATATAAACCTAAAAGCAACAAATGAACAGGACAAACAGAGACTCATGGACATGAACTATAGACCGATGGTTACCAGAGTTTTGGGTGTGAAGAGGAGATGGAGGTAGACAAGGTAAAGGGAGTCAAATATAGGAGGGTTAGGGGAAGGGTGAAGGAAGGAAGTATCAAATTCATTAGTCAATTCAATGTCTATATATCACCCATCCATCCAACAAGATTTAAAGTAATCTCTTCATTTTGTTCTCTGTGAAATCCACTTATTTCACAGATGGCTTCTCTTCAATTTTATTTGCTGGTCGGTCCTTGGCCCTGTTTTCTCTCCAGTGATCTTCCAATACCATGATCTCATATTTTACATGCTAATGATGCCCAATTTGTATTCCTCATGCAGGAATACAACTCTCTCTGACTCCAGACTCATCTTTGAGTATTTATTTAATAGCAATAGTAGTAGTTTAGAGGTATCTAAAACATAACAGGTTCAAATCGAAACTCTTTATTCCCACTTTGAACCCCCACCCTTCCACGCCCCCACCTCACACACACTATACATACTAAAAGTCTGCTTCTTCACTATCTTCCTTATTGTGGCTACCAACAGCCATCCACTTGCTAAAGCTCAATTAGGGTCTCAGCGCAGGTGAAGGTTGTGCGCTACAAAATTCTAGGTGGCTCCACTCTTTCCATTATTTCAAATCCTTCTTTCATGGTAGTTTCTTCCATCCAATCCATCAGAAAGCCTTGCTGTGTTTACTCTCAAATATCAAAGTCCCATTAACTCTGCTCACTTTTTCAAACACCATACTTCTCTGAGATATCATCTTCTTCATAGACTTTAGAAACTGATTCACAACTGGTTTGCTTGCTTCTACCAGTCTTAGTGTAGTTTATTCTACACACTGTCACCAGAGACATTGAATTATGTCACTTCCCTGCCATACTCTCCCACTGTCTCTCCTTACCATGTACTCTCAACACTCCAAGCCAGCTTCTGCTTCGAGACCTTTACACCTGCTATTTCCTTCCTATGTTATTCCCTCTCACTTCAAACACTCTTTGTTAGATCTCTACACTGCTTATTCCTCTGCTCAAATATCATCTCTTGGAAAAGCACACCCTGATATCCATTAAAACAGCCTTTCCTTTCCCTACGCTCTATCTCCTTCCATTTCTTGGTAACATCACAATCTGAAAGTATATTCTTATACATACTTGTTTGGTCACTGTATAGTTTGTCTCCCCTACTGCAACTTAAGTGCAGGAAATTTGTCTTGTCACTGGATCCCCAGTGCTCAGAATAGAGCCAGGCATCTAGTAGGTGCTCCATGAGTCACTATTATATTAATGAATAAATTAATAAGTAACATACATCTAATTTTATATATGGCTCCTTTAGAACTCTATCATTTTTCTTGATATTTTAATTCCCAAAGAAAGGGAAAGAGTCACTGAAGTAAAAAATCTCTCTGACATAGAGATCAGGAATGATTCCTAGCTAAACAAAGGCCAATTTACAAATAGTTGACAAATTGACTGAGTTTTGGTCAATTCATTTTTTAAAGTCACCTCCTAAATGTGTAGGCTTTTGCAGTCACTGGATCAACCATGCAGTCAATACATTTCAGTCTCAGAGGGGGAAATAGATTGAAATTTTCTAAACCTCTATTTTTTTACTCTCTCAACATGGTTAGTACATACTTTGGACAAGTTCCAAATAGAAACCATTTACTTTATAAAAATCTCCATGTTACCCTTGTTGTATCTACTTCACTTGTGTTATTTCCTTTTCACATTCAAGTACTTAGAAAGCACATTTGCCTTTGTTACTAGAGAAACTAATGTCAGACAATTGATTAAAATCTCTTCTAATTCTCATGTTTCCTGAATTCATATTAACAGAAGGGTAACAGACCAACAACCTCATCTGCAGTTATTCCAAATAAAGCTTCATCTTCATCTTCATATTTGAACACTAACTTTAAGAGCAAAACTCATCACAGAGCAGAGAAAAGGGGCACATTTTAGCAGTTAAGCTTCAGGCAGACTTGATCCGAACTAAATGCTTTGTAATCTCTCTTTAAACAAAAGCTTTAGCTTTTGTAATCCTCCTCTTTATCTATCCCTATGAAGCCTCCTGAGGTTGAAACTGCTGCTCATGTCATTTTTATAAACAACCTAGATCTCTGCCTACAAATTGCTTTCCAAAGGTGACAGCAGCAGTGTCAACTTAGCTCAAGTATCACGAGTCACATTTCCCTTCCTTTGGAGACACCTGCCAAAGCAAAACCCAGGCATTCTTTGCTTGTATTCTCAATGAACACATTCTGTTACCAAGCATTTAGCCAGCCAAGGGGCTTTGCTCATTAAAGCATGATTGAGAGGCTACCGTGTCTGTCTGTACCTCATGTTCTTAAAATTCTAAGAAAAGCCTTTCATTCATCATATAAATAATCACTGTACTACATTGTACCTCTGGCTCCACTAAAAATCTGGTGTTTTAATAGGGTCCTTAGGTGCCTGTGAACTTCCACTACCTTTCCTGAAGGTAAACAGCAAGACAGCTCAGGCTCTTTGATGGCAGACTGGTACCCTTGGGAAACAAGCTCAGCCAGAATGAAATGGCTTACAGTGGCCCAGTCACTGTGGGCTTCCCAACAGGTATCTTTAATACATGCTGATGAATGTCTTCATATAGAAACAATAAAAAGCTACACTTCAGATAAAAGCCAGAAAATACAAATAAAAATATATAACTATGCAGAAACATCAGAGAGATTCCAACTTTCGTAGCACCTATTATAGCAGGGCCATGTATTCACATGTGTGTGAATACACGTATAAACACATACATACATCCTCCTCAAAAGAGCAGTTGCCCTTCTATCTTCTCACAAGCCTATAAGCTATCTGTGGAAGAGAGAAACAGTCTCTGGATAAAATTCTCCTAAGATAAAGGCCAATCTTGACTTTATCTCTAGGCTCAGACTCAGTGATAAGAAAGTTGCTATGGCTGGAAATAAAGGGAACTGGATTTTCAAGAAGTGGCCTATTTTAATGGAAAAAGCATAAGCTTTAGAATTAAAGAGACCTGGCTTTAAAACCCTCATGTGCCATATATTAGTCTGGCTATGGGCATGTACATTAAATTCTCTGAGCCTCAGTTTCCTCATATGCATAAAGTTTCTTGAAAGCATTAAAGATGATGTATTCAAAGTGGCTGGAACAGAGTAAGATCTCAAAGAATAGTTGCTAGCCTCTACTATAGGTCAACTCGTACTCTTATTGGACAAAACATGCTCTGGTTTCTTCATCAAGGAATCAATTCTAGTGCTCAAAGATTCCAAACTTAGCACTTACACTCATGGAAGGATTGATGTAAAAAATCAGGATTTTCTCAACAAAAATTGATGAATCTCTTCCTTCTTCTTGGTGTCCCTGAATGGTAGTTGGGCAAAAGTCCTGTCTCCATATTTGCACAAGTGTTAATAAAATGGGACAGGATGATGATAAATACTTAGAGAAGAAAGTGTAAAATCTTCACTCTCATCTCGGCATTGTTCTCTCCATACCTGCCCCCACCTCTGCCCCTGCCTCTCTATCTCTATCTCTGTCTCTTTCTTTTATCTCTATCCATCTCTATATTTCTCAACTGATCTCTTTTTTCCTTTCTCTCCTTCTCTCCAAATGTCATGTGGAAAGTGTAATATCACAGCCTTATATTTCAGAAGATCATTAACATAAACACCCCTATAAAACTATATACAAATATAAGTTAATATTACTAGCTATGTAATCATTATTGTAGGCATAATTCTAAATCATAATATTTCCAGTTTTTCTTCACTATACATTATGTTCAACTCTGGACTGTCCTAGAAAGTAGTAATTGAAGAAAAGTTGATATTCCTAAAGTGCTTCATATAGAGAATACTGGGTGAAGGAATCATACTATCTTGCCTTTGGAGAGTCTTCCAAGAGTTCTCTTTTCTACATCCCATTCATGATTTATATTAAACAATTTCATCTCTTATGGAGGACTGCAACTTATCTTCCTACAAAGAAAACTCATGCAGCTAAACTCATTGTCATCATTTTTTTAAAAGTGTGCATATACAAGGGCATTCTTGATCCTTTATTTAAAAGGTGGGTAACAAAATTTAGATGGCATTAATCAGTAAGGATAGATAGATAGATAGATAGATAGATAGATAGATAGATAGATAGACAGACAGAAGACATACAGACAGACAGACACTATTTTGAACTGACTAGCTAGCATTTTTCACTTGTTTTTAGATTATGAATCTATCCTAAAATTGCCTTCATAATGAACTAGTCTGGCTCAAATTGAAGTTTTCATTCTATCTTATATTGATTACAGTAACTATAATAACAAACCAACATCCACAGAGTAAAACTTTCTTCCATGCTGATGAACAATTGGTGAATTCACTGACTTGTTTTGCTTTAATGAAAAGAACTCTGTTAAATCTTTAAAACTGTCCTCAAATTGCCTGAAACCTACTTTTTTTTTCAGCTTGAAGGTGCTTTTATGAGTCAAAGTTAAAGCCAGAAGCCCAAGCTATAGAACAAATGCTACAGATAAGATGAAGTGTTACAATTTACACCTGACTCCTCAGTAGCACCATTTTTGATTTATACTTCTGAATAGATGTAGTATTCTATTGTGCAACAAATTATCACAAATCTAGTAGCTTAAAACATATATATTTATCTCACAGTTTCAGTGGGTCAGGAGTTTGAGCTTTTAACTGGGTCCTTCGCTTAAAGTCTCATGGGCTGCAATCAAAGTGTCAGCCAGGTTGCATTCTGCTCTGAAGGCTTGACTGGGAAATCATCCACTTACCCACTCACTCCAATTGTTGACAGAATTCATTTCCTTGTGGTTGTAGGGCTGAGGGTCCTGGCTTCTTACTGGTTAGAGGATGAAGGGTGTTCTTGGGTCTCTCAAGTCTGACTATTTGTCTCTTGCCAGACAGCCATTTTCACTCCTCTACATCTATCAAAATCTGGCCAAGCCTTCAGGGTGCATCTCAGTTCCTGCAAATCCTGTCCTCTGCTCTATTGGTCTCAACACTGGCTGTAAAATAAAATCTTCTAGGATATTTAAATCCAAACATATTTTCATGTTCAGATCCCAAGCATGTTTATTTAATTGGTCTAGGATGGAATATGGGCAATGGAATTTTTTAAAAGAAGTAATTCTAATGTGCGGCAATCAATAGTACTTGAAAACCACTTAATTCAAATTCAACTTGAATTGTCACATTCTGTTTTGTAATTTTATTATGCTTCTGACATTTCCATGTTTAAATATGTCAGCTTACAATGAAAATCCTCTCACTCCTCCAATTGTGGATCTTTCTTTACTCATCTAGTCAAAAAGGCCTTTTCATCTTTAAAATATAAAACAGATTCCAGTTTTCTTGAGCTTATATATAAGGAAGAAGAGTATCACTTTGGGGCATAGGGTTGAGAACATCCCTTATTGTTTAACAGTCATCATGTGCAAAGAATATCAAAGCTTTACTTTCCAGCATAGTAAGAGTTAATCGTGTGGTGGGATTTAAGGGGCTCTTGGCAGAGCCTTTGATTTAAATATCTGTTTTACTCTTGGTGCCACATTAACCAAACTTCTGTCATTAGAGATTCATTTATTTGGATTAAGCTTTTCACCTTTTTAAGGGCTCTTCATTAGTCATAAATAATCCTAGAAAGATTCATTAAGACTTTTCTATGAAATAGCTCACTGGGTCACTGTTCTTAGTGACAAAAGGACGCACATACAATTAACATTTATAATAGCCTTTATTCTGTCTCTTTCTCTAGATTGTGCTCTCTGTAAAGGCAGGGCTGTGCCTTTATTAACTATTATAACCCCAGCACCTAGCTCAGTATCTGACACAAAGCAGAATCATGGAACTTTATGAATAAATGAATTAATGATAAATAATAGAATGAATAAACATAGTTGAACAAAGCTGTGGCCATAATTAGTCATGAATCCTAAAAGAAGGAAAAGAGAAAGAAAGATATAGAATTCTTAGAGAAAAAGCATTGTGATGCCATAGTTTTCTGGAGGTCTGAAGCTCTGCGCACATCCCAAAGAGAAAGCGCATTAAAGACAACTCACCATTTTGAGGCCGTTGACTTTTTTGCTTAGATTTCTCCCCATCTTTATTCTTCAATAATGTAATAATATGGATAATCGGAGCTGTCATTTACTGAGCTTTTACTAAAATCATATATTGTATTAAAGATTTATTTTTATTGATCCTCCTAATAACTATAAAGCAAGTATTTTCATTAACAATTTACAGATGAAGAAACCTAAGCTTACAGAGGATATGTAAATTGTGACAATCAAATAGCAGACCTGGGTTTTGAGGCACAATCTGAAACCGTGTGGTTTCATTGGCTCCTGGTGCTCCTCTTTCTATATGCTTTACCCCACCCCAACACACGCCCTTTTCTCTTTTTTTTCTGTTTCACACGGTCACACATAAACATTGGACTTGAAGATGCAGTTTACCCGGACTGAGTGTATGCTGGCCTAGAGAGGTCTGAGTTAAAAAATAAAAGCAGCTTTTGGAATTGATCATAAGAACCATGAAGTTTCTCAGCAGCCAATTTGCAGAGGAAAATATATTGAGGTCTTAATATACCTGTCCCTGAAAAAAAGAAAGGTTTCTTCATATTGAACTTGGAGAGAGATTTCCTACATTGATAAGGAGACATACAGAATCTAGGAGAAAATATTCTCAGTCCCTATTTTATATCAAATGCAGAAGAATATATAATAGTCCTTACAAAGACCTTTGATAAAAGTCAAGAGCATGATATCAGAGTGCAATTTAGTATCTCTAGCTTAGATATGATACAAATCTGGGTGGTCTCATATGGTAGCACTTGCTGAGGAGAGGAAAAAGTATAAATCAGCCTCTGTAAGCAAAGGTTGTTTGAAAGGCCATGGAAAAATGGAGTATGAGAATCCAAATACTTAGAAGAGAATATAGAGTACACACTTTTAATATGATTATCTCTAAATACTACTTTTTACAATTAAATTTCTTAAATTAGAGCTGTTCTCACTCAGATAAACATTATATTCTCTTTCCAGAGACTGGAGGTGAGTATCCTGGAACCTTGATCCTAGCTATTTCCTGAAGGTTTTCAAACCATGTCAGTAGTTGCTGAGGTAACATTCTCTTATGGCATAAACACTTTTAACCATCATTTGTATACAGACAAGGCCCTTCCTCATAAATGAAGTCCTGCATGGACAGAGTAGTCTACTTGCAGACAGAGTAGGCATTTTAACTTAGAGAGTATTTGGAAGAGATATCACATTACACTTCACTAAGGATGGAAAAAATTAGTTTGGAAAGTTTTCAGAAGTAGTAGTAGTAGCAGTGTATATATATATATATATATATATATATATATATATATATATATATATATATATATATATATTGCCCTTCTATATACTTCCTAACATATATAAGACAAATTTTATATATAGGTAGAGGGGAAATCTGAGAATAGACAGGGCTAATAAAAGGAATGAACAGTTAGTTATAGCATGACTACTATTCCATTTTCCATGACTCCTAGAAAGAGTGTCAGAGAGTCAAGAATGTCTGCATACATGGTAAGAGAATTTGGCACAGAGAGGATGTTCTAAAGAAAAACTCATCATGAAAATCCATTTGGCCATAGGCCAAAACACCTCCCAGTGAGTAGGGATGAGGTGGAGACCTGTATTACCTGTTCAAATGTATCATGAAAGTTCCAAGACGTCAAATATTTGAAATATTCATGTACACAAAAAGCTGGATTTATCTGGTGGGAGAGGAAAAGTAAGACTAGCACTAGGAAGAGATGGCAGAGGGTGGGGAGAGAGGAGGATTAAACAATATGAGCTTTAAATGGCAAAAGAAAAGGAAGATAAGGATGGATGAGAGAGGCAACAAGAACAATATGCTGCTGGTGATGTTTCCTGCAGAAAGCAGAAAGGATGGTTAGGCAAAGGGAGAAATGAGAAGGACTTGACGTGCTGTTGTTGGTCTGAACATAAAGTGGGCAATGTGAGAGGAATGTGAGTGGTCCCTAGGACCAGAGAATAGGCAACGGAGACCTCGGTCCTCCAACTGCAAGCACCCAGCTCAGTCTTAATTTTAGCTTTATATCCTGAGCTCAGAATCAAATTATGCCCATACAAATTTCTGACCTACAGAACTATGAGCTAATAAAAGAAGGTCATTTTAAGTATAGCTTAGTATTTGTTATGCAGCAGTAGAAAACCAATACAGTAGCTGTGACTATTGACTTTTGTGTCTTTCCTGAGAATCCAATTTTTCTCTCCTCCGGGATGACACTGAAAAGCTTTCTTTCCTTCAGGACAACATCGTTAACTGCCTGTGATTAGTTGAAGTAGCATGTGTCACTTCTGAGACTGCATATTTAATTAGTTGTGCTACTGTATGGTACCCATCTTCATTCCAAAGGGATCTTGGAAGCTTGTGATAAAATGAAGTCTCCATTAGCTTGGGTCCTTGCTTGATGCAATAGGCAGAGATCCACTGCTGATCTCAGTTAGACATTTAGTGAGAACAAGAAAGAAATTTTTGTTGTGATAAACTCCTGAGATTTGGGGTTGTTTTGTTATTTTAGCAAAACCTGGTCTATCTAAAATGTAAATTAAACATATCAACAAATATGAGTGGGGGACAGATTTTAAAGAGAAAGTAAGACTCTAAGTGGGTGACATTGAGCAGAAAACCCAGAGAAGGGATGGAGTCAGCCACATGAAGATCTGAGGAGAGAATGTTCCAGGCACAAAGAACAGAAAGTGGAAAAAGCCTAAGTGGGCCTGGAAAGTTGAAAAACAACATGGACAGCCTGTCTGGAGTATAAGCATTAAGAAGTAGGAAGGGGAGGGGACAAGACACATAGGCTTGTACAGGCCGTGTTAAGAGATTTGTATTTTATTCAAAATATGTTAGAACTCCATCTACATGCAACATAGTTCAAGTAGCAGAGAACATCAATCAAGATAGGTGGGTTATGCAGTAGTAACAAAAGAAAATCTCAGACTTTTCTCATGAGTGCACTATTTACTAGGGATTCTGCTCATTATCTTCAGTCTAGGACCCATACTGAAGTCACCACTTTCTGGAACATGCCAGTCTGTATGGAAGTGGGAAGAGTATATTCTGGATGGTCTAGAATCAGCAGTTAAATCCTGTAACCTAGTAATGCAGGTGTCATTTTGCTTACAACTTATTGGTCATTGACAAGACATATAACCCCACCCACTCATAAGAAGGCAATCCTACCATGTATCCAAAGGGACAGGAGGGCAGTGTGGTCAGTGGTTAATGCTAATGACAACCACAGCAGTGACTTGATACAATTTATATTTGTAAAATATCGTCTTGGCTATTATGTGGAGAATAAACTATGGAGGCAAGAGTAGAAGCAAGAATATTGGTTTAGAGGCTATTTCAGTTATCTATGAAAAACATGCTAGTGGTATAGAGGTAGTTAGGTGGAACCTCAGGCTTAGGGGGACTAAAGGTGGATGGTACGCAGCCTTCTTCACTGCTGCACTCCAGCGCAGCCTGTGCCTGGGCATAGGATGACGACTCAGGGAAGCCTGATTAAGGGCTATGATTACCTGCTCAAGTTTCTGTGGGTGGGCGACAGGCATGCAAACAAAGGTGAGATCCTGGAGAGCCTGCAGGATTGTGTGGTTGATTACCCCGTACGCCTACAGGAACGGAATCGAGTATAAGACGACCACCATCCTGGAGACCGCGGGTGGGTCAAGCTGGAGCTCCCGGGCAAGCTGGGCAAGTTCCGAGCTGCCTTCAGGTCCTATTCCAAGGGACACAGGGTATATGACATTACCAACTGCTGGTCCTTCCATTGCATAGAATGGTGGATCAAAGACATTCAGGAGCATGTGTCGGGCGCGATGGGGGTGGGGTTACAGGGAGGTCTCCTGGGTTCTAGTTGGGAACACGCAGCGAGTTCCCACAGAGCAGCAAGCCCCCACAGAGAAGTGAGCCCCCACAGAGCAGGCACACACCTGCACAGAGAAGAACTGCAGGACCCAAGTCGGGCCGCTGTGTGTCTAGTCCTTTACGTAAACGAGTCCTTCGTAGAGTTCATGTGGCATGGCATAGAGAAGATCTGGGGGCCCAACTAAGTGTTCAGCCTGTACAGCCTCTACTGCTGAGTATCATCTCCTGTACCCCTGTGGTCTATATAGACATGCTCCCACCACCGGTCACCATCAAGAGCCAATGCAAGTCCTCCTTAATGGCCAATGACGTTCATGATGCACAGGTATTCCTAATCACTGACCAGTAGGGTCAAGGGCGACAGCAGCAAGGACAATAGGCTCAAGAGATCCAAGTCTATTCTCTCACAGCCAGTTCCAGAACTGAAAGATCTCCTAACTGGACAGGCTGGCAGGGAGCTTCCTGATCCAGACAAGTTTTGGGAGGGCTGTCGCGTGGGGAACGTTTCTGGCCCAGTGGGGCCTATTGCTATGTGCATGGAAGACTGGCCACAAAGCCACTCCTGGTAAGTGTGGAGATGCACTTAGTGGCCTTGGTGGTCTCACCCAGAATGAGCTCCACATAGGGCTTTGCTGCTGGTGTTGCAGAGATCTTTGCAGAAGAAACAAACCCAGGATCCCGCGGTAGAGTCCAGAAGTGGGCAGGAGACATCTATGCCTGACCCAGCCTGGCCTTTAGTTGGTGGTCCCAGGGGACCCAGGAGGCCTGGCTAGCCTCTCTTAGCTCTATACAAGATGCTTCACCACTTCAGAGATTTTTAATGGACAAGCAGGGAAGACTTGATACAGGCAAGTGGTGAGTCTATGTCAGTTGTGGAGATGAGCTTGGCACATTTGGAGAGAAAGGGCATTGGAGGAAAAGACCTGAAAGAATTTACAATCAAAATTTGAATCATTCATTGAATGCACATACACTTCTCACAGGGGTGTGGGAGCTGTGCAGGGACCAACAGGGACGCACAGAGTACATGAATTCTTTGGAAACTTTTGGCAGCAGTCTTGACCCCTGGCTTCCTTGCAGGTCTTTCTGAGCACTATGAGGTTTTTTTGTTTTTGTTTTTGTTTTTGTTTTTTGCTTTGTTTTGTTTTATTTTGTTTTGTTTTAATGATTTTGTGTCTTAAGTTTTCTTATTTTTTCTTTTTTAATTGGTTGATCAAACACAACTTTTGTGATGGATTGGGAACAAGAAAGTTTTGGTGTGATCACATGGGTAAATTAAACTGTTTGTTTCTAAGTAGAATAGTAATGGTAATAATTGGGTTAGAGATGGTGGTGAGAAGCTAATGGCCCACTTTTTGTTGGTATGTTACTTTTCAGTGCCTAGGTATACCAGACTGAAACCCAGGGGGAAAGGTTAAGAAGTCGTCACCTTAGAGATTATACAAGAAATCACCATAAGACCATCTAATAACTGAGTTATGTGTAGAAGAAAGGAAGATACAGGACTGAACTCTTGGGTAATGTGGGTAAAGGTATGTATTGTTATTATTATTATTATTTTTTAGTGTTGGAGACTAACAATGCATTTATATTATGATGAGAAATTGGTGATGCAGGGAAGATGTGAAGTAATTGCAGGAGTAAATTCCCTGATAGGGAGAGAGGAATTAGGACATAATGAATGCAAGCTCGCTTTAAAAAGTATAATGTGCCAATTCAGGGAAGTTATATTAATAGGAGTAAACTATGCCCTCTAGAAAGAAAAACTCAGTTCTGACTTTAAATTGTCAGTAATAAACTCTGAGAAGAAAGCATACAAGTGCATTACAAATTTTTGAGAGATGACTTCACACAATCATAAACTTATACAGCTTGGGGCACAGCATCAACATGATATAATTTATATTGGGAGGACTAGCTGATTTAGTGACCCTAAAATTCCACAAAAAGAGGGCCAGATTCATTGCTAATGTCCTTGTAAGATTCTTCTGCCTGGTTCAAATTAAAAACTCTCCCAAGATTTCCTTCAGTCACAAAACAAAGAAATATGCTCTAATCAATATGCATAATTATGCATATTATAGTGTGAAGATGATCAGCTTGTCTCTTAGAAATTTATGGTAACCATATTTTACTAGTGCTCTCCCGCAATTTCAACACAGCCTCTCTGGTTTCTGGACTGTTTCTCTCCTCCCACATAGCTACAGTTCTATATAAAAGAGATTATACTCACCCCCAGCCCCCATTTTACTCCCTACCCTACTACTCTATGGAGTCAGCTTTCACTGCTTCTGAAAATGTTATTATTCCAATGTCAATAATGACCAATGTATTAGTCTGTAAGTTTACATAATAAAATACCATACACTTGGTGCCTTAAACAATAGAAATTTATTTTCTCACAGTTCCAAAGGCCAGAAGTCCAAGATCAGAGTTTTAAGTGTCAACAGGGTTGGTTTCTCCCAATACCACTCTCCTTGGCTTGCAGATGGCCACCTTCTCTCTGTCTTCACATGACCTTTCTTCTGTATGGGTGCAGCTCTGGTGTCTCATTTTTATAAGGATACCAGTCCTATTGGATTAGGACCCCCCCCCCCATGAACTTATTTAACCTCAATTACCTCTTTAAAGGCCCTGTCTCCAAATATAGTCACATTAGTGATTAGGACTTCATTTTAACCTATGAATTTTAGGGGCACACAATTCATTCTATACAACCATCTTTCTAGTAAATTTGATGACAATTCTGGCTTTACTTGAATAATGTGGTTTATTTCGTACTTTGACAATTCTCCCACTGACCAAAATTTTTTTTTTAGTCCTCCTTAGTTTCCATAACACTACCCTTTCTCAACCATTCCTACTCAGTTTCCGTCCTAACTTCTCTCCCACACCTTTTCCTAAATGTTTTTACTCTCTGGGCTCAGTTCTGTGCCTTTTTCTTATCTAACTTAAAATGATTTTACTATATGGTATTATTCATGTCATAGCTCAAACATCATCTGCTTACTCCTTATATACACCTTTATAATTCTAGTTCAGACCCTCTATTGAGCCTCAGAATCATGCATATTCACTCTCTATTGAGCATTCTGGAATCTATTAAACATCTCTGACTAGGACAGCAGACACATGAGCCCCAAAATAATAGGCATTCAATACATATTTGTTGAATTCATTCGGTTCACTTTTTTATTCATTCAAAAATATTCATTGATTCTCTACTAAATAGCAGGCACTATTTTAGGTACTTGGAATACACTAGTGAAGAAAAGAGACCAATATCCCTAGCTTCAAGGAACTTTCATTGTAGCATATGACAGACAATGGTTAGTAAATATATGAAATAAGTTTATACGATATGATGGAAAGTGCTAAGATTTAAGAAAAAGTAGAGCAAGGTAAGAGGGATCAGGGATGTTTAAGAGGAGATGTTAAAGGATTAAATTAGATGGTAAAGGGTGGTTTGAAGTTTGAATAAATAAAACTATGCCACAAGTATCTCAAATAAAATAATTCCAAAATCTACCTTCAACCCATCTACTCCCTAGAATTCACAATGTGATTGCTACCCATTCTTCTAGGATGATCATATAAATTTATCTGCCAAACTGGGATATATGAGAGAATAAAAGAACATACTAGAGAAGGAAAACACTGCAAGCATTAACCAGTATAGCCCCAGACAAACCTGAATATTTGGATGTGTGGGTGACTAGCTGTCATCCCAGGCATAAACCTGTCAGTCATCCTTGCTTTCTTACACTCCCACAACCCTCTCTTGCCCCCGTCTTCTTCCAATAGATCACCAAGTCCTTTTGATATTACCTCCAGAATATCTCTTCTCCATTTTTACTACTGCTATCTTAATTCAGAGTCTCAGGATCTCTGACTAGGAATGATATAGGAGCTCAAAAATGTTCTTTTTGTCTTCTTGTCGGTTCTCCCTCAAATCCTTTCCCTATACCACAATCAGAATCTTTTAAAATAAAATCCGGATCTGACATTCTTATTTCTAGAGAAAGAGGAAAATGAAGGGCTTGAATAGAAAACAATACAGAGGTGGACAGGAGCAGGCACCTTCAGGTCTCAGGCACCCTCCTTTGTCACCCATTATCTACTCATGATGTGTAGGACAACCTTGCCTTTGAGTTCCTGCTATACTCGCCCTGCCTAATGCCTTCCCTGAAAGGTAAGAACAGGGAGAAATCAGCCTGCTTATCTTTGAAATCCACAATTTCTGCAATTTCAAGTCGAAACTCAATGCCTCACAAATATTAAATGCTCATTATTGTCCTTAAGATGTGGGAAATTAAAAATATATCAGATCTCTCTATATTTCCTATTTCAAACCAAATGAATCTAATTAGGTTTCACTGAAAACTATGAAATACTCTAGGCCTATTTCCTCTTTAAGTTCATTATAAATGTTGATGCTCTTAAGTATAAATGCAAATTAATCTAGGGAATTCTATGAAATTTTATTTCTTAATTAAGCAATTTAAACTAAATTACTTAGTTGAAATGACTGCTCTGGCTCCTAAGATTGTTCAAGGTCAGACAAATGTAATCAAATATAACAGTAATTTTTTTTTTTTCACTTGGCATAAACCTTGTCACTGAATTCATTTCACTGCTTTGGACTTGATGGAGAGGACAGGTTACACTCTTGAGCCAGGTGATCTCTAGAGACTGGGACCAAGATTAGAGAAGGAAAACTAGATGATGACACTTAGGCCAATTGGAGAAGTTTCTGAAAAATAAAAATGTGGTTTCCATTAAACTGAGAAAAGAACTGAGGGCTTACATTGTCCAGAAATTAAACTTTCTACTGATATATATCTGGCAGTGCTCCAGTGAGTACAATCCATTTGGCCAGCCAGATGGACTAGTCCTGGCAGCTTTTCAGTCTCACGCACAAAGCACTTCAGCCTGTGGAAGGAAAAATATCCCCAAACAAAAATATAAATAGAGAAGACTTCAGCATTTTGGCTAAACAATGGGGAAAACTTATGCTCTTATAAGTGAGGTATCCACAACATTGTCTTTGCCTTTCACACATTCCAACTGTTGCCTTTTTCCTTGATTTTTAATAGCTGATTTATCAAGGGTGAAGGATGAGATTACTTATCTAAGGCTCCTTGCTTTTGGCAGAATACCTTTAATACCTTTAACTGAGAATATAATGCTCAGTTACTCTCTCCAGGGAGAAAGAAGGCAATATCTAGCTCCTCTCTGAGAAAACATATGAAGTAATACCAACAAAGAACATTGATAAGAATCTAAACTGAAAAATATCATTTGAAAATGCAAACTTCTTTATTGTCAACTATCAAAGGGACGCAGGCTAAAAGGATATACTCACCAAAGAGATGATTCTTTCTCATTTAGAAAGGCTTACTCTTTTCTTCTTTTCTAATATGAATCCAATTTAAGTCCCCCATTAGCTTGAATGAGAATTATCTTCTATCAGTCAAACTGTGCATCTGAGTTGAAGTCCATTGATCATCCTTCAGTTAAATTGTCATGGCTACTCAACAATCATGGCCTGTTTCATATTCCTGAAGCCATATTCTTACATGAGGCCATGACATCCTCTGAGCAATCTAAGCATGTTTTCTTCCTTGCCCAGAGTTTGCTGAAGGAAGAATGCAGAAATAGAAATTCATTCTAAGCATCCATCCCAATTTATGCTTTTTGTAATTATGAACTTCTGAAAATAAATATATATTTTAACTCATTAATCAATAGGTTATTTAAAGGGCGTTAAAGGGTGTGAAGTAAATGAAAATAAAAATGTCTTTTATTTATTGACCTTTTTATCGAATATACACTTTTTGGTCTTCAAGTGCTACACTGGGAGACTGAGGTGAATAAAATAAAGTATTCTGGGTGAATATCAGGTATTACACACAAGTTGCCAACATTTCCATTAGCTAATCTTTGTTTCCTCCCTTATTTGCACTTTGACAAGATGTCAAGTTCCAGATCAAATATCACAAATAAAAGCTCCCATGTGGAATATTTTCCAATTTTAGATTGTGTGTGTGTGTGTGTGTGTGTGTGTGTGTGTGTGTGTGCGCGTGCGCGCTATTTAGGTCATATATTGTCTGGCTGGTTTGGAGGACTTGATTCCTTAACCCAATCTCAACTTCATTCAGAAATATTGGGAATTTTTTTTTTAAGTAAGGAATAATATGATTTTATGTCCTTCTATACTAGCTGCCTTTTCAATTCATTCATGAATGTTTTTCATCACTTCTTTACTCAGCCCTTTGCCATCATTGGCTTAGGTTCTTGATGAATTCCTCAGAATCATGCCATGCTAAAGTTTTTTGGGAGAGTCATTATTTCAAATACATTTTTCACTATGGTATGAGATTTTTATGCTTCTTATGTTGCTTTCTTTTATTGTCTCAGGGAAGAAAAATAGAGTTTTAGGACTGGAATGCTTCAACTTTAGGCCTTGGCAAATATTCCTTAGCAGATATTTTCAGAGAAACAAGGAAGCTTGCTGCCATTAAGCTGTCAACATGTTTGTGAAGTGGACATAGTTTAACCATATCCCATCACCTGATATTTTCATTTCTTAAAGGCCTTGTGCTCTTATTTATCCTTTTTCTGGATAAAGCAATAGCCAGTTTTTAAAAATCAGTTTAATTGAGGTATAATTTGCATGTAATTTAATGTACTCATTTTAAGTATATGGTCTGATGTTATTTTGGCAAATATACACGCTTGTGTAACCACCACCACCACCACCACAATCAAGATTTAGAACATTTTTCTCACCCCAAAAAACTCCTCATGTCTGTTAAAGTCAGTCCCCTACCCACTCTGTCTCCTGATCCCAGGCAATCATTGATCTGTTCTCTGTCACTATAGCTTTGTTTGGTTACAATATTGTAGTTCTTGAATCACAAAATATGTACTTTTGTATCTGGATTCTTTCACTCATCAAAATATTTTTAAAATGTATCTATATTCTTGCATATGTTGGTAGTTCATTTTATTTCAATGATGCTAAATTGCATTTTGTGGATATATCACAATTTTTTAATTATTCACTTTTTAATGGACATATGGGTTGTTTCCATTTTGGGTTTTGTTTTGCTATTTGAGTAAAGCTGCTATAAATTTACCTTTACAGACTTTGTGTAGATACTTCAGGGCTCTTTTGCAAGTAATGTAAAAGAGACATTTGGGAGCCAAAGTTCAGATAACAAAAGGAAAAGGCAGGTAATATAAATGAATGCAGCAGACTAAGGGTAAGATAAAAATAAGCAGTGATGACTATAGAAATTTGCCACAGATACAGTTTTTACCCTGTGAAATAATGTTAAGAAAGTTAAAATGATAATGTACCACACATCTAAAGAAAAGTATTATAGGTATACTTACTCCTTGGATCAGGTAACAAACAACCTTTTCCAGACTTTTTCCTTCCCAAGGCTAAAGTATCATTAAGAATGCATCATTAGGAAAACAAATTTAGTTTCAGACAGCCTTGAGTTTGAATTTATGATCCACACACCACATTTCTGAACTTTTGTTTTTTATTAGCAAAATGAGGATAATAATATAATTCATTCATAGCATAGAGGTAAAACATTAAAAAAATTAAATATATCTAGAATTAGTCTAAATATTCTTTGTCTCACTTTGTCATAAGCCGTAATTTTATTGTGTCTCTTCCACATGTCATGCCATATTGGAGGCATATTACGCTTACTATCTCATTTTGCTAAATCTTCACCTCATTAGCTAGACAAGAAACTGAGGCTGAGAGAGATTGCAAGCCATGTGATGAAAACAGAAAACAAGAAATTAGCTCTGGCTGGAATTTCCCAGGCTTCCTCAAAGCCTGAGCGTACAGCATGACAATTTTCATTGACTTTGCAAAAGGCTAGGGCACATTTGAAGGATAGCTCACTTCTTTACAACCATTTCAACTTCTGTCACTCATCCATAAGGCACAAGTCTGATGCGCTCATAGAAAGCTGGAGGCCAAGCTTTTCTGAGAACTTGTGTTTGAGCAACATTAACCATATTGTCAAAGCATGTCTCTTACACTAGATTGTGGGCTCCATCCCCAAGACCTGGCAGAGTGCCTGGCACATAGTAGGAAGAGATCGTTTTTTGGAGCACAACAGGAATCATAATCTTTAGATGAAGAACAAGCATTCACATCTTAATTCCATTGTGTATATTGCTATAATCTTTATAACATCTTTAGTAGTGGAAACAACCACTTGGGTGGTCTCAGTTGGCATATGACTAACTCTTTGCCGTGGTATAGTATTGAGTCACTTGTTTTTAAGATGACGCTACTCTCCCTCATTAGATCCCTGTTGTTTCTTTGTTTATAAAATAAGGGTGGATTAGATGGTTTATAAGGTCATTTACAGCTTTATATTCTCTATAATTCAAGTAATGCCCATGGTTGCTCTTCCAGTTCCAAAAATTTTGAGGTAACCTGGCATTTTTTCTGAGCTCATGTTCCTATAGAGCAGTGGGTACTTTAACCAGCAGTATCAGCAACAACTGGTACTCTAAGTTTGAGAACAACCCTATTGAAAGGGAGAGTGTCATTCCGTTCTCTCTAGTATGAGTCTTTCTTCAAACATCAACACTGGTTTCAACTCCACAGCAGCTGCCAGATAATACCTCCCCACATTCTGCAGAGAGGAGAGTGCCTAGAGTTTCTGGAGGAGGTCACTGAGCTGGGCCTGGGCAATCAGGGGTTTCTTACCCTCTCCCAAAGCTTGAAATGTACCTTCTACCCACCATTACCACAACAAGGACCATTTCAAGGACGCATCCCTGAGAGAACAATGTGTTCTTGAAACCATTTATGCAGTATACACGGCCAAACCCAGTTCAGATTTCTGTATAAACTTTTAAATTATGGTGGGCAGATATGGAGATATACTGGTCTTACTGCCTAAGACAAACCTTGCATATAAGTTTCCTTACTTATTAAACCTGCCATATCCCAATCTGGAATGTTTTACTGCTTTCTTCAGTTTCTCCTTGCCCGCTATGTATAGGAGCCAGTTTTAGATTTCACCCTGCCTGAGAGCTCCTGAGATTGCAGACCAAAAGCTCTTCAAATCCCACTCCCCCTGGCTTTATGACATCCTTGTTTGCCTCATTAATGAATACGAGGATAATTTGACTCCCCAAGAAATGCATGATACCTTTCCAAATCGAGTGTCAGTTTATAGGCAAAAGCTATTGAATGGCTTCTGCCTGTTCAAGGGGAAAAAGGAGATAAGGTGCTTGTTGTATATGTATTTTGAGGACTGAGAGTCAAAAAACATCTTCTGCCTGAACATCATATTCATGAAGGAGCTAGAATTTAGACTTTTGGTAGAATTTATAAATTTGTTTATAGAGATACATATGAAAGGTAGTCATTGTTTCAGTATATCTTATATCTGGATCATACTTCCTATGGTGTATTGTGAATTATTTTTAAAATAAATGCTATAGTTACCTTTTAGAAAGCATAATTATATTGCATTGGGTTTTCATAAATATTTAACTTGTTATCTTATTAAAATTTTGGGCCCTGTTCTTGTAATTATTTATGATAATGGCCTAAGAGCCTCAATATATCAGCTTACCCTGGTTTCTCTCCCTGAAACTCTGAGAAACTCTGTAAGATACCCAGTGTCTAGATGAGTAGGTATAAGGGTCCAACATTAGGTCTCAAATGGATACAATGCAAGCTCTGCTTACTTCCCCTTAAAATTGAACTTCATACAGCATTCAAGATACTTCCTAATTTTGTAACTTATTTAATTTATATCAAAAGTCAACAAACATTTGTCAAATGCTTCCAATGTACCAGACATTGTATTAATAACTAAGTAAACAAAGATGGAAAGGATAGCCTGTATTCTCAAAATGCTCACAGCCTACCAAAGGGAAAGATTTGAATAATGGGTACATTCATCGTAGTAAATACTGTAAAAGAAGTATGTATGCTATACAGAAATCAATGTTAATCAGGGAGAGATAAAGTGTTTTGGGCAAGACACCCCAAATAATGGTTCTGAATGTACTATACACTACTTTCTAGCACAGACAGAACCAGGACAGAGGCTACAGTTTCTGAAATAAGAAGTTGATCATAAAGAGCCAAATCAGTCAGCTGGGTTTTGCTGAAAACTATAGGTGCTGAGTGTGGGTGGGAACCCCACCTGTGCTCTCATGGGTTTCTTAAATCTCTAAATCTCTCATTCCCTCCAACATTTGGTCTATATTTGTTGAGAGCTTTGTGCCTAAGAAAATCTAGGGTGCTAATCTGCAGGGCAGCTGCAAGCTGCCCCCAAATCCCAAGTTCTCCTCCCTAGAAAGTGTGGAAAGAAGACCAAAAGGAAAAAAAAAAAGTTCTATGTTAGTGCAGACAAATCTGTATATCAGCAGAGAATTATCAAGGTTAATGAGAAAAATTATCTCATCAGAACAAGCCCCGGATGGAGGCCCACTCACCAGAGCTGCAGCCTTCCTAATCTGCCAGCTCTGGACGTCTGTGCAATGCAATCCATCAATGTCACTTCCCTGCCTTCCTGCCTTCCTGCCTTCCTGTGGGCCCCCCCCCCCGCCCCTCTAGCCACTGGGGAGAAAACCAGTCAAAGGGAGGGTTCCCACAGGTGGACAGTGGTCACAAGGGGGACATCAGGTACACCCAGAAATGGAAAAGGTATCAGAGGACTGTACCCCAAACCTCCTTTCGTCTGTTACGGAGCCAAGAACTGAGGATACCCAAGCAAGTGGCAGGAGAGGGAGGGAAACGTGAGCCCTCCACGCAACCACATAGTCATGCAGAAGCCCACACAGCACGCACTGCACGCACACATACACACAATATCGACATGCACCATACACACTTATATATGTACACAGTCATGCGCATGCATACACACCACATAGAAACACCTGTACAAATGGCATGAGCACTCACACATATAGGCATGCTGTGTGTCCTGCTATCATTTATTTTCAATCTTTAGTCTTTTATGGAATGTAACAACTGTTTAGCCAGACTCATTTTCATAAATGCTTTCCTTATGGTTCCTTTGGCAGGAGCCTGGATTTTCTTCCTGCTGCCAATCCTGTGTGTAGAGAATTCTTTGTTTTGTTTTGTTGCAGTTATTATGGTGGTGTTGGTTCAGTTTCGCTTTGTTTCAGAGAAAGCAGGAGGTAGCAGAGAAGTAGCTAGGAAGCCACAGCTTGTGCAGGTGGGCCATCTAACATGCAATGCCAAACATTGGGCCCACTCACAGTTCTGGGACTGCACTCCCTGCCCACTTCAAGTTCTCTGTTCCCATCCTTGCCATATTACCTTGTGTGTATGGCAACGTTACCACCAGCAGGGGGTGCTACTCTTCCGTCAGACTCCTTTTTCCGCGCCATGCCTCCCTTATTCCTTCCTCAAGCCCCATCTCCTGTGAGAAGCTCTTAGCCTTCACTGATCTTCTCTCTCTTCTGGCACTCTGTATTAAAGTTACAGTAATTTTTGTAGCCCTCTATAAAGCACAGTTTAGTCTATAATTTATTTCAACTTGTATTCTCACTAGATTTCAAGGATGTCAGTCTCGACTTTTCCAGCCAGCTTGTAAGGGACTGCCGAGCATGACTAGCGTTTTAACGCATTCTATCATGCCGCCTCAAATCCTGGTAAAATGCGGGGAGCTGGGTTGTGATTTCATGTCAATACATGGCCAATAGATTTTATATTTATTATATTTCTTTTTATTGACAGAGGCTTCATTTGAGAAGCTACCAATTTTTCTAGACATTCTCTGTTTCCATGTATTGCTAAGAACTTTTGAAGATGGTCCAGGCTTACAAATTGTTCTGCAAGCATGGAACCTTCTTTGACATTATTGTCAATATTCTTGAGAGGTAACAGTCTTGAGAATGGAGAGGCAGAGAAGAAGTCTCAGAAATCATGATCTCTAGTACCTGGAGCTGATACCATTTGATGACAAACATGCTCTCCTCATATAAGAAAGGTGGCGACAAGGTTTCTAGGCATCTCACTGAAATGAAACAATTCCCTCAAAATTCCATAAAAATTGGTTGGCCAGAATGATCACAATATAATGCAATTCATTCATTCATTTCAGTTGTTATTGGTAGCCTATTAGCTATGTTCTGGATTCTTGGTGAGGCACTGGAGCTATAACTCTAAACAAGACAATTATAGGACTTGTGCTCTAGAGTTAGAAGTAGGGATCAACACCATGAAGGAACTGAAGAGTTGTGATGACAACGGAGGAGCTGGAGTGGGACAGTGAGGGCCGGTGTTGTGAGAGCTAATTCAGAAAGTAACCAGAGAAGGTGAGGACATTTAGAGGAAGACCTAAAGTGGGAGAAGAAGGCAGATTTCAGAGCATAGTTTGTATGCTCTGTACAAGTAGAACAGTTGTTTTTGTTCAGCTCTATAGCAGCTGCCTAAACAATAAGAATCCTAGGTCACAATAATAAAAACTAACTAGCATTTATTGTTCATATACAAAATACCATCCTTAGAATACTGCTCCAGGTAAGCGTATTATAAATGAGGAAGTTGGGACTCAGAGAGGTAAGGAGAAGGGGTGGGGAGCCAACCTGGATCTAATGGACTTCAGAGTGTATGTCTCCTCCTACAAGTGAGCACGGTTCAGGGCCACCTGACTCCAGGATCTGAAAAACTGTTTGAGGAATATGCCCTTACTGATGGAATGCCTGTAAATCAAATCTTAAATAAATTATAACTTTTACTTGTGAAAATCAAAGATACTGTAAAGTACATTTAGGAGTAGGAAAGAATCAAAGAATTAAGCAAATAATCTCAAAAGGTCAAGAATGGCAGAAGACCTGAATAGATACTTCTCAAAGAAGAAATACAGATGGCTAATAGACATATGAAAAGATATTCAAGGTTGCTAATCATCAGAGAAATGAAAATTAAAACCACAATGAGAATGGTTGTCATCAATAAATCAAAAAACAATAAGAGCTGTCGAAAAGCGGAGAAAAGAAAACTTTCCTACACTGTTAGTGGGATGCAAATTGCAAGAGCTGCCATGGAAAACGGTATGGAAGTTTCTCAAAAAATTAAAAATGGATATATCTTTTGATCCAGCAATTGCACTTCTGGGTATTTATCCAAAGAAAATCAAAATAATAATTTGTAAAGATCTATGCACCCCAGTATTCATGGCAGCACAATTTTATAATAGTTAAGATATGGAAGCTATCTAAATGCTCATCAGTAGACAATTGGGTAAAGAAATTATGGTTCATATATACAATGGAATATTACTCAGCCATTAAAAAAATGAAATCCTACCATTTGCAATGACATGGATGGACCTAGAGGTTATGCTGAGTGAAATAAGTCAGACAGAGAAAGATAAATACCATATGATTTCACTTATAATGCAGAATATAAGGATCAAAAAGAACAAACTAATCAAAAACAGACTCACAAATATAGTGGACAGAGGGGACTGCAGTTGGAGGGGCTGGAAGAATAGGGTGAAGGGTTAAAGAAGTACAAATTAGTAGTTGATGGATGGTCATGGGGATGGGGAGCATGGCATAGGGAATGCAGTCAGCATTAATATGATGGCTAGGTAGAGAACCAGAGAAGAGAAAGAGCAATTAGGGGGATCATTTCAAGAACTGTATAGATGTCTAACCAATGTACTGTACACTTAAAACTAATTTAAAAAAAAAAAAAGGATGGCTGCCTTGAAGCTTCCTGGTATATATTATATATTAACATTCACTGTTCCCTACCTGCATAGACAATAGACAACCATGTTTGACTCCAATTTTCCCTTTCTTCATTTCACAGACATTTTTTGAGTTATATGCCAGACACTAGTTATATGCTAGTAGCTGAGGGTACACAAAAATAACATGTTACTATTCTGGAATTTACATACAATATTTTGAGAAACAAAGAGAAAAGATAATTATAATAATATGGTATAGGGATTGCTGTGATAGAAATCACCAGAGGGGCATCTAACCCAGACTGGGTGGAGATGGCGTTAGGAGAGACATCAGCAAATGCTCTTTAAAGGAGGTGATTTCTGAGCCAAGTCCCAGAAACATTAGGAGTTAATCATGCTATAGCAGAGAAATTTTAAGTGGCTGCTGTGGCTGGCCCTACAGTGTGGGACATGAGGATAAATACAAAGGTGAGGTTGAAATCTAACCAGAGAACAGATTATGAAGAGCTTCTATACTGTGATTAAAAAGTTTAGAGCTTATCCCAAAGTCTGTGGGAAATCATTGTGTGTGAAAATGTAAGGAGAGGAACCACACTGTTTTTAGAGAAACCTCTCTGACTGCTGTGTGAAGAATGAATTAGAGGGAAGTGGAACCAGAGCCAGGGTAGGATGGGGTACCTACTTCTGGCTGGAAAAGTTGAGACTGACATCCTTGACCTCTCTGACCTCGCCTACTTTCTCTCCTTCACTCCCTCTGCTTCTGCCATTCTGGCCTCCTTCATGGTCAGTCCTCAAATTCTCCAGATGCACTTCTTAAGAAATTTTGTATTGATCGTTTCTTCCAAAAATTTTTTTCTCTAGATATCCCCGTGTACTCCTCTAGATGCACCCTCACCTCATTTAAGTCTGCCCAAATGAAACTATTTTTTATAATGCTTGCCTTAAGCACTCTATTTTAAATAGCAACCTCTTACCCCACCAGCACTCTTGAGCCCCCTTACCCTTTTATTCTGTAGCACTAACCACCTTTTAATTTACCAGATAATAATGTACTTATTTGTTATATTTTATGTCTATGTCACTCTCTGCCCACTAGAATGTAGCCTTCTCAAGAGCAGATCTTTGCACATTTTTTCAATCATGTGTCACATATACCTAGAATAGTCTGTCATATGATAAGAATTTAATGAATATTTGCCGAGTAAATGAATGTGAATGTGTTAAAAAGGAACCAAAGGATGTGGGTCTAAAATGACACAATGTCTATGGACAGGAGAGATACAAGAGATACAACAGTAAAATTAAAAGAGCTCTTTGATTGAATTCAGGGATAGAAGAAAGAAAAGATAATTCCCAGATTTTAGGCTTGAGTATTTCTATGAAGGTAGGTGCACTTCAATGAGATAAGAAATGGGAATTTAATTTGGTACCTGGATGTGGGACACTAAGGTAGACAGGACTGTTTCAAGGTTTTTTGTTTGTTTGTTTTAATTGAAATATAATGTACATACAATAAAATTGACCCTTTTAAAGTGTAAAATTCAAGAGATTTTAGTATATTCTCAAAATTGCATAGCCATTACCATTACCTAATACAAGAATATTTTCTTTGTTCCACAAAGAATCCTCATACCCATTAACAGTCACTCCACATTCTTCCTCACCAGAGCCCCTAGAAAACAATACACTTTCTCTCTGGATGAATTTGGCTACTATGGGTATTTAATATAAATAGAATAATATATTATGTAGCCTTTATGTCTGGATTCTTTCACTTAGCATAATGTTTTGCAAGGTTCATCTGTATTGCAGCATATATCAGTACTTCATTAGTTTTTATGGCTGAATAATATTCCATTGTCTGGATATAACACATTTGGTTTATCCATTCATGAGTTGATGCACATTTTGGTTGTTTCCACTTTTTGACTGTTATGAAAAATGGTACTTGAACATTTGTGTATAAGTTTTTATGTGAACATATGTTTTCAGTTCTCTTGGGTATATACCTGGGAGTGGTATTGTTGGATCATATGATACCTCTGTGAGTAACTTTTTACAAATATCAGTTGATTTAAAGTAAAGTGACCGTATGCGTTGGTAGGCAATTCAGTTGTTAAGGGGAAAGGTGATAGAAAGAGCTGGAATGCTTGAATGCGAGCCATGATATGTGAATGGAATTGATAAGAACTGATCTTAAAGTTTGAAGTTTTTTTTTTCCATCTAGTCAGTTAAACTTTAGCATTTAAAGAGAAGTTAAGAGAAAGCAAAAAAGCGAACCACAAGGAAGTTATAACAGAGAGTTTGACTTCCTTCTGCAGGTTTTATAGCTTTATCTATCTCAAAATAACAAATAAAAAGCATTTTTAGACGTTTCCTTAACACTGAACTATGAATAGTTCTAAATGTCATAAATATCCATTTATGCTGCAATCTGCTCAAAGGAAAGAGATGAATTTAGTTGCAAAAGAATTAAATCAACCAAGCATTGAAATCTAACAATGTTTTTGATCATTTATGTTGCACTGCTGAGATTTCAGGTTTGTATTTACTTTCACAATACATATTTTATTTTTGTTAAATTTATGATCAATCCAGTTTACTCATCATTGACCTCACAAGAATAGAAAGATTAGACAGTATTGTTTGTTTGCCTTTCATTGTTAAACTTTTGATCATTAATTTTAATAACTGGTACAAAGTGTGAGCAGTTTTTGATACATTTGATTTAGATAGTATCAATTTTCTAGAACTGTAGCTGAATTCCTCAAACTATTAACCATAAAGTAGTATGATAAAACAAAGAACTGGGATTCTAAAAATGACCTTCACATTGATTATACCTGAACTTTCCAAAAATGTTAAAAGTACTATTAGCAAAAGTTAGTTCAGTCCCACTCCTTAGCCTATGAATAACTAAAGGAACTAAAGGCCTTTCATATCAGACAGTCATAATATACATCTGCTTCACTTTATGATCTTGTTCTAGCTGATGCTCTTCCCACCTCAATGTCTACACAAATCCTACTTATCCTGAGCAGTCAGTCAGTTTCAGGCCTGCTTCATCTGAATACTTTTCAGTAAGATGTACACTGATTCCATATTATTTATGATTTAATCTGTGCTATTTTATGTCAATGCTTACACAGTTCTGAGTGATCTAGTCCCAGTTTTCTTCTCCAGTCTCATCTCACGTCACTCTCTCCCCTGGTCACCAACCTCCAAACTCACTAGATGTGATGTTAATTTCATGTGTCAGCCTGACTGGGCCACAGGGTGCTAGGATATTTGGTTAAATATTGTTCTGGAGGTGTCTGTGATGGTGTTTCTGGTTGAGATTTATATTTAACTCCCCTGGGTCTTCGACTTGCTGACTGCACAGCTTGGGACTTCTCAGTCTTAATAATTCTGAGTCAATTCCTTATAATATATATATTGTATATGTACATCTACCCTATTTGTTCTGTTTCTGTGGAGAACCCTGACTAATACACTTGGTGTCTCAATAAGCTCTTTGCTGCCTCAAGGCCATCCTACATGCTGTTACCTTTGTCAGGAGCTTCCTTAACCCAGATCTTCCCATGGCTGTCTGCTTATCATCTGGGTCTCTCTCTGCTCAAGTGTTACCTCCTCCCAGAAGTCTTCTCTGACCACTCTAATTAATAAAAAAAAAAAACCCTCCCCTCATCACTCCTCAAACCCTAGTTCTCCACCAAAATACACTGTTTATTTTCTCCTTAGTACTTAGTGAGATCATGATGTCATTTGGCACAATATTATTTGTCTATTTCCTTTTGGTCTTCCTCCTTCTTTCCTTAGTGTTATATTCCAAGAGAAGGAAAACTGCTTGATCTTCTTGTTCACCAGTGTATCTTGGTGCCCAAAGAAAAGCCTGGCACATACTAGCTACTCAAAAAATGTATTAATTTTTATTGACTGGTATGAGGAACTCAGGAATAGTTTCAAAAATTAATGTATCCTATAATTATTTTAAGTAGCTCTTTGTACATCAACCTCAGAGGGGAAAAAGTACAGAGGCTATGTTAAAACTTCAGCTTTGAATCTATTTATTCATCAGCTTAAGCAGGAAAGTAAGGCTTCCCCTTCCTATTAAATAAGGATCATATTAATGATATACATAGAAGTGCTTTGAATACAAATATGATCATATGGTGGGAAAACTGTTATTGTACGTTGTTATCTCACTTTGTATCATGTTTGTTTCCATTTTACACTTTATGATCATTTTTGCATATTGTTAAATATCCTTTGCAAAAATTTTTGCCTCTCCCAGGCTGCTATTGGAAAGTGCTCCAAGTATTATACAGTGACTATACTGCTTTGTGTGAATGAACAATAATTTGAAATCTTTCCTCAATTGCTGGACATTTAGTTATTTTACTTACATTAAACTTATTCTGTGATATGCCATAATAAATTAAGTATATACTTGTTATTGTTTCTGATTGGGTCTCCAGACATGGAGTTAATGTATAGAAGGATAAAAATTTTTATGGTACTCTGTTATCCATTTTTTTGTACCAATTTTCACACTTACCATCATTGAAGTATTGAATGAGAAATTTTTGACCTTTAACAATCTTAAGGGTAGGAAATAATTTTCTATTGTTTAATAAATATTTCTTGAGTTACTGGCAAAGCTTAACATTTTTAATATATTTATTGGGCATTAGTATTTCTTTTTCTAAGAAATGATTGCTGTGTCATTTGATCATTTTACTATTGGGTTTGATAATTTTTTATTTAATCAATTTATATGATCTAATTATAGATTGATGGCTCCTATCATTTATCATGAATGTTACAAATAATTTCTCAATGTGTCCTTTGTCTTTAAATTTATATATGACACAGAACTTTTCATTTTTAGGTAGATTAATTTATTCATTTGATTTCTTTTATTGTTTTTATGCTTAAAAAGTTTTATTTTTAGATCAGGTAATTATTAGTGTTCTTCCCTGCCCTCCTACCCCCCCCCCCCCGATTTTGGTAAGATTTCATTATTTGCTTTAACTCCTAATCCACCTAGAATTTTTTAATGCATAAAATGAGGATTTTACTTGTTTCACATCTTCATGTCTAACCAAACATTATTGTTCATTCGTGCTGTCAGTCTCCATATACTAAAAGCTCAATAGGCTACTGCCTATTGGTGGAGTGTTCAGTTTGTTCTATTCTGATCTGTTGGTTGAATCTTGCACCAAGCACTCCATTTAAATTATTAAGTAATTACTATATTGTCTGTGATTATGCAAAGTGAGTTCTTCATTATTACTCTTAAAAAAATAGAAATTTAGACTCTTTAAGTTATAAACACTCAAACTTAATGTATAATTTTTGTTGAATCTACATTAAACCTATAAATTAATTTGGTGGAATTTTATATTTTTACAATTATAGTCCGTCACAGAGCCAAGAACCTATGTTTCTCTATTTATTCCAAATATGGTTTAGGTTCTACAATAAAGATTTCTAGTTTTTTTACATGTCTTTTAATGTTTTCATTAACGTTAAAACTAAATATTGTATATTTAATATCAGTTCTGTTAAGGTAGCTTGGATGTTATACTATTTTCAAGGAAGTAAATATTGATTATATGTGTTCTCAGTTTATCTCATATATTAGGAGAAGAGTTGATGGGGAAACAAATAATTTGGGAAGTGAATAGAGGAAAATATGTAAGAGAGAGAGAGGATGAAGGTGAGGGACCATTTCTAAATGGAGACAGAGTTTACAAACCCTCATGTGGTTTAATTTGGTCCTCATCATGTCTGATTTTTCACTTTTAGACATTCATTTCTTTGATATATGCAAAAGTTAATTGTAAAAATACACACTATTATTATCATCTAGTAGTAGCTCATTAAATGTTTTAGTAGGTAAAGAATCAAAGATAATGGTTCTGCAATATCAGAGCAGAAATAATACAGGTATGTCAGAGGAAGAGGCTTGAGCCAGTCCTGATGTGTTGGTTGAATGAATTGAGAGATTAGAGATTCTGAAAATCAGCCTTGTTACCATAGTGGGTTATGATCCTGCCTAGGGAAATACTTTTATGTAAAATTGCATGTGCTCTCAAAACTAGTCTGGTTAGGTGAACCAGTGGGACATGGATAGCAAAGACAGAACCAAAGAAATATATTTACAACAATGGTGAGATGTCTTCAGCCAAGTCAAAACTGACATTGTCAGGTGTTCACACATGGGGTGAGAGGTCAACTGTTCACCTCTCTGCAGGCAAGGGATTTTCTGCTCTCCACTTCTCCCCATATCTTCTTCCTTTTCAAGTGACTTCACACTAGGGAAGTCAGATATTTGAATGAATTCTTTTAGGAAAGCATTTCTTGTGTCCTAGATTGGAGCTCAAAGTATAGATTACCCACCGTAGAAAAAAATAATAACAATGCCAGCAAAAGAAGAGCTGAAATAGCCTTATTGGAGTAATATTTCAGAAACAAAACAATTGGAAACTGAAAACAACTGCCATATTAAACATTATCTCCATGGAGAAGGCATTACAGCTTTCAAACCAACTTCCAAAAGAATTTTCATTCCATTGCAGTGAGTTTCTGGAGTGATGGTTTTGTGTCTTTTTCATCCTTGCGTCACTGGGGCTTAGCACAGGGCACACTTAAGCTTAACTGTTCACACACGGACCCATTTATGAGTTGCAGAATGTCTCTGTTTAATGCAAGAATAGGTAATGCCTCAAATATTTTCATGCATCCTTTCTTTCTTTTTTTTTTTTTAATTTTCTCTTATTTTGATGTGAGGTAGATTGAAAACTGAATGTTTTATTTATCAAACATAAATCCTAGTACTGGAAGGCAAGTCTAAAGACTTCTTGTCTTCATGGCATTCTAATTTGTGGATGGGAAGAGGTTTTCATCCACCTCCAGTTGAGGGCCCCCACAGACAATAACCTGAGGATCTCCCTTCTATTTAGAGTATTGATCTTTATACTGGTTTTGTCTAGGACACATTGCCCTTCACCCAATTTCTCTATCTCCATTTTTCTCACCCTGCTTTATCAAGATGCAGCCCTTTTTATCTGCTCACAAAAATGAACTCCTAAGTGCCTGTTTGTGATCAAGAAGCAACAAAGCTGCCATCTCCCTAAATATATTTTTATATTTTGCTTGTGGTTGTCACTATAAATAAGAGAAAGTATTGCTGATGGGGTTTTTCATGTTTGTGTTCCCTTTCTCTTTTCTTCCTCATTCACTTCATCATCTGTAGGCTCCTAGAGCTATGTCACCAGCCCAAAACAAATGGGGGAAAGCAACCGATTACATTAAAATGCAGTATAAATAGAGGGAAGAAGTAGTTTTTAACCTGGACTTTCTGAAAAACTGCCCACATTCTGGTGGCTACTCAAGGTACGGGAACAAAGAAGTTATTTGGTAGTCATTTCAGTCAAACTACTGTAGGGATCTAAGTGGCCCAGGGGAATAGTCCCACTGAGTCCTCTTTCTCTTTCACTCTCTCTCTCTCTGACAAATAGTTTAATTTTTGTCTATGTCCCTCATTTGGGAGAATACAGAAAATGGACCTCATCTCTGGCAGATTCTTAGGAAAATTGTTCTGGGAACAGGATCAGTGAAGAGGGTTGTGAGAAGGATGAATATGGAGACTTAAATCCCTCATGTCTTATAGAAATGGAAAGACAGAAAAAGATAGAAGTGCCTCTGCCAGGAATTCTCATACATGTGCCAGACTCTTACGGCATGCAATGTCTCCAAGTATCAAGGTTACCTTAGAATCTGAGAGTGTGGAGGTAAGAGATAGTCACATATTTAGCAGGCTACTCGGAAGCATGTGGAGCAGGCAGGGGTGGTAAATATGTCACACACATGCTGCAGTCACCCTTGTCATGTCCATGGCACATATTTATATAAATGAATTACAACATTCTCTTCCTCAAAACCCAAATTTAGTCTCAAAATCTATTTCAATACAGAATGTCATGTAACCATCAAATGGTATCAGCATACCAGAAGAAATCTATTTGCTGTCTGTAATTTAGTATCCTGGAACATCTGCTTGTTAATTCAGGTCAAAGGAAGTATGATCTAGACTTGGCTTAAACAAAGAAACACCCGACGCTGAACTTGAACCTCTGCTCCCACTCTGGGTGCAGTCACACCCCTTATCATGATTGCCCTATCATGGGCTCTTAAATTTCTCTCACCATCACATCCATTTAATTTTGCTTTTCACTCTACTCTTTTACCTTCTGCCTTCATAATGTCTGGGCAAGATTCAGGGGCTGCTTTGTTGAGGATGTAAATAGAATGGAGTTGAAGATGATGTTGAGGGAGATGGTACAGGTTTTCTCTTTATCTCTATCTACATCCAGAGGTACAGTGTGTCTTTGTATGTTAAGTTCTGGTAATCAATATACATAGCAAAGTTCCCAGATGCTTTAGTTGGCACTCTACACAGGGGCTGTGGTGTCCCTTTCTCATTTTTAAGTTATCTTGGAAATTACAGGACTAATGGTGACCATTCTAATGACATATATAAATAATTTTCCCACAAATACACTGCTAATGCACTACAGGGATGATAATTGAGCTTCACCGTTTTTAGACTAAGCCTCCACATCCACCTTCATATTAACTGTAGCCATAATACTGACTTGCATACTTTTTATGAAATCTTTTGGTACATTCTACCTCCTTCAATTCAAACAATCTCACTGAAGTTTGGTAACAGATCCGAAAACTGATTTCTGCAGGTTATCAATTCATACTGATATGTAATAATGGAAATAAATTTCAGAATTTATAATTTAAAATATGAATCATGAAAACAATTTGTCTCCAAGTCACACTTATCTTCAAATGAGTTGTGTTTTCACTGAAATATTAATGTTTATTATCTGTAAAAAAAAAAAAAACCCAAAACAACAACAACAACAACAGCAACAAAAATCTGTCTTTTTGAGGGACAAAGGGGCCCAGCAGCTCACTTGAGTGTGTGAAAGGTATTTTCTGAGATTCTCAGTCTTTAGATGCTCCCCCCCAAAAAAAAATACGATTTTAAAACAAAATATATTGAGAGTAAGAAAAATAGAGAAAAATCGTTCAAACTTTAAATCAGCAATTGCTTCAGAGTGAGAGGGGTCAGCAGCTATTTTCAGCTGCTAGACATTTTGAAATTCCTGCCTACCGCAAACCTGTTTCTTAAACATCCACCATTAAATGTATCCCAACGAGTTAAGACAACTCTTCTCTCTGTAAGGAGTCACTCAATAGTCATAGTTTTATTTGCTTTTGATGAAAAGCGGTGTTGGAGAAAATGGATCATCTCAGGCAAGTCTTGCTTGATAAAGGAGAGTCGTTAGACCCTGAGTTGCATCCTCTCCTTTAGCTGAGGTGACTTTATAGACAATTTAGGGACATCTTTAAGTCATGGGAACCACATTTTTTTTGTGATCAATTTTATGTTACTAGAACATTTTCACAAACAAGATTTCTAATACAGTTATGCTCTTTATAGAAGCTCAGCTCCTACCTTATCACCACCCAATATCTCCCTTCTGCCAAGTGCTAAGTTAGACCCTATACCTCTTCTCTACCAGTGTCCAGCTTCTTTTGGAGGCTACCTTTATGCCATCTCTTTTTTCATGGCCTTGAGTAGGCAATAGATCTCTTCCTTTTCCATAGCTTATAGTCCCTGCTGGGATGCTCACTACACTCCCATTTCTTTGAAAAATGACATCCTCTCAGCTTTCTCAGAGCAGTGGTGACTGATGCAATTTGATGACAATGGCATTAAGCCCATCTGGTTTTTAGTAGCCTAAAGGAGAGCATGAACAGTATTGGCTCTGGCTTAAGCTACTTAGAGCAGGATGAGAGGATCCTGGTGAACCTGATTCACAAACATAAATGAAAAAACACTTATATAGTTTCAGAAAAACTGATGGTGTGAGAGATGTGCTGGACCCAGAAGAGCATATACTGAGGTTCTGGGGTATGCAGGTGGGGCTTAATGAGCCTGGTAGGGCCTTAATGTTCATTTAACCTCACTGGTGCTAGGCTATTGATACCTGGGAATATTTGGTTTACCATGACTGCATGATTTCCATAGGTGTGGAATCAATTATTCTTGGAAAATATGAGCTTCTGAAATCATTTTAATTTTTATAATGTCCACAAGAAAATAATTCTGACAAAAGATCTTCCAGATTTAATAAACTAGTCTAATTCAATAGTCTTGGAAGACCTCTCTGCGTATAAATCTTGTTAATATTTGGTTTAATAAAAGGTAGCTGGATCCTCATATCTGCTTCAGCATTCAATCTGTTGTTTGTTCTTTTATGAAAATGCATGAAGAAAATCTGTCCTCCATCAAGTCTATAGTGGAAAAAGTAAGAAGAATTCTGATTGCTTTTTCAGATAATTATAAATACTTTTTTTTAATAGTACATCAAATCTCAACAAGTAGTAGTTTCTTAAAAGTTAGTTGTGTGTAGGCTCTGAAACCATAACAATGAACTTTTTCTATTCTGTTACATTGCAATATATTAGCCTGTCTTGAACTTTGAATGAATCTTTTTACCATGCATGATTTTGTAACATGCACTGATTACTTCGAAAATATGGATTCACTAAGTTGTGCAGATATTATAAATAATGACACATTTCATTATATGTTATCAAAAAATTACATTTATTAATAGCACCATTAACCTCATCAGAAAAATCTTTAAATATTGGGAAGATGGCAAGCCATGGTGATGGATACAGCTTCCAAAATTTAAATTCTCGCTTGAAAGTTTGAATTCTATCATTAGCAACAAATACTGTCAGTCATTTTCCTCAAAGTGACAGACTTATTCATTTTTACAATGTTTTCAAAACACCCATATCTGAATACCCATAGTTTATCTCTCTTTTGACCTTTAAGTAAAAATGGCATTCATGAAAGAAATGAGTAGTTCAGTCTGCAACTCAAACAATTGCACAAGTATGCAGCAGAAATGCAGTTCTTTATGCGTACTTTCCATCTTATTGTAATGGTTAATTTTGTATCAACTTGGAAGGTGCAAAGAGATTTCTGTAAACCAACAGCCAAATGAGTGAAATTAAAATCATTTCCTAAGACCTCATATCCCCATCCCTAAGGGGATGCTAGAGCCTCTCAAGGTCTGGTTTCTGTTAATACCACAACAGATGAAGGGTCAGCACCATCTCTTATCATGCTCAATTTTTCTGCACCCAGTGGGGCCTCTTTCAGTGTCTCCAATTCCAAACTTTATTTTATGCATAATTGATAGTTCGCAAGAAACTTTTTCAGATTCTAAAATATGAAAAGAAATTTTTGATGAGGTTGAGATCCTTTATGGTTGTGGATTCACATCAGGAAGAGGGACCCTTTAAGAAGAAGAATATGATATTTTCATTTGCATAAAGACAATAAAACTCTTTCAGCAGCAATTTCCCCATATATAAAAAGTGAGAACATAGCACCTTGGTGACACAGACATCTGTTACTTAAACAGATGCCACCTTCTAAACTCATTCAAGCAAACCTTCTGCTCCAACCAGAGACCCCTAAACCAAAATTCAATGTGTGAATAGAGCTTAAAAGAGCAACTTAGAATAATGATTTATTTTACTTCCCTGCTTTATTAGAATTTTGCTTGCCTTTTGTGTGTTTTTAGTTTAGCAAAATCTCCATCATCTCTCTCAGTAATTTTTTGCTTCTAACTTAATATCCACAATCTGCAAAATCCAATGCTTCCTTCTAGGATTTGTTGCTGATTAGCATTAGCCCTTCGGAGGACCAGAACCACTATAACTTCTAATTTTTTTTTGTTTCTTTTTGCAAATTCACTACAGTGACTCCACAGGGCAGGGGCTAACACTGTCTAAAAGAGAAATGAAACTTGGTCTTTTTTTTAAGTCTCACAAAGAGTCCCAGACTGCTGTTTTCCAGTTAAGCAATTCCAGCCTGAGACTGATAAGTGCCTTCAGAAGTTAGGCTTACACTTCTAAATCAGCAGTTCATGAAAGGCATTACAAAAAACTATTATACTGCTATAATGGATGACAGCACAGTTGTATATGTTACACCTTGAAGTAAGCAGTAGGATTTTCAATCACTTGATAACCTTGAAACTGCTAAGGTATCAAATTACTATCATGAATATTGTGCAGGAGCAGAAATAACTCAGGAAGCTGCCTTTGTGAATAATAATCAGAAAATTGCAACATTTTTACTGAGAAAATGGATTTGAGGCACTGGTGTATTGACAAGCCCTCCAACAAGAAACTAAGGTAGACATTACAAGTGCATTTGCATAGGACAATGCAGCAATCCATCATAAATTCCAACAGCATTGGGCTTGAAAGATCTAATCAATTAAAAAATGATTCTCAACGAATTATATTGTTTGTTAAAATTTCAAAGATAAAAAGTAAGGGAAGCCCAAATGTTATTTTATATCTGAAAACAATAAACAAAAAATATTTGCTCAATATTTAAACTTCACAGCGTACTCCCAAATCTAACTTACTTCAGCAGAACATAGACAAGAAGAGGTTTGGAAAGTGAGGATTTGCTTTATAGGCATTTAAATCAATTGCAACATGAAGACATAGTAAAAATGTAGGCAGTAAATTTTTATTACATGTTTCTTTTTCCTAAAATGCATCTGTTTAGTTTTTACCAAATTCCAGCTTTGTTCATAAGGAGCGCACCCAGTGGTGGTCTGTCGTATTTCCAGACCACAGTCCTCTGAAAACCCTCAACAGGCATGTGAACACTCAATGTCTGGAGTGATTCATCATTATGTCAGACTGGCCAGCACTTTGTCACAGTGACTGACAATGGGAGAAACTTGGAAATAATACAAAGATTCTCTGTTCAGTGATAGTGTCTGCACTGTGATTAGAGAAGAAAGCTTTGAGACTGTGAGGAGAATCTTAATTTTTTCCCCAAATTAACTTTGATGTTTTTACCCTTTGTAAGTCAAACCCTGCCTAACAATGCCCATTGTGTCTTTCTCAGAAGCAGCAATTTTCATTGAAAATAGTTCCTGGAGCCTGATTATTGAAAATGGCTCACAAGCAACAACTTATTGGTTGAGGTGAACAATTTTTTAGTACTGTAAAATCAACTACACCTGCTTTATATGGGATCACTGTATTCACTTGAAAAAAATAAGTGACATCCAGCAAAAGATTGTTTAAGTTGACTGGCTACTACTGATTGTAGTAGCGATGCAACCTAAATTTACTCTTTGAGTCTGGAATCATTTTATATTACTCAGTTTGGCAAAATCCTAAGAGTACTGATATTAATTCCTGGTGTCTGGTAAATTATTGCTAGATAAAGTAATGAAAAGCATGGTCATTATTTTTAGAGGACCTGAGAAGCAAATGTAAATGACTTTACATAAATTCATCCCCTCTGTAGGAAATAAATGAAATAGCATCTTCTACTGAAAGTAGATCAATAAAGTCACCTTTGTATTAAAAGCTAAAAAAAAAAAAGCAAAAAATCCTATCCAAAAATGTGTGATTATAAGAGGAGTAAATTGTCAGAGGGAATAATGATCAAAACTAGCATCTATTGACTAATTATGCGCCAAGAATAATATAAATAATCTCATTCATTCATAGGAAACTTATGAGAAATGAATTATTATCACCATTTTACAGATTAGAAGATGGAGGCTTAGAATAATAAGTACCTTCTTTAAGGTTATGAAGTTGCTAAATGTGGAAATTCAAATTTAAGTACAAGTATGCCAAATATTTTAAGTTCCAAGAGCATTGACCATCCCACCAGAGTAAATAAAAGAATTTGAAATGAGGTTAATGATAGATAAGATTGAGGAATAGAAGAAAAAATGTAGTCAAATTCTGTAAGAGAGATGATCTCAAACTGCAAATCTGGACACATATTTCTCTTCCTTCTTTCCTCATCTCCTCTTAAGGTTTATTGCTTTTACGTTACAGCAAAAACTCGTTATCATGACTAACATAGCAGTTTATAATCTGGTGCATAACTAACTGCCTCCTAAGGCTCATTTTCTGTCACCTCATCCTTTTCTCCAGTACAGCCACACTGGCTTGTTAGTGGTCCTTTATATCTGGCATGCTCTCTCCTGACTTATGCTGTTTCTAGTTGGTGATATTCTCTTGCTTACCCTTTTTACCTGGGTAAATTCTCCTCATTCTCCACAGCTAAGCTAAGTGACACTATAAGGAGGTTAAGTCTCCCTTATCATATAAACCACATACTTCTACTTTTTTTCCTCTCTCAGAATTGTAACATATTTTTCAGAATGACTATTTTATTTATACTGAATAATTCATTTGATAGTAGCCCCAGTGCATAGCTCTACCTGCCACAATAAATAGGGGCTCATTAATTCTTTGAGAGTGAATAAATGGGTAGATGGATAAATAGTTCCTATCTGTATTTCTTCTTATTGTCTGTATTTAAAGTTTCACTTGATCTTTATTGCAACTCAAAGACAAAATGAGATAGATATCACTTTCTTGTTTTACTGAAGAAAAAATTGATGCTCAGAGAAGTTCAATACTTATCTAAATTTACATTGGTAGTAGCAGAGCCTGCTAAAATCTAAGCCTTCTGAATCTCAGTTCATTGTTTCATTGTTCATTATACCAAAAGCCTTATCGTGTCATCAGTGAAAATGCAAATATCTACTATATATCCATAAAAAAACACAGAAGATGAAAAAAATGTACAAAATGAGGTCCTTAGTGGAGAAAGTGATTGTGAGTTAGGAATGAATCCCACGGATAGCAGCACTGCTTCCCCCAGTGGAGCTGCTAGAGTGGCTCCAAGTGTTGTGTAAGCTCACAAACTCTCATGAAAACCCTGGAAGATGAGCCCTATATGAGTTAGGAGTGATGTCTCTCACATCAAGAAACTGGTTATGATCTCTGAGTGAGTGGGGGAAAGTCACCAACGTTCAAAAATGTTGAACACACCTCTGGCCAAGCCTCTACGGACAGGGAGCAGTATACTATACAGAATGGTATAGAAATGGCCTCCAGCTTTGCACCAGAGAAGCTTCCCATGATGAGAGGCTGGGATGGAAGCCTTGGGCTCAAGTGGTCCCAAGGCCCATTGAGGCATTTATTAGTCCCCAGAGACACACAGGCCAGTCCCAATCAGCTAAAAAAAAGCAAAAACAAAGCAATGTCATGTCATTAACTTAAATCGTCAGGCTCAACCATTTTCTGAGCCAGTTTGGACCAGTGAGAACAGTGGCTGTAATTACAGATACAATATTAGGACAAGTCTGGGACAAGCTGTGCCATTAGACTTGCTTACTGCTATTTTTGGATAAGCATGTCACAGAGCTGAAAAGTTCCTCTCACCTCAGCCACTCTGCTCAGCCTGAATAATCACTTCAGTTTAATTTTTCTGACTAGTGTGATTTCTTCTAAGAAAAGTGTTGCTAATAACCACAATGCACTTGGTTTCCTGCCCTGACCTTCCTGTTTCCTTTGCCCCGGGAGTTGGACGCTTTCCAGTCTTCCCAGATATTGGTTAGGATCTTAAATAGAATAAACCCCTTTGCAACACAGAACCATGAATAAATTACCCATCTGATTTTAAACCTTTATTACTTTGACTCAGCTGATACTTTGACTTCAGAAGATACCTGGGTCAGATCTGGCTCCTGAGCTCCATTGGATAACGTTTATTTGTCTTATATACACTCAGAGGCTGGGTCTAACCTTTAGCTCTCGCCTGATCTTTCACGAAGATTCACTTAGAAAAACTTAGAAAGTCTTTCAGTAGAGCACTCATGAGTTTTGATGACATCTATCTCAGATTTCTACATTTCAGATTGTCTCTGGTAAATACATGAATTTCCCAATGTCACTGCTCAAACCAGAACTATGGTTCTCTCTTCCTGTCTTAGATGTTCTTGGCATATCTAAAACTTCAAAAGAGGCACCATCCCAGATATATTTATTGCATCTATACCCAGACCAGTCACTCTTTAATCTGTGTTCATCATTGACCCTGACCTTTTCCACTAATCCAGTTTATCTCCCCAGATTTTAATAACTTCTTTGTGATTTTCCTACTCCCTGCGTGGACATCTGGCTCCCACATGATATCTTCCCAGATCCCTGGATGCTTTGTTACTGGTTGCCTTTTGCCCACCTGAGCCAATTTCTTAACTCCAAAGGTCTATCACAGCCTTTTTAAATATCACCACAGATTTTTTTGGAGGGAGGGGGGAGTCAGGAAATTATTGCCATATAAACTAATATGGTGGACATAATCACACAGGTGATTCCAGTGTACACTCAAGGTTAGTAGCTACTGTTATATATTCCTAGAATTTAGTGGAAAGTTTATTGGAGAGAGGTGTGAGGAAGAGTGAGTGGGTTCATAAAACAGAGGAAGTAAGTGAGTGAGAAAGTGATAGCTTAACAGGGGAGGTGTTAGTGGAGAGGTGGAGAGGAGACTGAATAAAAGAGAGCACAGAAGTCCTAGAAGCTGTGTTCCTGGGACTCCATAAGAACATGCTCAAGAGGCAGATAAAAATATATATCTAACCTAGACCCTTCGATGGAAACCATTGGTATGAGAAGCACTTAATGGACATGGTGAACTCACACTTAGTCTATCTATACAACCAGAACACCCGCCAGTCTTAGACTTGTAACCATCTCTAGAAGTCTCACAATCCCCCTTCTCATCTTTTCATGGCATCACTTAGCATCAAGAATTGCTACATAGTTCTAACAACCAACTAGATGACAAAGTTAGATAACATACTATTTTGATTTTGAGGGCAATCCCGAGGTAGATAGGACAGTCACAAATTTTACCTCTGCTTTATTGATGAGGGTTATGAGACTCAGCCTGAAGAAGTAACTTTCCCAGGATCACATAGCTACTGAATTTAAGACAAGACTACAATCCTAAGTTAGATAACTTCTCACTCTAAATCCACAACTCCCTTCACCTCACCACTCTGTCCAAAAGGACTGGGAGTTTTCTCAAAATATAGAGGTTGGTTTACATTGTAATGCCCTACTTTGTAGACTCTGGATGGGTTTCTGTCCTTCCGTAGGAAGGATATTTGTTTCCTCATCATTTGGATGTCTGGTTCTTAGGGTTTCTCTTTTGAAAATTTATAGGAAGAGGTTTTTGATTGTCACAATGATAAGGAGTTCCTACTGGCCAAAGACATGAAAAGAAGTCTGAATGCATATTTCCACATAGTAAAGAATTCTAATATCTCACGTGATGTTGAGTACCTAGTGGACACTGAGTAGGAAAACCTGTATATAATTACCTGAGTCAAGAACTTTACTTTTTTTAATGTATAAACATAAAGTAATTTACATAATTTTAATAGTTACTGAATTTTCAGGAATGTGATTTCAAAATAAATCCAGGAGAAAATTGTATATGATTGTATTAGAACTTTACAAGAACTTCACCATTTTAGAAAATCACAATGCATATGATTTTACCTTGACTTTACCTGCTGACTTTACAATCTTGCTCCAAGTGGGGGTGGGGATAGGGAGTTTTCACTGTGTAGCTGCTGTAAATTGACCATTACTTTTCTTTAACTTCATAATTTTGGATGCTTGACAAATTGAGGCTATAATTATAACATATTGAACTTCATTCTGGGAAAATCAACTGATTCAATGACATTATGCTTCACTAATAAAGAGTCTGCATTTTGGCTGAAACGATGGGTGAACCGGCATTCTTCACTGGATGATCCAGAAATTCAGGTGACATGTTTGAATTTGAAATGAAAATGCCTTAATTGAAAAACATTCCACAAAGTCAGTTTGTTCTAGGAGAAAAGATGAGAAGTTGAGTCTGGATAAGACATTCTGTCACAGATTCATTTCAGCCTCACATCATAGCTTGTGTATTATTTAGAGGTAATTTAAGATTCCTATATATGGTAACATATATTGAAACTTTCATTTCACCTACTACACTTTCTCTCTATGCTTTCCAATTTCAGTCTTTGTTTTGAAATGAAACTATTAAGCTGCAATATGAAGTTAAACACACTCGACAGGGAAAGGTTTGTGAGTCAGCAGTTTGTAGCTACCAAGAAAGGAATGAGAGAGCTTACAAATTCATGTTATTGATGTGTATTATTTTGAAGATTGTGTGGTTGGCTGTTTCAGTGAACTTTGTCAGGGATCAGCAATTTACTGATGATGAAAATAAACTAACAAACTACATTACATTCTCCAAACAGGCAGTAAAATTGGTTATTATTTGGTAATCTAAAGTTAAAGAGATAAAGCTATAGGTGATCATTTCAGAGTGATCCTTAGAAAGGTCCACTGAACTCAGCTCATTATCTCAAATGGTCAGATCGTAGGTTCACAGAGAATGACAAGTCTGTCTACAGTCATATCTGGGCTGCAATTTCCTAGAGCCTTCCAGTTTTTAAGACAGATGCTTTGATAACATTTCTAAATATTATGTTCAAAGTAATTGTAGGAAGACTGAAGCACCATTCTGGAAAATCTGATCCAGGTCCATTGCATAAAGATTTTCTAGGGAGATTAAAATACATGAGCATACACACACACACACACACACACACACACACACACACACACACACACACACACTTTCTTCATTTTTCAGTGCTATTGGGAGGCCTGGGAATCTATAAATCAAAGTATTCTCTGGTAGTATCTAATGTGCCACCAGGTATGTCACCAACTCTTTGACCATTGGTCAATTAGATGACAGAATAAATAAGAAAAGTGTAGAATTTCTGTGGGTTCACTTGAATAATTTATAGTAAAGTCTAATTCTTCTTGGAAATTGCACATATTTTATTTGAACATAAAACATTTAATAATGAAAATATTAAAAATAGAAGAATTCTACTTACTGTAGACAAGGACAGAAAGAAACAAACTGTTGATGGTCTTTCCCTTCTTCTAGTGCAGGGTAATATAATGATGCATGAGCTACTAGAAATGCTTTCTCCAGGTATAGATGCGGCTAGTGACATGATGTTAACAGCTACTCCTGGACTGTGACTCAGCTCACTGAAGGCACAATATTTCAGTCATGAGAAAGCCGGTGAAGGAGAACTTGATTTTAGACCATTTAAGAAATGGATACAACACCTGTCCTCAGTTTCCAGACTCAGACAGCACACAGGGTCTCCAATCCTTCAGCCTATCTGACCAGGCAAAATCACAGTGGTTCCTCCTTCCTTCTTAAAAAAAAAAAAAAAAAAAGAGGCTTATAATTTTACTAAAATATTATATTATCCTAAGGGAGGCAAAATTAATAACTTACAATGTCTTCTGACCATGTCCTGATGCCTAGTACAAAATTATTTGTTGATAACGCATACTTATCCTATGCATATTCTCACAATTCTGGCTTGGCCAAAGGGTGAAAAACTTTGTGCAACAGTAAATTATAGTATCCAGGGAGACTTGCTTTACCCATTTTATCTCAACACCCAAGTTTTGAGTATCACAACTAATTAGGACATAGCCTCTATAATTAAAATTATAAAATATTGAGAAAAGATTTTATATATGATCTGGTTCACCTCCAACTTGGAGTCATCCCTGATCCTTCTCTTCCTATTACATATCCCAAATCCATCAAGCAAACAATACCCTGCAAACCTTTTGGCCTTTATCTTAAATATATCTGGAACAACAATACTTCTTACACCTTCACTGAAGTGACCTTGGTGAGAACCATCATCAGTCTCACTTGGATAGCCAAAATCCCATCCCAACTAGTGTTCCTACTTCCATCCATTCCCACTGTAGATTTTTCCATCACAACAAAAAAGATGCTTTTATCCATGAATATCGCATCATGACATGCGTCTGGGTGAGAAGCTAGCCCTTATAATGACTTGGAAGATTCCACATGATTTGTTTCTGGATTACTTCTCCAATTTCATGTCCTTAATTTCATACTTTTTCATTCTGCTGTAGACACACTGGTCTCCTGACTGCTCAATGAACATTTCAAGTATGCTTCCCCAAATCTTATGTGCTGGTATTTCTTCTTTCCAGAATTCTCTTTGAACATATATCCATATCACCAATTTCTTTAACTCTTTTTGGTTTTCACTTAGAAGCCACTTTCTCAGAGAGGCCCACGCTGATCACCCAAGTTAAAATTCTAACTCAGCCCCTCTCTGCACTGTATCCTAGAACTCTGCTTCCACATTTCCTATTGCTTATTGAAGGTTTTCTGTTGGATGGCTCTGTGGCATCTCATATTTATCCTCACAAGTGGAATTCTTCATCATTAGCTAAACTTGCTACTTAGCTAAACGGTGTCCCTTCTATACAGAAATTCAAAAACTAAAATTTATTAGGCAAGCTCCATGTCAGAAACTTTATTTGCATTATATCATTCAATCCTTTTTCTAGTCCTGTGAACTTAGTATATATGTCCTAATTTAAAGCAAGAACATCAGGGATACATAGTAAATAGCAGAGCTGAAATCCAAGATCAGGTTCCAATGATAGCACAAACAATGTCTTTCATATATACCAGGGGGTCAGCAAATATAGACCATAGGGCAAATCTAGCCCACCACTGTGTTTGCACATGAAGTTTTGTTGCAACACAGCTATACCCATTTGTTTATGTGTTATCTATGGCTGCTTCCATTCTATAACAGCAGAGCTGAATAATTATAAAAAAAAAAGTTTGCTAATTCATGATCTATACTATCCTGCTTTCTATACAAAGTAGAGATTAATTAGTCTAGAAATTCCTCCATATATAAATATACAAGGAAAACTGAATACACAGAAGACACCGTTGAGAAGAAAAAATGTGTTTTAAGGATAATTTGTTAAAGTTGTAAATCTTTGCAACTTTTGGTCTTAATTATAAATACAGTTGAACTCATAACATTTTAAACCACATTTATGAGTTTAATATTTTCAAAATTATATCTGTGGCTTGTGTTATACATTTGTTACTTCTGTGGTTCATCCCGACTCCCCACGTGTGCCAGTATCTAACCAGCATACTTTTAGTCCCTATGTCCTCCCACATTTCTGAACACTTACTGCTCTACAGAGGGATGAGGGAATTATTTACTGGAGTATTCCAAAATTCCCACAATTTTCTTCCAGGTATTTTCCATTTCACACTTTTTTCCTCAAACTTCTGTATCCATTCATTATAGCATCTTCTCCACCTTTGAGCTTTCTATTTATAATTTAGTTCTGTGTTACATGTTTATCAAACCCTTTTTTGAAAACAGATTGTGAAGGAAAAATTGAGTGAAAGGATCCCGACACCTGTATTGCAGAGTTATTCTTAGAGTGACAGGTATTGTCTAACCTTGGCATTGTCAGAACATCTCTGAGCCTCAAATTCATCTTCTACACCCTGGAAATCTTCTACATCTGCTTCCCAGATTAGAAATGAGAATCAAAAGATATATAAACTATGACAGCACCCAGTACAGTGACTATTTGGGGATTGTTTTGGTTTATTGTTTTTTTTTTTTAATTAGTGAATTCTTATTCAATCGTTCAGGAAAAAAGTGCATAAATTATAAGAAGTGCACAGTTGATGAGCTAGCACAAAGGGCATGCACCTGTGTTATCACTACCTAAGTGAAGAAAGATAACCAACACCTCAGAGGCTCTCTTTGTGCTCCCTTCAATGAATGCCCAGTGGATCAATTTGGTCTATTTTCAAGTGTTATATCCATACAATCATAAGGTATGCATTCTTTTGTGTTTTGCTTTTTATTTCATATTCTATTTATGAGCCATCAGTGTTATTGCATGTAACAGTAGTTAGTTTTTAGTTGCTGTTGTATAGCACTTTATAACTATACTGTGATTAATTTGTTTTCATCTTGATTGATATATAAATTATTTTCAGCATGGAAATGGCATACATTATGTCAATATAAAAATTTCTGTACATAATTTTGAGTACTCATAAGTATTTTATTGGATCTATTTTAGTCGGTACTGCCAATTTCTTTTCAAAGGCTGTTGTACCTAATTAACCCTCATATCAGCCATTTATGGAAACTCTAGTTGCTCCATATCTGCTGACACTTGGTATCTCATTGTAATTTTAATTTGCCAGTCCTTAATCACTAAGGAAATTAAGCTCTTTTGAATTCCAATGCTGCTTTGGCAGAACCAATCTTCTGATACGATAGATTTATCTTGTCCTAGAACCACTCTTCACGGTAGGCAACTAACTAGTTGATGCTCTTAAAAGTTTTTCTTAGAGTACAGATTCCAAATCTAAAAATTAGCAAGTGTATTATGTGGACATTTTCTTAATATAGCAACCCAGTTAAAGATCAGCACCTTTCTAAATACAGCTTTTTAAATATTCCCTTTATTTCTACATCCTGATACATATGTATTTGGTGAGTGAATAAGATGTTATTACTATAGAACTTAATGTCTCATGGTTATCAACAAGTAAAATGGATTCCATTTTTAATATTCAGATAACTTTTTTTAAAATCAAATGTTACCTAGAATTGCACATGCAATTTTAATATCTTACTTTTTAGGCCATTAAAAATCATCCCCACCACTACTGTCTCTCATTGCGGAAGGGCAGAAACAAATTTAATTACACGAAGGTGACAAATATGTACAAAAGGAAACTGTGAGAAAAGATGGCTTTAGATTTTGGCTTCATGCTCACTCAGGTTTGATATTTTCTAAACCTAACTTGGACTGATTTTGACCTCCTTTTAATATTCTGATTAGGTAGATCAAATACATGTCTACAAAGAATTTTTGAGATACATGATGTTACTTCATATCATGAAATTATTTGAAGACCCAGGCAATATATTTGATTTTTTTAAGGTTTTGTGTGCTCTGAGAGAATCTTTGTTTTTATTACTTTACTAGTATTGGAAACAAACTGAAAATTGAGAACCAGAAACAATGCCTAGAACATTACTATATCAGGGACATAGAATTTTGTCTATACTGCTTTCTATAGTAGAGAAAATGAAGTATCTATTTTCATCATTCTTTTCAATGTTCTTTAGCAGAAATTGTGATGGTTTGGATTATTTGTTCAACAAATATTAAATCCTTGCATTCCTATGGGAAGAGTAAACTTCCTTGTCTTGTTGATTTTAGACTTGGAAAGTTAGTAGATGTGACATAAGCAAGGGCCTTTATTATGCTTTTATGATTTGGCTTGGCTTTTGGACTCCTGGCATTCAGCAAGAGAATAAACTGGCCAGGTGGCCACTGGACCAAATTTTGAGGTGAAAATTATGTGTAGCACATCAGAACCCAACTTGGATCCTAGAGCCCAGAGCCTGGAGTCCAGCCTCACTGAGCTGAGCTGAAGTTTACCTGCAAACTTGTGAAGGAGAAATTAGGTCTTAATATTTTAAGCCATTTGGTGTTGGTGTGGTTTATTAGACAGCACTATTGTGAAAAAAGCTGACTGAGACAGTTTTTGAGTTTATTGTTTAAGAATATCAACATTAAAGTCCTCAAATATAAAACTTTATTTTGTAAATTAGTCAAAAATGTTTATCTTTGTTGAAAATTTATAATATTCTAGTCACTGTTATGTGTACTGGAGAAAGATGGTGAAAGAAATAGACATGGGGAAACTTGACAAGGTAATTTTAGTACAATGTGATCTGTTTCTGATTGGTATAAACACCTATTGCAGGATGAATTAGAAGAGAGACTGGAACTAGTCTTGACAACTAAAGGAAGTTTTTTCAGAGAAAAAGTATAGGTAGGAATTATTCACATTGTTGTAAGCAGAGATAATAACATGCTCAAAAACTCCGAAACAGGAAGCTACATTCATCGGTCGGAATATAAGGCATGCTGTATAACAGAGGCAGGATGGAGTACAAGGAAAGACATCTATAAAGGTAAATAGTTTAAGGGGGATAAGCAGGTAGAACGTGTGTCTGGGGTTTCTGGTAGCCATCCTGCACCCTAAATATAAAAAGACATAAAGCTTAGATGACATCATTAATTTCTAATATTTAGTTACGCATAAAACTGAGGATAGGCCCTGGGTAATTCCAACATTTATGAAACAGAAAGGGGCACTGTATTTATTAATTTAAGAGATATTTGTTGGACACTATGAATATGATGGTAAATGAAAATAGTACCCTCATTTTCCTCAGAGAGATTAATATAGGTTAGAAAAACAGAGAAGTAAAGAGGTAATTCTAATACATAATGTTAAATGTTATAATATTAAGGGATATGGAACAAAGTAGCGGGAGGGCTAGAAAGATTTCACAGAAAAACTAACACCTAAGCTGAAAACCTAGGAGGAATACTCCTAGGAATTACTCAAGTCAAGAGTAAGAAAAACATCATTTGAAGTAGAGTGAATGGAGTACTTAAGATTCTCAAGGACAAGAGAAAAGATGATAGGTTCATATAGGGGTGGATTCTTTTAAGAAACAACCTGGGAGAGATAAGTAGTGCCAAATCATAAGTCCTGTTATGGAGTTCAGATGTTAATTTAAGAACAAGAGGAAACCATTAAGGGATTTTAAGAAGAATTGAGAAATATCCATGGGGTAGAACTGGCAGAACTTGATGACTGACCATATGCCCGGGATAATGGAGAGAGAAACATGGAGGACAGTCAGCAAAATGGACTTGGGAAAATCAGTGAAGGAGGATGCCATTGAGAATACAAAATCTGCAGGTTTAGAGGGTTGGTGATGAGAATTCAAAGGTAATGTTTAAAAAAAAATAAAGGAAGTGACAAAGAGCTATTGGGACAAAGTAAGAGAATCGGGGTAATGCTTGTTCACTAATTGAGGAGAAAATGTAGTCTTTAAAAAAAGAAGCTGTTGATCAGTGCCAATGTGACAAAGAACATGAGGCTACTGAGTAGGAAAACATATTCAGATTTAGATTTGGTAGGGGTTTGTGAGTGACTCTGGAGAAAGCGGTCTCAGTGAATTAGTGGCTGTAAAAAATGGGTTATAAGTCTTAGAAATGAGTGAGTGGTGACGAAGTGGAAGAAAAAGTAGCAGAAATAATAGAATGGCTTAAAGAAGCCAGATGATGAAATGGCAGTTTAAAGAAATGACTGCATTGAGAAAAAAGAGTGATAGAAGAAACTCAAGCCAGTTTACAATTTGTATACTGAGAGAAAAAGAGCCAGCTGGGAGGAGAGATTCAAGATATAAGGTATGTTTGGGGGAATTAAGGGAGGAAAGATGCAGCACTTCTAGAGTATGTTGTAAAGGAAATGTAAGACTTGAGTTCAGTCTCAAGACTGGAGAGCTTATAGGGACACTTCATCCTCAGGACAAGAGAATAGGCAAAGGCAGACAATAAAAATAAGAAATTTTGAAGTGATGGAAAGGAAGATTTAAGGTTGTTCATTGACTCTAAAATGTAGAAAAGAAGGACATTGGCTAGCTGAGTTTGAAAAAAGTAGAAATGATAATCATGGGGTAGAACTGAGGACACAGGTAGGGAAATGAGTTTTAGCTGCATACCACAGACTTCACTCTAGTTAGTTTTAGTGAAAATGGAATTTATTACCAAATTATCAGGCAGTTCAGCCAGCCACAGCCACAGGCAATGTTCAGTGCATGACAATCACTAATAAAAATGCCACTGTTGTCAACATGTGGTGTCTACATCTCAGTTCACTGAAATATCACAACTTGTATCTGTCAAGCTCAAGACTGTATATTGGCTGCTTTGAGGATCCAAATGCTTAGAACTGCTAGGAACCACCAAGAGGTGGATTCAATGAGTGTCTATGTCCTCATATTGCTCCCTTTTGTTGAAGAAACTGCTGTTTAAACCCCAATGTACATTTTCTTCTTGTTCTGTTGTAATATAACATTTAGTTAGTCACATCGCCAGCTACTCAGTGTAAAATCTATATCTCCCAGCCTCTCTTGAAGCTGAATGTTGCCATGTCAGTAAGTTTGGGCCAATGGGAGTTAGTCCGAAGTATTGTATGGCAACTTCTGACACAATGAGGTTGAATCCCTCCCTTACGTTAGTGAAGTAATCAGCTGAAAGGAGCCTGTGTCCCTATGGACTTCTGAGTAGATTTTTATTCTTCCACAGAGGAAAGTAAACTTCTATCTTATTTTCCAAATTAAAAAATTTTCTTCATGGACCCAGACAGCCCAAAAAGAATGAAGGAAAGGGTTCAAGTTCCAACTCTGACAGCCAGGACTCGTTATGTAGAGAATATCCCTCAAATAGGATAGGTGTTCAAAAGATGTCAGGCAACCACTAATAAAGCAGATGCTTACAACAGGGACAATCAAGAAGGATATCAAGGGAGGGAAGGAGAGTTGGGGGGAAAGCAGGGAAGTAAATAATAATGAGAGGCAAAGGGGCCCAAAAGAGCATGAATTAATCAAGACCTAATATTATGACTTTTTAAAAAGAAACTCCTGACAACCAGATCTGGGAACAAAAATTAGTCTTAGCCTAGTGAAAGTGTTACAAAATTTCCAGGCCATAGAATTCCAATTTGTTTTAGAAATGGAAGGGACAAAAGGGAATGAAACAGAGATGGGATGAAGTAAAAGACAAGAAAACTTTCCCCTGCTTATACTTCACCACGGGATCCAATAGGAGGAAGGATATGGGCAGTAGTTGAGGAATGAGTGGTGGTGGAAGCAGGCAAAAGTTTGGAGTCAGGTATGGATGTAACACTAACTCTAGCATACTTTCTGTAAAAACGTAGGCAAGTTTTTTGTCTATTTAAGCTTATTTCCTGATGAGTAAAATGGAAAAAAAGATAGCAGCAAACAGCAAATAAATACAGTACATTAGATAGATTATGCTCAGCTCCTAAAACAGTACCTTGTTCCCTGTAAGCCCTTAAAATTATGGTGAATGATTTTAGTAAATTTTTACTGCTCTACTTATTCTTCCACTTTCATCTCCTTACTACATAATATAGGTTTTAAACAAATAAAAATACCTAGTCCTATACGGAGCTGAATAACACCCAGCATAATTCAAACCATTCTCTCAAAGGAATAGAATATTTAGACTTAAAAAAAGAAGTTATGACTCACAATTAGAGGAGGGAATTCTCAAGAAAAACCAACATTAGCATCTAAACAAGAAAAATGAGCTCATTGACATTGAAAAATGTTACTATGTTTTCAATTTCATTAAAGTCTCAAATAGACAAACACATTTATTTCTATACTATATGTCTGATAGCAAGAATGGGCAAAAACATCAGTCTACAAGCTCTGGGACTCTAGACTGTGACAGCATTGATGAAATATGTGCTTCCTGAAGAGACATGCAATCCTCACTATCTGTGACCATTGAAATATTAAGGAAATTACTTATAAAACAGATAAAAATCCATTATGGGAGCATAGCCTAGAAACCGCTAAGGAAGATGGGAAGGTATAATTTCCAATCTTCTTTGAAAAGAAAAAAAAGAAAAAAATTTTCTCTTGTTATTATCCTGGTGAAATTAAATTTTATTGTGTGGTTCTCATCTTCATAATTACCAGGTTGCTTTGAGAATTAGATATAAAAAGCCACATCATATAAAAGTAGCAGCTGATTTTTCTAAATATTATATTTTTAAAATGATAAAAGAGGAATAACATTTCAAATGATCATTTTAATCACCATACTTGTTCTGTTTTAGCCCACCTGCCTTTTTCGACATACTCATATACAGGCATTAAGGCAGAATACCTACAGAAACATCCAACCAGGCTGTAAAACCATCTGATCAATACAGAACTAGGATCCCCACGAATATGTGCTTGAGTTTCTAGAAGTTCTGAGGCTGGGAGTCTAAAACCTATGAGTCTTGAGAAGTTATGATAGGTTAAATAATTGCCCCTAAGATATCCACACAATTATCATCTGGAACCTATGACTATGTTACCTTGCATGGAAAAAGGCACTTTGCTGATGTGATTAAAATTATAGACCTTGAGATTGGGGAGATTATCTTGGATTATCCAGGTGGGCCCAATCTAATCACATGAGTCTTTAAGAGCAGAGGATCTTTCCTGTCTATGAATTATCAGAGAAAGAGGGAAGTGATGATGATGATGGATGATAACCAGAGAGACAGTGACCTGAGAATGACTCCACCTGCTGTTGTTGCCTTTGAAGACAGGAAGGGTCATGAGCAAAGGAATGTGGGCAGCCTCTAGATGCTAGAGCAGCCAGGAAATGGAGTCTCCCCTAGGGCTTCCAGGAACAAATGAGGTCCTGCCCACACCTTGATTTTAGCCAAGTGAAACTTTATAAGATTTCTGACCCATAGAACTATAAGATAATAAATGTGTGTGTTGTTTTTGAGCCACTAAATTTGTGGTAATTTATTGCAGCAGCATAGCAAACAAATGCAGGAGAACTGTGAAAACCTATTAACAAACTTGCCATTTTCTCCCTAATTCTTACTTTGTCTCATCTATACCTTTTCTTTTCCTATATTTCTGCTCTGTATGCCAGTGTAAACACTGACCTGAATCTCTCTCTTGTACCCAACTCTTTAGACTGAGGTCCTAACAATATGCCTGTCTTTAAGTAGCATTTATTTGTAAACTAGACTATTTCAGTGTAAAGCTCGAACTGAGATGAATCATATGCTGTGACCAGTCCTGAAGATTCACTGCTTCTCTTTGTTTTTATCATATAAGATCCATCCGAACATGAAGCATGACATGAACCTAGTCCTACTCATCAAATCTTTCTTCCTTCCCTATCTCACTCCCTCCATTTTTTCCTTCCTTTCTTTCTTCTTTTCTCCCTTTATTTTTCATTCCCTTCCTTCCTAATAATGATGCCCTTTATCAAACATCTTAACTAAATCATTGAAATGTATATTTACAATGGGTGAATTTTATATGTAAATTGTACCTTGATAAAGCTTTTTTTAAAAAAAGCTTTTGTTATAAACCTTTTTCTCATCATTAGCATCATCATCACCATTGTCTTCTTTGTCATCATCATCACCATCAATTATACACAGGCACACAAAGAAAGAAATCAATGGTAAGAAAAGAACTTACAAATTATCTTCTCTAACTATACTGAAGTGTTCTGTGCTTTTAAGAATGATTCTAAAAACTAAAAAGAACAAAATATTAAATTTGCAGTATTATGAGTTTATAAATAGTGCTTATGTAAAATTTGGTTGCATATAACTGAATAAGCAGAGAAGGAAATATAGGCCTGCATCCTAACCTGTGAGTACTCAAAGGATAAAGTTTCAATTGTCAAAATCAAAGGCCTAACTTTTATAAACACTCATCATTGAAAAATCATGTCACATACTTCGCATTTTCAATTTCTTTGTATTTTTCATTATATTCTGAGAATGTTCCCTAAGCTTTATTTAGTTCTACCTTTTCTTTTGATTTTTTTTTTATTTCAGCAAACACATTTATATTTTTCAAGGACTACATTCTGTTCTGTTAACTATCTTTTTTACCAACCTTTCCTCCTTTCAAAATCATCTGAATATGCTTGTCTGAGATTTTTGGAAGTTACCTTTTATTCTCTAAATTATACCTATTTCTTCTGGAGTAAATGTCTGTTTATTCATCTTAGGCCTTTTAGTTTGTACTATTATTTTTTCTTAAATGTCTTTTGCAAATCTTGGCCATCTAAACATTGGTGATACTAAATAACATTAACATAATTAATATAAATAATAAAATTGTATCATTATTGGAAGCTGATCTGAATTACAATTAATTGTGAACTGCTCTTAACCATTGGGCACTGTTTTTGAAGAGGCCTCCACACTGAATGAGAAGGATTACCTAAAGCTTCGCACACTTGGTTGGTTCTCTCTAGAGTACATAAGTAAGGAAAATGGCCAATCACACTTCCACACATAGACTAGTTTTCTAAAGCTACATAATATTGCTACATATTTAACATTTTAAAACAACACAAATTTGTCATCTCATAGTTTCTGTGGATCAGAAATCAGACCCAAGATGACTGGGTTCTCTGCTGTAGGTCTCATAGAGTGAAATCAAGGGATCAGACAGATTGACTTCTTATCTGGAGCCTCTGAGGAAGAATTCACTTTCAGCCTCTTTCAAGTTGTTGGTTAAATTCAGTTCCTTGAGGTTGTAAAACTGAGTTCCTGTTTTCTTCCACAATGTCACTTTCTAAAGGCTACCTGTATTTCTCAACATGTCTATCCTTCCAGTAATGGAGATTCTTCCTCAGGGCCAATGCTTCTCATACTTTGAATCTTTCTAATTTCTCTTGCTCTAATTTTTAGACAAAGATTTAAACACCTTAAATTATGAGGTCAAGATCTGAATAATCTCTCTTTTCATTATCTCAAAGTCAACTGATTAACCATAATTCCATCTGCAAAATGTTTTGTCATATAATGTGACCTAATCATGGGCACAACCCTAGGAAGCAGAAGTCATAAGGACAATCTTAGACTACTGCTTCTGACACTCCTCCAGAAGAGATTAGAATATAGGGACCTTGTCTAGGTACATTAATATTCACGTTAGATGCCCTAATTATTTGTAGGCAGATCTTTCAGTTTCTTTGAAGAATAGTCCTGCTTCATCTATGCCTCCTGGGTTACATTCATGACTGGCATTGCCCTGCATGCATAGGGATGAGTTAGGATACTTGGCATAGTTCTCCATGAGACAAATGTCTATCTGCAAACTTCCAAATGCTCTGTTTTCTATTTGAGTTTAGAGCCCCTCCAGGGCTTTCCTAGAATATTGGTTCCCACTTCCACCAATGACTTTCTCAGGTCTCCTTTATTCAACATTATATATTTCCCTCTCTTTCAGAAATCTATTAGTAACCAAATTTCTGAACCAAACTCAAGTAGGAAATATGCACATTTTTCTTAAGGGTAGATTTCTATATGTGTAATTGCTTAAACAAAGAGTAGCAAGTTTTTAAGGAAGACACCTTCTATTTGTGGCCTATAATCTAAGTTGCCTAGAGTCACATAATTTGGCCCTTTGCAGAACTGAGAAAAACAATTTCTATGCCCTAAGTAAAGCAATTACAATGGGCTATGACAAAGTTTCAGCCTTAGTTTCTAGAAAAATTAGGACTAAGAGCAATCTAGAAAGAGTAATCTTTCTGGTCAAGCCTAGTGATTTGAATTCTTTTAGGTAGTTGTCAATAATCTTAAGTTTAGAGAACAGTTAGAGCACATGGACCAGAAGGTACAAAAGATGAGAATCTACAAGTTAAGTCTAGGTAAAACCTCTGACTATAGTTACTTGCATAGAAAATCAGCTGGATGTAAACACATGGATGCTTACCAAATTTTTGGAGGAACTCTATTTCCAAAGAAACCTTAGATCTGACAAAGCCAACAACAACTTTTGTTCAAACACATACACACAAAACACACACGCAACACACACACATACACACACACACACACATACACACACACACACACACACACACACACACACACACACACACATACCACATCCCTCATCTTGTACCCTCAGACTCACAGCAAAAAGAAAAGCAGGCTGCAAAAGCTGTCTCTATGAAGCACATTAACCTGAACTTAAACTTCAGAGACAATCCCTTAGAGGACAAAGCCATAAGCTTAAAACAATGTGCTATAAATTAATTCAGTGGGTGTCATCAAGAAAGTACATTAAAATTTTTGAATTTTCTTTTCCATTTTTAATCTGATATATTTCAATCTGATATATTTCAATTTCAATTTCATATTAATCTGATATATTTAATTTTCAACTTCATCTTAGTTATGTGTTTAAATTTTAAAATGTTAGTATAAAAATAAATATAATATGTTTATAAGTTTAATGTGTGTGTTCAATTTTACTTTCTTTTATTTAACTGTTAGTGCTAATCAAACTGTTAGTGTGATGAACACTCTGAGTTTCTCCATTGAGTCAGTTTAATAATTTTAAGCTAAACCTGAACCCTGGCTGCTATAAGAAATGGAATCTAAAATTCACATACATGAAGTTAATGGCCTAGGAGCAAGCTCTAAATTTCTGGCATCTAAAATGATACCCATTTTCTTCTCGATTCATACTTCAATTTTAGAAACTCCTTCTTAAATGGTGAGCATCTCCCAGTATAAATGAATAAATATGATGATTCAATCTAACCAATAAACATGAATGGAGAGAAAAACAATATGAAATAATTGTGTAGATTTTTCAGATCCTTGTGTCTTTAACTAAATTCTCCTTAAAATAGCTTTTAGATCTTGGTTTAGACAGTACCTCCTCTGATAAGCCTTCCTTACTGCCAAAACTAAAGTTGAATTATTTTTTCTTCTTTTGTGCTACCATACCTACCAACACTTTGCTTGCTGTGGCTCATACAACACTGAGTTATAATTATAATTGCGATTTTACTTATTCATCATCTTTACCAAACTTGTATTTTGTTGAGTTCAAAGACAAGTTTTGTTTTTTGTTATATCATCAATGTTTCTATAGCTCCTAGCATATACTATAAACACAATAAATTCACATAATATGACAAATAAATACATATGAATGGATAAAGAAATAAGTTGTTAAATTGATTAATAGATTAGAAGAAATCAAGTTTAAACATGGTACAGGGAATAAGCAAAGTAGGGCCATCAAAAATGTGAGAAAAGTTCTATTTCACCAACTCTTGCAGACTTTTACAACTAGAAAAATCTAGAAACCACTCAGTTTCAGCATATATGTTATTTGTGGACTCATTTGGCCTTGATGATTGCTGGTTATTTATAAAAATTTCTAACAAAAAAAGCTTTTCTAGTTATGTGATCAGAATATACCATCCCAAAATGTGCCAGTTGGCATATATTATTTTGACTTAAAGGTACTTGAAAAACAGTTAGTGCAAGAAAAACACTCTGACTCTTTTTGTCTCCCTAAAATGTGAGACAAATCTCCTATGTGAGAGGTACTCTTTCTGTGCCAGGAGGGTAGAAGGCATCCTTATCATCATGGCTAACAAATTGGGGGCCAAAAAGGTTATATAAACAAATCTTGTTACTTCTTCACCAATCTACTACTCCTAACTCAAATCTCTTTGTCTCGTCAATTCTTCATGAATGTAGTTTCTATGTCTAAAATGTATAAAAGCTTCCATCTTTGGTCACTTCTCTGATTGTCATATTTTTATGAGGTACCCATACAGACAAAATCAAATTTATTTATTTTCTATTATTCTGTCATGTCAATTTAATTATTAAACCAGCCAAAGAACCTGAAAGAGAAGAAGTAAAATTTTTCTGCCCCCTAGACTAGTGACCTTAAAAGACAGCTGAATGCAGAACTGAAGTCTCTGGCTTCACATAAGCCATTCTGTAATTTTGGTTCACACAGTATCCCACCTTTTGTGTGTCTTTAATTCAAACAAGATCCCAAGACAGGCTGGAGGAAAGCAATCAGTTCTTGACACCTTTCTCTTTGAAATCATAAATCATCCATGGTCCAGTGGTCACTCTAGGCACAAGATATACCTTGTACCTTCTTCTCTCAATCTCCCAAAGGTTAAAGGCATCACTCCTAGTCAGAAAGTTTCCACTAAAACTTTTTAAATCTACTCCAACTTCAGAATGACCAAGTATAGCTCAGGTACTTGAGGAAAAACTGAAGAGGCAGTATTGCAAATTGCTCATTAGTCTCACATGGCAGGAGTTGACAAAGAGACAGCAAAAATAGAAGACTGATAGTGAATGGATAATGAAATATTTTTGAAACCCTCCCATTTCATTCATCTAATAATTTAATATACTATGATACGATCATAACATGCTTTCTACTAGTGTTAGAATCCCTGTATCCCAAGTCATGTTAATAATTCCTTCTTTTTTTCTTTTTAAGTTTAAGAAAATGGGAAAATGGTTTTAAATGGAAAATAATGTCAGGTTTCATTGTGCTTTAATTGCCCATCACTAGCATGGCTCCAGAGAGGGTTTAAACTGCTAACTATAGACAATCATTTGTGTTTAGACTGTTTTTCTAAGGAGGAAGTCATTTCTGTATGGCTGAAAGCCCTGAAGATCCTCTAGTGACTAATAGAGAAGTCATAATAACAAATCTACATGGTCAACTTTAATCTAGACAAAAGCCTTTGTCCATATTGGATATAGTGATGAGATTTCTTTAACCCTTAATGAAAATACAGGCTTTCACAAAATACAAAGTTCCTAGGGACTCTAGAAATGCATAGAAGTGCTAATCAGATCAATGGACTATAAGCAAAAGTACTTAACCATTAAATTAGAGAAACTTAGCAAAGCAAAAATGAAACTGTTTAACACTGAATAAGAGCAACAAAAATGAGGGTTTCTAACCTCTTTGAAGAAAGAAATGGTAAGGACAGGAAATCACATGCATTTCACTGAGAGGATGGAATTGTATGGAAGAAATGGGAAACAAATGAATTCTCACTTGAGTGACATTTTGTACAGTGTGATGTACAGTGTGACAAGATTATCACCAGTTGAGTGAAGGCAGTTAGAGACTGTCATAAAGACTAGATTGGAAACTATGGGTATAGAATGGAGTATCTCTGTTAAAAATAAGTACCAGAAAAGTCTAGAAAGGAAAGAAGACTTCGGTTTTGGTGTTGCCAGTGATATTTCCTTTGTTGGTGTCCTGTGTCCTTGTCAGGGTCATTTCAGGAATGGTATTTTATGCCTTTACAGTTTCAAACTCAGTTGTCCAACTAAAGTGTATTATTTGTCTGGGTTCTGGAGCAACATGATTTTTAATAAAAGAGAGCATCAGGAATAAGCAACAATAACAATAATGATTACTGTAAACATTCACCAATAACATTCTACGTGCCAGAAACTTCACCAGATGCTATGTGTTCAAGCTCTTATTTAATCTGTACATCTCAATGATATAGACACCACAGGGTAGGAGGACTACCTTATGCAGGATTGGGTCCTAAAATTAGCCTTTAATTATTTAGTAAATGTCACTACTATAACTAGAAAACATGTGAATAGACAGATAAGTCCAAAGAGTTTCTACTTTCCTAAAGAGTTTATTTCTTTCTGTCTTAGTATTAAGTCTCAATGACCTTAATACACTTGATTAAAACTAATCAAATAACAAAATCCCAGGGGAAAGACAAATTATTTAAAGGAGCACACTCATATGAATCACAGAATGCAACCCCTCTTGTATTTTACATTTGAGGAAATTCAGACTCTGGAAGATAATGCATTTTCCAAGGTCAAGAAGATAGTAAGTGGTGGAGTTGGGGTCTAAGCCAGCTGGTATCATCAGTGTGCAATTCATTAGGCCAGTGGAGGTTACATTATGAACACATTTCAAAAAGATACAATTTTTTGTTAGCAAAGAGTCTAAAAACAGGATATTTATAAAACAGATAATTATATATGTTTAAGCTAAAACATAAACAGAGAAAAATGTACACAGCAAGGAAGGAACATTGGCAAATTCATCAATACTCTGGAAGGATAAATTTGTAGACTTGTATAAAAAGCCATGCTTTGATAAGTAAGTGAAAATAGCAACTAATTCTGATGTACCAGAGTATTAAAATGCTAAAATTTAAAATATTTGTGAAAAAGATTATGATTCAATGACTGATCTAAATAAAGCGTGAGGAATTTGTACAAAAGACACTGAAGTGTAACTCCCCAATTATCTTTTCTATTAGACAATCACATATATTCCCTGTCTAACCAAAGCACTTTTCTACTTGTACCTTTATTGAAAAATCCAGAGTGGAGCCAGTAGAGTAAATCAGTAAATCTTTGGGTAACTTGACCAAATGAGATCACATAAATTTCCCCAAAGTTGGAACAGGCTTGCCTGGCCCTATGGGCCTTCTTCTCATGTTAACTTGTACAACTCATTTTTGTTAGTACAACCTGTAATTTATCTCATATCCAGAGAGTACATAGGGCCAGTTGATCATCCTAGTTCTGCTTTTTGCCTCAACTCCTATCTGAACCTTGCAAAAAATTCTCCAGTAGTCCATGCATCAGGCATCTGGAAATGATGTGTACATTCTTATGTCTTAGTTTTCTCTATAATAAAATAAAACTTTTAAACATGGATACATAAAGGTTTGCTTTTTAAAAATAATACAATTTATTTTTGCTTTATCTTTTTTATTCTGATAAATTTCTAATCATTATCTCTAGGGACATTTCTGCTCTTAAATATTTAATATTTAGTAAATCCTGATAACCTGAATCTAAATTCATTGCTTCCTTTTTGTTTTGAATAGCAAATGTCTCTGCTTCCCTGAAAAACCATCCCACCTACTTTTCACATGAATATTATCCCTGTGGTGCTTTTTAAGGATTTTGCTCATGAAATTACTCTGTGTCCCTTTCAGTCATGTGTGTCGTTCTTGACAACATACAAACAAGTTTTGTCAACTAACTTTTAGAAATCCTTCTTTGAGACCAAATATCCTAATTAGTCTTGTTCCACTTCTCAGCCCCTAATTTATAGCAAAGGTTTAGAAAAATTGTGGTCAGTATTTGTCTTAAGTTCTTCATTTCCTATTCAGTCTTTTTTATAATTTACTTTGAAGCAATTTTTAACTGATAAAAATTTATAGAAGTAGTGAAAGGACTCCCAAATTTCCTCCAGTGGATTCTCCAATTGTTTATATTTTACTATATTTGTTTTATCTCTCTCTGTGACTGTATATAACATATATTTCATGTCATTATTATTTTTCTGGACAACTTATAGACAACTTTCAATATGCTGTTCCTTCTTCCTTAAATACAACAGTGTGTAATTTCCAAAACCAGGACCTTTTTCAATGTAACTGTCACACAACCAGCCAAAATAGGAAACCTACATTGGTAGATCACTACAATCAAACCTGAAATCTCAGTTAGGTATCTTTTTCTTCTAGTCCAGTATGCCATCCAGGGTCATGCTTTGCATTTAGTTCTTGTATCTCTTTAAATCTGGAGCAGTCATTCAGCCTTTCTTTGCCTTTTATGTCCTTGATGTTTTTAAAGAGTATAGATCTTTCATTTGGTAGCACGTCATTTAACCTAGATCTGCCGGAAGTTTCCTTGGGTTCAGACAGGAGTCATGCATTCTTGGTAGAAATACCAGAGAAAGGATGCTAGGTCCTTTTCAGAACATAAGGAGGCTCATGAAGATGATCCTTCCTATAGAAAATGAAGTAAACCTCCATCTAGTTGGTGTCTACCTGTTTTTTCTACATTAAATTTACCATATTCCCCTTCGTAAATGATAAGTATTTTGTGGAAAGATATACCAGTTCTAAACCTATATCCTACTTATGTTGGCTTTGTAATATGTCAGGATGGCCCTTCAACCTGGCCTAGGAGTCAGAGAAGCTGCACATCAATGAGGTAAGCCAATAGGTGACACAATGTGAGTATAGAATGGCTGCTCCTTCACCCTTTAAATGGTTTCCACCCTCTAAGCAACCTCTAGGATTCTTGTTTGCCCCTGCCTAACTAGAAACATACCAAGAAATGTAGTACACACACACACACACACACACACGCACAATCTTTTTATGGTCTGCTTCTCTTCTTGGACCATGACTGATCCACAGTTCTCCATCAACCCTCCACCCAGCAGCCTTAGCATCCTTTCATACCTTCTACTTGAATCAGTCATGAGTGTGATGTTTCTCAAGTGGTAAGTTTTCTGTATCTATAATTTCTTCTAGATTTATTTGCCAGCATTCTGCTCTAAGAAAGAACTTCCCTTTCTCCCTCATTTATTTATATCTTTATTTATATGTTATGGACTTATGAGTTCCTCCTTTTTTCAATAGAGTGTAAAACATTACTTCAAAATTAATTTTTGGTGCTCAGGTGGTGTTAGAGTTGGCCAGTGGGAGTCCCCTTCAATCTGGCCCCATGTCCCCTTTGACATATTTCCCTCATTCTTTGAGTACTGCCTTCCTTTATGGCATAAAAAGATATCTGTGACTCCTTTTGTTATTTCCATGACTTAGACTCAGAATTAGCTATTTTTCTAAAGGAATACTGTTCCTTTTAGTAGAGAATGGTGTTTAGACACCAAGACAAAAATCTTGAACTTCTCTTTGTTTTATGCCTTTTTTTCTTCCTGTCCATTATAAACCATGTATTAGTTTTCTATTGCTGTATGACAAATTACCACAAATTTAGTAGATAAAATAATACAATTTATTTTCTCTGTTTCTGTGGATCAGGAGTCCATGCACTGGTTAGTTGTTCAGAGACTGTAATCAGAGTGTTGACTGGGCTGTGAGCTCATCCGAGGCTGAGGATCCTTTTCCAATATCATTAGGTTGTGGTAGAAATCAGATCTTTGTGTTTGTAGGGCTAAGTTCCCACATCAGTTGGGGGTCACTCTCAGATACCAAGATGCCACCCTCAGGTCCTAGCTGTGTGACCCTCTTACAATATGACAGCTTACTTCTTCAAAGCCAGCAGAAAAATTTCACTCCACTTTCCTATGAGAAAATCTCAATCAAATCCCATCATATTCACATGTCCTGTTCTCACTCAAGGAAAGGAGATTATACTATACAGAGCATGTACATCCAGGGGTGGAATCTTAGGGACCATTTTACAATTCTGCATATTACAAATCATCAACAATTTCTAAGGTTTCTACTTCTAAGATATAACCAAATCTGGCTTCTTCTCTACATTTCTACTAGGGGCCACCATCCAAGCCCATATGCCACTACCATCTCTTTCCAATATTCTAATAGTCTCCTGGTCTCCTTTCCTCTGCTTTTGCCTCTCTATACCATTATCCAAGACTAGTCAGAGTGACCTTTTAAAACTATACAGAAAAGAATGCTATCAACTTTCTTGAAAGCTTCAACAATATCTCACTGCATTCACAGCAAAATCTATACTTCTTCTTATAGCCTACAAGCCTATACATTCTCTGCCCCTGCCTACCTATTGCATGATCTTCCTTTTGTTCTCTAGACACCAGCAACCATCGCCTTTCCCCACTAGTTTTCAAATAAGCCAAAGTTGTACCCTCACTATTCTTTTACACTTACTCTTAACAAATTTCTTTGACTATTTGCCTCTCAGTTCACATTACATTTCTTTAGAAGAGTCTTTCTGATGCCATAAGCAATAACATTCAAGTTTAGTCACCCTGAATTACACCATTCTGTTCATTTTCTTCACAATGTTTATCACTGTCAGAAAGCATATTGTTACCTCTTCACTTACCCTGCCCCAAGTAGAGTGTTTAGCTCTATGAAGCCAGGGACCATGTCTATTTCATTTGCTGGTATATCTCCAGTACCTACTATAGTACTATGCTTCATACTGAGTAGGTGCTTGATATACGTTATGAAATATATAGAATAATCAGAAATTTGGAAAAATATTACTTAAAAGAACTCAGGCTCTGAGATCATTTTTTAATGTGAAAAACTACGCATGCAATACATACTGCATACATGTATTTTCTCTCTCCAAAGTGTTTGTCTGAAAGAATATTTAAGAATTAATATTAAATTATTTCATTTGATAATATTAAAATCCCCGTTGGACCTTAGAAAGAAAACATCACTACAGAAACATTTTTTTTCACTATTTCCTCCATTGGTGGCCTGATAGTTTTGCAATAAAAATCTGGCAATATTCTCCTACAGTGAATGAACTTCCAACTCCAGAAATTTAGTTTGTCACTATTAGCAACAATAATATATTTATTCTAGATACTCTACAAGTAGAAGATTCCTTAATAGCTTTGAATTCATTCTTCTGCCACCAATAAAAACAATCCAAATTCTCCCAAAGCCGTCCCTGTCTATCTTACTGAGACCATCTCATGGGAGATGGTGCAGTGGGGCTATTGCTTGCTGGCCCCAGGGTGAGTTCACAGTCTCAAGGGTCCAGCCCCTAAGCTGGCACGAGGAGAAGGAACATGGTTAATTAACCTTGGATATGCTCTGTGAGAACTCTACGTGGGTAGTTTCTGGTACTCTAAATAATTCCAGTATCATCTCCGTGTCTTTCTGGGGTGCAGTCCTTAAAACCTGACTGAAAACAATATGCATTGGTGACATTTTCTGTGGTCACTTTGCTAAGTTAAGCTAGTATATACAGCTTAAAACATTTAAGAGCCTCTGGCTAAAGGGCTAAAATGTAACAGGAATGCTTAGAAACTATTTATATGCTTGATTTGTTTTACAGTGTTTTTGGACTTTAGTTTTGATTGGATTGCTTTACTGAAACATGAAGGGCATTTAGAAGGCAAGAAAGCGAATGGGATACATTTGCAACAATATGCCCTAAAGCCACATCTTAATGTCAGAAGTAAATTATAACAACTTACATTACTGATGACATACATTATAATTCAAAGCCCAGGAACTAAATCAAGGTTGTTCTCACTATGATATAGAAAGAGAGTTTTCTTTGTATCTTTTGCAACTAGATGAAGACCTTTATTAATGAAAATGGTATCAAAAGGTAACAGAAGAAAATACATATCTCCTGGAATTGACAAAAGGATTTTTTTTCTGAAGCTTCCCGAAGTCTTTGCATCTGTTTCCCTGAAATTATTCTTTATTTCGCAGACAGCATGTTTCTAGTGTTATATATATATATATGTGTATATATATATATATATATATATATATATATATATGTGTGTGTGTGTGTGTATATATACACATATATATATATATATATAACTCCCAAAATGTCAAGAGCAAGTAGATGGAGAGTTTGACTTGATCCATTTCTGATGTCAGTATTAAACTGATAATAGAAATGATGACAGTTATAGAATAATAATGCTAGTGACTAACTATAAAATTAGAGCCTAAGAAATTAGGATATGTTTGTCTATACAGTATTTAGCCCCTTAAAAAACAACAACTCTTGCATGTTCTTCCTGGTTATCTTTGTTGCTATTTATCTGAAGAAAGAATATTTGTATTCACATTTAAATATTTTAAAAGCTAAATAGAGGCATGAATTAGCTCTCAATTTATTAACAAAGTAGTTAGATACTTTATGAAATTTTACTTAATTATCACTATAAACACATTAACATGAAGTGACACCACATATATAAAGGAGAAACGTGGAGCCATCATAGGAGCATTGTTTGAGACAACAGTAGATCATATATTCTTTGATTATAGAGTATATAGAGTCTAAAACACATACCTTTGCAGGTATAAGGATCCAATGTGGTATTCCACATTAGTAAAGTATATTTGGTAGTTGCCAAATCTCATTTACTACCTCTGCTTTCTTCTTCGCGTGTGTGTGAGCATGCATGCATGCATGTATATGCACGTGTGAGTGTGCAGATGCAGCTGAAGTTGAGGTGGGTCTCTGGCACAACTAAACTTCTGTCAGGTGATCAGTGAGGTATTTAGTCAGAAGAGATTCAGCCGTTATGCAGCCTTGCCCCAGTAGCTGAATGCAATAACTTGAAAGCCTAAGGAAAACTTATCCTTTTTTTTTTTTTTTTCACTTGGTTTTACTTTCCTGTTACAACTGTCTTGGACCGGGCTAAGAATCCTGGATTCCCAGGATTCCCAGAACCAAGCTAATAATCCTGCCTAAGAATCTTGGGTAAGAATCCTGAATGTCAGAGCTGAAAGGAGTACTTGAAGATCATGTAAGGATATCAGTGGCAGCCATGGCAGTGCACCCTCAGGTTTCCCTTTAGGAGAGAACCAAATAATAATACTCAGGTACTCATATATTGTAACTATATATAATAATGACTCTCTGAATTATGTCCATGAGTATTTTCCAGGGCATCATTGGTTCCCTGGAAAACCTAGAAGAGGGAATAAACTCTTTTGCTTATTTTCTTCTGATCTAAAGACAGCCTTACTTAGAGCGGCTACTGTACTAGTTAATAGTAGGAATTAGGAAAAATGAAGTTCTTCACCATTTGGGATGATGTGCCTTTGAATATAAACTGACTTACAGCCCTGCCTGGGAATGAGGCAGCAACTGCCTGACTCCTGGAAAGAAAATGTGTTGGTCGAGGTCGGTAGCCCCTCTCATGTAATATCAAGGTGTTCTGAGCACTTTGAAATTATACTATATCAGACAGTGTCACCTGGAGGAAAAAAACAATCAGAATTAGGATACTAGAGTTCTAGCCATGAATTTACAAAGACTGTCTTATGTATGTGGCATGCTCCTACCTTTACGTATACACTGATGAAACAGGAAACACTCGATAGCCATTTTCTGTGAGGAACCTGAGACCTAAACTTACTAACTTAAGGTAATATAGTTCATAAAAACCAATTTTTATTATGTTTATAAACTTTTATGTTCTGTAGAAAATATATTGTCTCTAAATTGAATGCTTTTACAATGTAAGACAAGGCGTAACACTATATATTTGAAAAGGATTATGAAACCATCTAGCCCAATGTGTTCAAGTGGTTTATCAGTCTAATCTTAGACATGAGAGCTTGGATTGTTGGAATGTTCTTCTTGACATTGAGCTACAGTTGGGCCTGACATGCACATGCAATCTGGGCCTTGTTCTACTGCTAAGCAGGCTGGTGCAATAACCAAGGACCTAGTCTGGACATAGTCTGGACATTATTACTGGTTCTTTCCTTAGAATCAGTGCTATAGGCAAGTACAGTCATCATTGTTTCAAAACTTGCCGCACTGGGCTGTGTAAATATTAAATGAGGTCATGGAATTGAAATTGCTTTATTAATTCTAAAATTCTGGGTGGGTATTTTGTAATTGTAATTATTTATTTTAAGCATATATATTGATGCTACCAAGAAAAAGATGATAGTGAAAATTCCAAACTAGGATTGCTGGGTATTTTAACATTTTTCAAAGCTGTAATTCTCTATAGATAAATGGAGGTTTCTTGATCAGTACTGACCATGTAATTCTTATAAGCATGAGGAAATACTCATGCTAGGTTGTATCTTGAGTAAGAAGAAATAACTATTATGTGTTTTTAACATAATGCCTCTTATTTGACCTCAGTCTTTCTCTGCCCATTAAAAGTTGGTTTTGTGATTGATAATACTGGCTGCCTCCAAACCAAGAGATTCACTTAGAAACTGAATCTCTTCATAGTCTCTGACAAAGTCTAATCATATTGGATTTTATTTGGAACATCGTTATTTAAAAAAAAAAACACTCAATGACAGTAAGTAAAATTTGTTTTTCATAGTAACGAATACAGCAAGAACAACTTAGGTTAAAATGGTTTCAGACAATTGTATAATTGAGATCTTTTGTTGCTGTTGTTGTATCACTCAAGAAAGAAAAATAATGCATTATGTCTGTATAACACTTTAAAAAATATGACAGTTTTACATGTTATCTTATTTGATCTCTACATAATTTCTCTGGGAAGGCATGACAGGCATCTGGATGCCCAGACTTCAGCTAAAAAAGCATGTCTGAAGGCTTGTACCAGGTTGCAAGTTACCAAGCAAGTGGCAGGGCTTCTACTTAAAACAAGCACTTCTGACCTCAAATTTTATGGTCGGCATCTTCCAAAATGATCAACATCTTTTATACACCATGTTTCTGCCATGGTACCTGAGATTTCCTTTGTTTAGAGAATTTTGTTTAAGAATTGAATTCTTGTTACATGGTCTTAAATATACTCTAGGTCACTGGTGCTCTCTGAATCTTCATTGACTTTAATATTAAAATGCCCAGTGCCACAACAGCTTTAATACCATTAGCCTTGTCCTTCCAAACCAGTGAAATAAAAGGATTTTTCTATGTCTCAAACATACATAAAATGCAGAAGACAGTCAAAGATTCAGTATTGTTGGAGCTTGTGGCTACATTGAAATCTAATTAGAAAATGACTATAATTTGAAATTAATGAGTAATAATAGTTCTTTAATTGTTCTGGTTTTTGTTTATAAACATATAAAACACAGTCTATGATTATTTATTTTCTGCCTAGCTAGTAAGGACTTGGAACTTCTGCTTTCTTTCAGTGCTAATATAGCCTGACATAATATAATCCATGTTCATGGCCAGTCACCTGAAAATGTTATATTTTCATTCATATTGATATTCTCAAGTCATTGACTTTTCCAGAATCTGCATTTCCTCCCCCCCAACACCCCCCCTAAAAAAAAAGCCAATGAAGATTGAGGTATATGAGATTTTGTGTTTTCCTCTCCTATCTTTTGTCATTGATTTTTTACAACAGTAATAAACAAATATATTTGTATTCTGGAAACTGCTTATCTCTCACTATGCAACAAATTGTTACACAGTGTGATAGTCTGAATGTTTGTGTTCCCCCAACACTGGTACACTGAAAAATCCTAACCTACAAGGTAACGGTATTAGGAGCTAGAGTCTAAGAGGAGAATAGGTGATGAAGGTGGAGCTTCATGGTTCCTTGTACAAGGGACCCCAAATATCTCTCTGGTTTTCTTCTACCATATGAAGACAGCAAAAAACGGAAAAGCATCATCTATGAACCAGAAAATGGGCCTTCACCAAACATTGCATCTGCCAGTGACTTGATCGTGAACTTACAGCCTCTGTAACTGATAAATAAATTTCTGTTGTTCATAAGCCACCCAGTTTATGGTAATTTGTTATAGTAGTGTGAACAGACTAAGTAAGGCAAGCAGTACAGATCTCTTATCCTAAGCAAGGTACCAGGGAATTTTGAAAAAAGGGTTATGAGTAATGAAATATTGAGTTTTGCATTGTTTAAAAAAAAATTGTGAAATCCTTAGAAAGTACAACATGGGTTTGAACTGTGAAGGTCCACTTACATGCAGATATTTTTTCAGTAAATATATCAAAAAATTGGGGGGAGATTTACAACAATTTGAAAACATTGAAAAAAATAAGAAACATATACTATGAATATGTAAAATATAAGTACTTTCTCTTCCCTGTGATTTTCTTAAAATGTTCTTCTCTCTAGCTTACTTTATTGTAGGAATACAGTAAATAATACCTGTACAAAATATGTGTTAATCTACTGTGTATGTTACCAGTAAGGCTTCTGATTAACAGTAGGCTGTTAGTAGTTAAGTCTTTAAGAAGACAAAAGTTAGACATAAATTTCCAACTGCACAAGATAGTCTACTCCTAATCTCATGTTATTCAGGGGTCAGCTGTGTTTGTAAAACAAGCAGGGTTTTCCACCCCAGTTCTGATGACTTGGAAAGGAGCACAGCCTGTTCCTTTAAGACAATAAAGTCATCAAGTTCAGGTGGTTGCTTTTCTTTGTTATTTTAAATAGCCTTTAAGAGTCTTTCCAAATGAGGAATGCTCATCAGATAGTTACCTAACAAGCATTTACATTTTAATAGTTTGCTGATAAATTTTATTATCAAAATCAGATGCAGAGGCCATGCTACAATAGTCAAGATATGACCAAATTCTATTAGTTCTTTAAAGTTACTTCGAAATGTACTATTCTGAATATTTACCACTGGACTCCGTGGCACTGTTACAAAACCAAAGTATAATATTAATAAATTACCACTATAGAAGTTTTGGTTGTTTGTAAAGAACTTTCTTATGCATGTCTCAGTAAGTAATTTTTATTGTAACCATTTTTTTCATCTAGAAATTTTTTTTAACACCTTTTCCTTATTTCTCATGTTTCAAATTTTTGCAATGATATGCCTTGTTACATTAATTTCTCTGAGCATCTTTTAATGAACAGAATTATGTCTTTTGTTTCTATAAAATTGTCTAGCATTATTTCTTTGATAACCTCCCCCCCTCAAAACAAAACAAAACAAAACAAAACAAAACAAAAACCTGGGTTTTTTTTTTTGTTGTTGTTGTTGTTCTCTCTTTTGGAACTTACATTAATAGCATATTAGCTTGACCATGACCCTCTAATTTTATTTTATTTTATGTCTTATGGTTACCAGTGGTTACCAGTCATTTTTTCTTTACTTTCAGGAAGAAATACCCAAATTTATCCCTCAACCTTTCTATCTTTTAAAATGTTTTCCATTTTTAATTGCTAAAAGCTTTTTATTATTCTTTCACTTCTCTTATATTTATGGGATCTTATTATTATTTTATAGACGCATACCTGTACTGATCTCTTAGAGAATATAAAATATATACCAGACTCTGTACTTAAAATCTTGTTGAATCATATGAAATTTCTGCTATGTGATTATTCGATCTACATAAATAGCAGTTTTGTTACCTTCGGGGAAATCGAAGTTCCAGTAACACACACGTCTAGGTCCTTTTCACTGCTAAAAAAATAAATTTCAGTTTCATATGGTTCGATCTATCTGTAAGTATATTTTACACACACACATACACACACACAATTTCTGTTCTCTATGTTGTTCCTGTTTTTTCTGAGTTTCTTGTTAGCATTTATTGACTTTGAGCCCTAACTTTGATGCTAGAGCTCTCCTAAATATCTGGTGATGTCAGACTGAAAATCCACCTAGCAATTAAGTGTGTTCTCTGTGTGCTTGGAAATGACTTGGGAATGGGTGGCTTCAATGTGGGGAGATGATATGTGAATGGAGCTGTTTCATTGTTGCAGTCCTAAATGTTAATCTCATTTAATAATCTTTTTAGTTTCTGCTTTAGTGGGTAGGCTGGCTGCTGGACCACTGAGAACGAGCTTGAGATCTTATATTCTATATTTTCTGTGCAATTCTACTCAAATCCTCTGTTTTAAATCCAGCTCTTTAAATTCTCTTTTCTCTAGTGTGTCAGCTGTTCTATATCCATATCCAATTTATGCAGAGCATTAACCTCTATTCTTTCATTAAGGTGGAAGAAGTAGTCACTGGGCTCTCAGGGGTGGGACTTGGATCCTGGAGGTTTATCTGACCCCTGTGCAGGCAGATCTTTGAGGAATAATGGAATTTATTACCTTTTTTAATGGTATAAAATTTATAAGCTTGTGGCTTTGGGACCTTCTGATTTACAGATTTCCTGCACATGAAGCTGTTCTAACAGAATTTGATATACCCTTGTGAGAGAAATACAGACAGTCTGATGGCCAGTGTATTCCCCTGGACCTTTGTTTTGGGGTTATCTTGGTGATACTTGCTTATTGATTTATTAGTACCAGTGGGAGAACAATCTTGGACCAAGTCTGAGTTGTCATTCTCACCAATCTTCAAAGCCAGGCTGACTGTTTTTCCCTGACTGGATTGCCCAGTTTCCAACATTGTACATTAGTCACCCCATTTGGAGTACCCAAGACCAATTTCTGAGACCTTCTGTCATTTTTTGAGAGCCCGTGGTTGACTACTTATTTGTACTCACCTCTGCAACCATTTAGGATTTAGATTCTCTTTAATCTTGGTCATTCTCAATTTTTTCCACTCCTAGTCATTTTGTTTTTATGCATTTATAACTATTTTTATTTGTTTCTTTAGCTTTTTTTTTTTTTTTTTGGTAAGATTTGAAGTGGAAGCATATACAAATAAATATGGTCTCTGCCATGTTTATTCAGTTGTCTTATAAAAATATTTTAAGACATATACATACAATAAAATCCACCTACTTTAAATGTAAGGTATGACAACATTTTAGACTTTAGATGTTTGAAATGCCCTACTCAGTAGTGAAATGCAGAATCATCAAAATTACGTTGCCTTTTCTACCTTAAATCAACATAGATAAATATATGCTTTCCTCCTGGTGATAATGGAGGGAGAGTTATATGCCTTTAACAATTAGAATAATTGTTGATGTTTGGCATAGATCTGTATGAAAAAAAAAGAGAGACAAATGTAGTTGGAATTATAGTTAACTGAAATGGCCAATAACAGAGCTATTGTTTATGGATAAGCAATCATGATTAAAACATAAGAATATTCTATATTGTACTCAATAATACTTCATTGGTGCCTACAATTTTTTCAAAGAAAAAAATGCAGAAAGGATATTCTCTAGTTTTTCTGAAGCAAGAGAAAAGCAAATGAGCAAAATTGGGACTTGACCAAATGATTCTTGCCTAAAATGAAACAAAGGACTATATAAAAACATCAGGGAAGCTGAATATTTGTAACAGATGCTCTTTTAATGTCTGCTGATAAAGCATGACAGGTATTTTGAGAGCATCTGATACATTTCTCACAAGAAGCTCACTGTTCTCTTTGGAAATATTAGAAGGGAGTATATAGTATATCTCTCCAAATTTCTGAACATGTGTGTTTTAATATTATTTTAATGATAGCACATACATAAATATAAAAACTTATATGTATTTTTAATGATAATGTATTTAGTAATGGTACCACAAACAAAGATTTACAGACATCAGGCAGGTATATAAATTGCAGAGTGGAACAGCCTCCTAAAGACACTCAAATTTAAAATGTTAAAAATGTATGAAAATAAATTTTAAAATGAATAGATAAATTGAAAAACTGATAATTAAATTAAAATAAAATAAATAAAATAAAACAAAATAAAAGAAACCCAAGTCTGCTTATAGACTGCAGACAGTTTAATCTCTAGTTTAGGAAATGATGGGTGAGTTCTCAGAAGCTAACAGCCTAAAAAAACAGCAAATTCTATTCTGCACCTAATTCTTAACTCAAAATTTACTTACACTTTATATTTCTTTTTTTCTCACTTTTTTTTCTTCCTCTGAATGTTTCTCTTTTTTTCTACTTCTCTAGTATTTGCTTCTCATGTCTTTATCTCTTCTTTCCTATTATTCTCTTTTCCTTAACTCACCATGATGTGAGTGGAATGACGTGTTATGTATATAACTATTCTTATAAAGATTGAATTAAATTGAACCTCTCTAATTGGCTCATTTCCCTCATGAAAAACCTTTAATGGCTTCTCCTTACATGTAGCACAAAAACAATATTGCTTAATGTCTTCAACGGACTCCCACTTGCTTTACCAGCCTTATTTTTTAGGACCTTCCGGATACCTTCCAAAATCCAAAATCCATGAGGCCACAGCAGCCAATGAGCATGCAAGGCATACTACTTATTCTCCACTAGTCATCTATGGTCCTTCAATTTGCCTAGAACATACCAGGAATATTGTAAGTCTTTAATAAATGAGTCAAAAATAAATCAGTTGATGTATTACTATTTCTCAATTTAATAATTTAAAAGCTAATTAAGTCACATTTGCTTATGATTCATTTTTTTTCTTAACATCAGAATAAAGCTATTAAAACTATAAAATGTATCTTTGTCTACATTTTCCTGCTCTGCTGGTTTACTTGTTTGATTAGACAGATGGCACTAGGTGTTTGACTCTGGCATGTGGTTAATGGGCATGGGTGAAAAACAAGAAGTGAGATAGATTTCCAAGTTCAGAAACTGTTGGCTAGTAGACCATAGTTCACTTTCACTTCTAAGAGATTTTGCTGGCAATGTTTTAATCATTCTGAGCACTTTTCCATTACATAAATTTGCTATATAAATTCTTATGTTTTCATTCACCCTTTCTTTCCTTAATCTCTGGATAGAATCTTACAAAGAGAGTAAACAGACATTTCCTGCCATTTACAAAAGGTTTCGTTTGCCCAAGAAGTCCACAATTTAGACACAAATAAAGTATGAAATATGACACATTATACTTTGAAATGATCTTGTACCAATGTCGACTATAGAGAATGAATGTTTAGCAAATTTCATAGTTTCTATCCAAATTTTATGTCTACTTCATAGAATCTTTTTTCTCACTCATTTGCTCTGATATTTTTATAAACATTAATATAAAAAAAATTTAGGTTGTTTTAAAAGATCTAAAATCCGATTTATCTATGAGACACACTTCAGAACACAAACCAATTTTTCTATAGTAATTCTGTGTCAATATTTTCTGACAGAAGACAAATGTTGTTATTATTTCACCACTTCTTACCTTTATAAAAGTTTAGAATTTTACAAAATGACTCTCCTTTACATGTCAAAATAGTAAGTTGATAAAAAGAAAAAAAACTGCAGCATTTTTTATATCTGGTGGCAATGATGGATAATCTAGGTGTGTTGAGATATAAATGGGGCACACACATTATTGACAACTAAAAAAAAAGTGAATACAAATTTAATGGAGAAATGTATCTTTTTATCAAAATCACAGATATTTTTTTTTAAAGTTACTTTGACTTTTAATTTGATCGGCTATTCTGCATGATAGAAGATGGAAATCAGGTCTATCTAAAAGTCATCAGTCTCCATCTCGTAGTTCATTCGCTCACATATAGAATAAATTGCTGGAGAGTTTGCACTCAGCAATATAGGGACAGAGAACAAAATTATGCTTCAGGTCTTCGATTTTTCTTTTCAAAGTCCTTTTTTAGATCTCTTTTCCTATTATCCACCTCCCCAACACACATGCAGAGTCACTCAATGTACCAATACCATCTTAGCCCTTTTCACTGAGGACATTTGATAGATTTTTTTTTCTGGGTAGGTGCTTAGGAACTTAATGTGCTATAGTAATCAGGAGAATTAGAGATTAACAAAACAACCCAAGTAGAAAGAGAATGAAGACAAAGTTTAAGTAAGCAATTGTGAGATTTTAAGAAATAATTTGGGAAGAATCTTTCTAGAATTTTAATTTCAAGATCCAAATGATATGTCTTTCTCTGAAACGGTGTCCATAATTTTATGAAGAAACAATTGTGTTGGATTCATGTTTTATGTGTGCACTGAAGTTTGTAATCAGGAGAACTGGCACAACTTTAGTTTTCTGAGTATTTTAGCTGGAGAGCTCCCAGTAATTATTCACTGTGTCCAATCAAATGTTACACCTTGCAGCTCCACTTCCTTCTAGGCACCCATTCCTAATGCTCTCCAAATAACCAACCCTCTCAATTCATTCTGTAAAGCAAACTGATTCCCATGGAACACTTAATTCCTAGGTTAATCCCTAGAGTTTCTAGATAAAAAAAAAAAAATTCTCATCAATTTAGTTATTTGTTCCTAAACCTTTTATATTAGTTAGACTTGTTAATATAATTATGTAATTTAATTAACTGAAAACTATGAAAAATAACAAATAGTATGCAAATATGAAAGCAAAAAAATATTGTGAATTGTTTACCACCAACATTAGTTCACTGATGAAATCACACGTCAGGGAGACAGAAAAGTAAATTATAACTCTGCTGCAGATTCCTCAGTGTTGAAATTGTTTTTTTATAACACCTATAGTTACCCTTCCAACTTGATACAAATTCATCCTTTCTGGGTTAGGTTGATTCCATTATACTATAAATTTCAGAAGAGCAGGAACTTTGTATTCACTGCCTTGTCTCTAACATTTAGATGAATGTCTAGAAGATATCCATATTATGATACTATTGATTGAATGAACAACTTATTCAATTTCATTATGAACACATCATTTTTCATCAAATAACAAAATGACAATGCAATCAACTATTGGACAGTGGACCCAGTAATAAACAATAATTATTTTCTATGGAGCTGAAACAGAGAGGAAAGCTAGGAGCAGAAAGAGATTATCATACTGCAGCATGATAAGGACTATAAAAACCAAAGCTTCATACAAAACCAGTCTTGAGACTTGGACTTCGAGAATACCTAGTTTATTTGCCCAATTGGGGTCAGCTTCTCCAAGATGTAATAAATTAAATACTATAAATGCAGATTTCTCTTCCAACTTGCATTTATTGTGGCAGCACATTTAATCTCTGAAAAGTTACTCATAACTCAAAACAAGCAACTATAGAGGAAACACTGAAACTGTAATAGGCAGGCAATAACTTCAGAAGACTAGACAGTTTATTTCTAATGTTTCTATAGGTAATTTGAAATGTGTTCCAGAAGAAAGTGGCATCATGGCAACACTCTGGCTCCCTCTACAGAAAGAGTTTTTAGTCTCTTCTTCATCAAGCACATGACAGATGACATTCCTCAATCTCAAAGGTAAGCCATGGTTATTCAGAGTATTACGCCATTTATAAATGTTATCTTATATCTGATACTCTGGCATTTAAAATTCATATTGAAATTTAAAAATATAAAGGTTACATTATTATGTAGAGGTCTTGGGTACTAGACTCACCCTTCTACTGTAAATTACTATGAAATTGAACAAAGTACATTAAAAACTGTTTTTAGATTTTTTAGATCATAGGACTGTGATCCTTGAGAGAATATAATTCATGAGACTCATTTCATATTCATTTATACTTTATGCTACAGTAAAGGAGATAGAGGCCAAGAAGAGTAGAGACAAAACTAAATTAAGGATGTGAACATAAGGGTGTAAATAATAAGGGTTGTTGAAGTATTTAGAATTTGAGAGGGATGTTACTAGAGATAGGAAACTCAGGGAGGAGATAAGGAAGAGATAAGGAGATCAGGGAAGAATGCAAAAATTTGTATGGGCATTCCATCCAGTTCTTGATCAGGGGCTGAAATGTACATGCACTCTGCAAGGCTAAGCAGTGAATGGTGGTATGGTAGCAAAGTGTTAGAATTACCAAAGATTGCATAATATTGAGTGATAGTGTTCTGGCCCAGTCAGAGTGGATGGACCACATGAAGGCAAACATTAAGAGACGATACAGTAAAGGAAGGGTCATTTTCTAGCGTGAAGAACTCATGCTAGAGTGAGAGATGCACTCTGGGACTAAAGACAAAACTAAAATAGCTCTAATAACAGAAAAGAACAAAAAGCACAGGAAAGGCAAAGATGTAGATAAAAATAAAAGACTACCATTTTATCCCTTCTATTAATCATATTTTATATAAAATGTTAATCCTAAGTATACAATAAGTTAGGATGCATATTATAATAAAAACCAATATAGCTTAAAAAGTCAGTAAATTAAAATGGATGCTAAAATTGTCATTTAACAAAAATAAGTCAGGAAAAGAGGAAGAGAGGAACAAAAACCAGATGAGACAAACAGAACACAAATACCAAAATGGTAGACATAAACACAACTACATAAAAATTATGTTGATGGTATTACAAACTAAACACCCAGTTATAAAGCAGATATCCTTAGACTAGATGAAAAAGAGAAACCAACTATTTGCTGTCTATAGTAGATTCATTTTAATTATAGAGACACAAAGAAAAGAAAGGAGATGGGAAAAAATATACCATACAAATAGAAAATATAAAAGTTTATGGGAATATGTTAATATCAGACTTCAAGACTAAAAGTATTAGCAGAAATAAGGAACAACAACAATTAGATTTCTCAGTAGAAACCTACAGGCAGGAGAGAGTAAAATGATATGTTCAAAGTGTTGAAAGAAAAGAATTGCCACCCAAAAATACTTAACCTAGAAAAGCTGTTGTTTAGAAATGAAGAGATAACAACTTTCTCAGACAAGTAAAAGCTGAAGGAGTTCCTCATCACTAACTTGCCTTAGAAAAAATGCTAAAAGAGGTCTTCAAGCTGAAATGAAAGAACACAAGTAACATGAAAACATGAAAATATACAAAACATTGGTAAATGTTGGTATGTAGTCAAATTCAAAATATTCTAGTACGGCTATATGGTGAAGTGTTAACCATTTAACTCTAGTATAAAGGTTAAAGGACAAGAGTATTAAAAATATCTATAGCCGTAATAATTTGTTAATAAATATGCTGTCAAAAAGAGGTAAATTGTGAATGTGAAAACATAAAAGAGAGGGAGTAAAAGGAAAAGTCATTGTATGGGATCACAGTTAAATTATTACAAACATAAAATTGGCTGTTATATTTGGAGATGTTTTATCTAAGCATTATGGTAACCACAAGGAAAACCTATAGTTGATTTATAATAGATAAAGAAAAGGAAATCAATGCATACCGCACTGCAACAGAAAATTATCTGTTCACAATATAAGTCAGCAAGAGATAAAGAAAGGATCAAGGGAACTATAAAACAGCCAGAAAACAATATGGCATTAGCAAGTCCTTACCTATTAAAAATTACTCTAAATGTAAATGCATTGAATTTTCTAATCAAAAGACATAGAATGGCTGGCTGGATTAAAAAACAAGGTCCAACTATATGCTACTTACAGGAGACTCACTTCATCTTTAAGGATTCACATAGGCTCAAAGTGAGGGGATGTAAAAAGATATTCCATGCAAGTGGAAACCACAAAAGAACAGAAGTAGCTATACTTACATCAGATAAAATAGGCTTTAAGCTTGAAATAATACTAAAGACAAAGAAGGTTATTATATAATAAAAAAAGGAGATATTGCACCAAGAAAATATAATAGTCAAGTAGATATGCATTCAATAGGAGCAATCAGAGCACCTAAATACATTAATCAAATACTAACAGTTCTGAAGGGAGAAATAAACAACAATACAATAATATTACATAACTTCAGTACTCAACTTTTAACAATGGATTGATCATCCAGATAGAAAATTAAGAAGGAAACATTGTACTTGAAACTTACTTTAAACAAAGTGGACCTAATAGACAAATACAGAACATTCCATTCAGCAGCAGCACAATATACATTCTTTTCAAACACACATGGAATAGTCTCCTGGTTATATTATACAGTAGGTCACAAAAAAAATTTAGGTATTTAAAAAGTTTGAAATGATATCACGTATCTTTCCTGACTATAACCATACAAAACAAGAAACCAATAACAGGAGGAAAGCTGGACAATTTATAAATATGTGAAAACTGAAAAACACATTCCTGAACAAACAATGGTTCAAAGAAAAAATCAAAAGAGAATTCAAAAATGTCTTGAAACAAACAAAAATGGATACATAACACACCAACATCTGTGAGATTCTACAAAAGCATACTGAGAGAACTTCGTAGCAATAAATACCTACATTAAGAAATAAGCAAGATTTCAAATAAAAAACCTAACTTTATGTCCCAAGGAACTAGATAAGGAAGAGAATTAAGCCTAAAGTCAGCAGAAGGAAAGAAATAACAAAAATCAGAGCAGAAATAAATGGAAACTAGAAAAACAAAACAGATCAACAAAATCAAGAATGATGCTTTTAAACAATACTGACAGACCTTTAGTTAGACTAACTTAAAACAAAGAGAAAATACTCAAATAAAATCAGAAATGAAAGAGGAGTCATAAGTTATACCACAGAAATGCAAAGGCATCATAAGAGGCCACTATGGACAATTATATGCCAACAAATTGGATAACCTAGAAGAATGGATAAATTCCCATCGGCCTGACTAAATTCCTGAAACAAATAGACTAAACTATGCAGAAATAGAAAATCTAAACAAATAACAAGTAAGGAGATTGAATTAGTAATAATAATAAAAAACTTCTTAACAATCATTTATAGAAGAATTAATACTAATTATTCTCAAACTCTTGCAAAAAAAAAATGAAGAGAAGAAAACACTCCTAAACTCACTATATGAAGCCATCATTACCAAAGTCAGACTCAATATAGATGGAAAAATTCTCAACATAATAATAGTAAACCAAATTCTTGAACATTAAAAGAATCATTACCACGATCAAATCGGATTTTTCCCTGGGATGGAAGGACGGTTCAACATATGAGAATAAATAAATGTGATACACCACATTAAAGAATGAGAATGAAAGATTAGAAATCACGGCCTTCTCAATAGATGCAGAAAAAGCTTTCAACAAACACAGCATCCTTTAATAATAAAAATATTCACAAATTAGGTATAAAAAGAACATTCTTCAACATAATAAATGCCATATATGACAGTCTCTCAGCTAATATAATACTCATTGGTGAAAGTTTTTTCTCTAAGGTAAACAGGACAAGGGTGCCTACTCTCACCACTCTTGTTCAACATAGTACGGGAAGTCCTAGTTAATCAGGCAGAAAAAGAAATAAAAGGCTTTCACATCAGAAAGGAAGAAGTAAAATTGTCTTTGCTAGTAGAATATACAATTTTATATAGAGAAGATTCTAAAGGTTTCAGTGAAAAAAAATTGTTAGATCTAATCAATGAATTCTGTAAAGTTGTAAGATAAAAAGTAATATAAAAAAACAATTGCATGTTTATACAGTAACAAAGAAATAGAAAGAAATAAAGGAAATAGTCTCTTACAGTAATATCAAAAAAATTAAAATACTTAGGAATAAATTTAACCATGGAGGCAAAAGATCTGAACACTGAAAACTATAAGACTCTGACGAAAGAAACTGAAGGCACAAATAAATAGAAGTGTAGCCCATGTTCGTGGACTGGAAGAATTAATAGTATTAAAATGTCTGTAGTATTCAAGGCCATCTACAGATTTAATGTAACCTCATTCAAAAGTTCGATAGCATTTTTCACATAAATAGAAAACTATTCTAAAAATTTGTATGGAACTACAAGAGACCTTGAATAGTAGAAGCACTCCCGAGAAATAACAACAGAATTGAAGACATCATACTTCCTGATTTCAAGCTATACTGCAAAGCTATAGTAATTAAAACAATATACAGTACTGGCATAAAAATAAATAATAGACCAATAGAACAGAATCAAGAGGTCAGAAAAAAACTATCTCATAATGTCAACTAATATTTGACAAGGGAGCCAACAATACTCAGAGGGAAAAGAAATAGATAGTCTCTTCATAAATGGTTTTGGGAAAACTGAATAACCATATACAGAATAGTAAAGTTGGACTCCTATCACTACTCAGGAAAATTACCTTGAAATGGATTAAAACTTAAACATTAGACCTGAAATCATAAAACTCCTAGAAGAAACATAAGGGAAAAATTTCTTGACATTAATATTGGCAATAATTTTTTTGTATAATATCAAAAACACATGCAACAAAAACAAAAAAATAATAAGCAGGACTATACCAAATTAAAAATCTTCTGTGTGGCAAAAGAAACAACAAATTTAAAAGGCAGCCAATGGAATGAGAAAAAATATTTGCAAATCATATATCTCATATGGGGTTAATTCCCAAAATGTATAAAGAGCTCATACAACTCAATAGCAAACAACAAAAACAAACAATAAAATTTAAAAATAGAGAGATGAATGGAGTAAACATTTTTCCAAAGGAAACATACAGATGACCAACAAGTACATGAGAAGATGCTCAACATAATTAATCAGGGAAATGAAATTCAAACCACAATGAGATCACCTCACACCTGTTAGAATGTGTGTCATCAAAAAGACAAGAGATAATAACTGAAGAGGGAGAGAAAAGGGATCTCTTATGCACTATTGGTGGAATATAAATTGGTACTTCCACTATAGAAAACAGTATGGAGTCCCCTCAAAAAATTAAAAATGATCCAGTGATCCCACTCCTGGGTATATCTCCAAAGGAAATGAATACAGGATCTTGAAGGGAATATCTGCACTTCCATGTTTATTGCAGCATTATGCACAATAGCCAAGATGTGGAAACAACCCAAGTATCTGTTCAACAGATGAATGGATAGATAAGATGTAAAGACCACATATATAAAATTCCATAAGAAGGGATTTATAACATTTGTGACAATGTGGATTAACCTTGAAGGCATTATGCTAAGTGGACCAAGTCAGACAAAGAAATACAAATACTGTATTATATCACATACGTGAAATCTTAAAAAGCTGAATTCACAGAACTAGAGAGTAGAATGGTGGTTTCTAGGGGCCAGGGAATGGGGGAAATGGGGAGATATTGGCCAAAAGTGCAAATTTCCAATTATAAGACAAATTATTTCTGGGATGTAATTTACAGTGTGGTTATTATAGTTAATAATACTGTTCTATATATATGAAAGTTCTTAGTAGATCTTAAATATCTTCACCACAAAAAAAGTAATTATGTGACGTGGTAGAAGTGTTAGCTAATGCTATGGTGGTAATCATTTTGCAATATGTGTGTATCAGATCAGCACATTGTATACCTTAAATTTACACAATGTTATCTGTCAATTATATCTCAATAAAACTAGAGGAAATCAGAACAAAGATTGCCTGTGGGAGCTGTGGATTGAGTGGATGGAGGTAAAAGGCAATTTTCTAGGATGATAGAAATATTCTATTGATTGATATGGTAGTCAGATGGGCATTTATTTGTGAAATCTCCATTAAATTATATGCTTAAGAGTGTGCACTTTTTATAAAATTTACCTTAGTAAAAAAAAAAAAAAAGCATGTTTCTTGCAAACTTTTGTCCCACCATTATTAGTAACAAATTACTTAGAAAACTTTTCACCTCACTATATACCAAGGTTAAGAATTGCTACTCTCAGTTGTATACCCGGAAGTCATACTTGGTGTCATTCAGAAGAGGTAGCTTGGAGGCTCCAGCTAAGTTACCTTAGCAGAGGGGTGAGTGATGAGAAGCACTGAGTGAACAGTTGTGGAAAGTTTTGTGGAGAAATGGCTCCAATTGCCCATAGTGTAAGAAGTTGTAAGCTGCCACCAGCGAAAGCCACTATTCGCTCATTTATTCAATCAAACTTATGATCAGAATCTAATATGAACTAGCACTGTCCTAGGCTCAGAAGACACCAAGGTAAACTCACTAACATCATGGGATCTATATCATAGTGGGATACACAGATATTTATCAAATAATCACACCAATATATGTACTAACATGTACTATGAACAATAAAGAAAATGTACATAGACTATGAGAGCTTATAACAATAATTAAAACTCTTTATATTTACTTCTTACAACAACCCTATGAAGTAATTGCAGTCATTATCATTTCCATTTAAAAGCCAAAGGACTTGAGGCAATGAGAGGACTAGAAACTTGCCAAGGGTCACAGTGCAAACTAGTGGCCAAGCCAGAGTTTTCATCCAGGCCTTCTATTCTAGATTGTTTTCTCAACAATAGTGATACAGTGTATACCTGCCTGGTCTGGATGTTCAGAAAGATGTCCTGGGGAAAAAAATGTAAGCTGAAATCTGAGAAATGGGTAGGAATTACCTGGGAGAAGAGAGAGAAGAAAGAGCATGTGCAAATCCCCTGACATAGCTGGTAGCATGGCATAGTTGATGGATGAGAAAGTTGTACATATCTACTAATTTTATAAAAATTAAAGAAGAGTCTAAGGATAATTAAACAAGTCAGAAAAGAGAGATAATATGTAATGAAACTTTAAAGTTTCATTAGTTTGTACCCTTCCTAAAATTTAAAGAAAAAAAGACCTTTTAAATTAAGAATTAAATTACATTCTCAATAAGCAGCTAAATCTCTTTGTTGTTCTGTCTACCGTGGGGGTGAGGAATGAGCCACCCTTCACTATTCTGGAACTCTTTCAAACTTAGATACCAGTATTGTTCACTGATTATTAAGCACTGTGATTGCAGTAGCAATGAAAGCTTTAGCCGTAATTCTTTTTCTAATCCAACTGAGCAAAGTTCTTTTCCCAGTAACTGTGGCCAATTGTTCCACATATAATCTTCTCTAAGAAACATGAAGCAGTTAATTCACCCTGCCAAACACAGCAGGAAGGTAATACTTTTTTCAAATATCAAATCAGTCTAATTTCATTTAGTCTTAAATGATTTTTCTGGCCCTTCTTCATGTAGATACCTCTGCAGTCAATTAGCATTGTCACTTTTAATCTTCTGCAGTCAGATCCTGGTCATTTCCCATTAGAGTTCTATTAAATAGATTCTTATGGCCTGGCTGAACTGACTGCAGTACAGTATCTGCAGCAAGCACACTAGCCGTCATTATGCAGCTGGCATTTACTAAAGGTTAGACATTACCGATAACCTTAATCACGAATTATGCTACATTGCCTGAAAATTCACTCCTGGATTTCCCTGACACCAAACCCAAATGTTCATGGAATATTCAGGCTGTGCCTGTTTGGAAAGGCACCTTGAATTATGCATCTCAACTCAAACCACTTTAAACTCCATGGCCTTTGCCTCAAGATCCAAAGATCTTGGAGCTATCAAGAGCAGAAGCACCTGCATCAAACTGCAATGCCGGATGCACTCTAACTAAAGAGAGAGGAGGAATACAGAAAAAGGGAGCCCTGTCCTACTGGGGCTTTTCCCAATACAATGGGTCTTGCAAATAAAATAACAATAGAACTGTAGAAAATTGAAGGACAGATAAAACCTTTAGAAAATGTATACCTTCCAAGTGAAAATATAGGGCAAAGTTGAGTTACTCAAAATGTAGTAAATACAAAATAGTATCTTGTAATAGAAAAGGCAACAGGCCAGGTGTCAGAAAACACGGTTTCCACATACCCCGTACTAACTGCCACTGTGTCCTTGAGAGAGTCTCCTGATTCCCCTGGGCCTCTTGTTCTGGAAGTCCCTGGTTAAATATAAATACAAATTGGGTGTCTGACAAGTGACTTCAGCTGATTAGCATATGCTCTTTCATTGACAGAGTGGAAACAGTGGAGACAAGCAGGACTGGTCTAGCACTTTCCGGCTGGATTGGCTGGTCATCTCTGTGGAGCAGCTTAAGGTAGGTCGATAAATTACTACTCTGTCCTAGGGGCAGGGAGACAGGAAAGGCAGCACTAAAAGGCAAATATGCCTACTACTTAGTTTTGCTGGCAGGCAGTCCTAGCAGATGGAGATCCACAGATAGATCCAGCAGCACAAACCATCTTAAGATCTTCTGGTCCTTTTTATCCTTTAGCCATGGGCCCATTCACTAAATTTCTTAAGCATTTATTAGATGGGGTTCCTGCCCTTGAAAGGTTTATAGTTTAGTAGGAAAAATGTCAGGCCGGCTTTGAAACTCCTCGACCAAAGTTCTTGGGCCATATTCTAGATTTGACTTCTCTCCAGTTTTCCTATTAAAAAGCTTCATTGATTTTTTCTCCATCTGTCTCAAGAAATTTTTCGTGCATGACCATCTAGAATAAAACAGCAAATAGGATTCACTGGTGGGTGTCAGAAATTTGGTATACTACTGAGCGTTTCTGAAGAAATGTAGTTTTTTCGTTTTGTTTTGTTTACCACACCCAGAAACTCACCACAGGCCATAAGAATGTTCCTCAGTAAAATTCCTGTTGGTCTACTCGAATAAGTGGCTAAGGGTAATTTGTAATTAACCTGTTAACAAATACTTGCTAAAGGGCTTGAAAACTATTTTCTAAGTATTTTTAAGTGTAATTTCTGGAAAATGTCTTTGTCCTGTAATCTTTTTCATTATTATTTTTTTATATACATCCAAGATATATCATTTTAACCAGTGCTGTTTGGGGACTGTCTAAGAAAGTTTCTTAGAGGACACCTAAACTGGATGTTGAAGAGTGAAGAAGAGTCTAATTAAATGATTGGAAGAGAAAAATATTTTCCAGTAATGAAAGGACATTGGAGAAGTGTGAAGGTAGGACCTATTTGATGACTTTGGTCAGAGGTGTGCTGATCCTCCTGCTTTTCATGAAGTCCGATGCAGGAACAATAAAAGGTTGTTGGGCAATTTCCCCCTATTTCAGATTCAAGTGGTTTCACTAAGTACTAAGGACAAAAGGTGTGTATTCTTAAACCTACCATACTAAATAGAAAAATATGAATAAAAACAAGTAGCATTAATTTTTAGCCAGGTCCTTCAAGAAGCAGATGCTAACATGTGGTTAGACATGCAAGAAATGTATTACTGAAAATACCTGTGAGGGAAGAAGGAAGGAGCTGAGAGAGGCTGAGAGAGCTGTCAGACTGTGATACAAGTCTTTCCTAAATGAAGGAGAGAAGGAAAGAGGTAAGGAAGGCTGAGTAGAAGCATGGAAGGCTGCAGTGCAGTTCTAAGGCAAGTTTGATGAAGTTCTCAAAGACTCCTCAAGCTAAGGCCGGCCTTCAGAGAAGTCCCAAGTCTCCCAGGCACAGGTCTGCGATAATATCCCTGTGCATTCAATTAATTGTTTGGGAGCTGCCCATAGAAAGCATGGCCTCAATGTGTGTTTCAGAGAGCAGCAGCTGAGGCCTTTGACCAGTCCCATTCCATGTGGTCAGGAATCTGAAGGTTGTCCTCTTAGTCACCACAGTCCTAGAATGAGACCTTGGGTTCTTCCTCAAAAAGTGGTTCACATGTGGCTCACCCTGAATTCTAACAATTTTGACTCAAAAGAGTTAATGATAATACCTAACACTGGTAAAGCGTTTTGTATACAGGCATAGCTTGGAGATATTGTAGGTTCAGTTCTAGGCCACTGCAATAAAATATGTATCATAATAAAGCAAGTCATAATCTTTTCACTGGTGGAGGGTCTTGCCTGCAATTTGTAAAAAATGTAATATCTATGGACCGCAGTAAAGTGAAGCACAGTAAAATGAGGAACCTAGTTGATATAATTAATAGGATACAAATAAAGAACTCGAACCTAGGTCTTTTGACTCTATGTCTCACATGCTTTCTTGTACTCATGCTAATTAAGGGACTAGATTACCCATTTTCTGTGATAATGAGCAGTATTGTGAACAGTGTATGACTAGGTTAGTAATATAAATTATCAACAAAACCTGGACATTTATGAAAGGGAAAAGAGGCACTATTAATAATTCCATCAAGGTAACAGTACTTTCTTCACTGGCCTTTTCCTCAGTTCAGTCCATAATCCCATAACGTGATCCATGGTCAAGTATGTAAAATCAATCTTATCCAAAGTATCCACAAACAGGTAATCCTTATCAGGAGAACCATCAGGGAAGAATTGCCTGCTCCCTTCTAACTTTTGCTTCTTTTCACAAGGAAATATTCCCTTTTAGGTCCTCTGGGCCAATCCTCCAGTTCCATCAAAGTACCTGGAACTTCTGACTCTGTACTTACAAAGTTTGTTTGAAATCATAATCACAGATTAAATTTCACATTTATTCAGCATCTTGCCACCAACCCTACATTTCATTTGCAGATGGCTGTTTGCTTACAGTATCTTATTTAATTGATTGGCTGTCTCTGTTTTCAGAGTAATTGTTTATCTCAAGTGGCAAAAGAGCATGCTTTGTTCTATGCTCTTTTTTTGGGAAGAGAGTGTTGGCTGGTTGCAATAATAATTCAATGTCTTATTAAAGAAAGGAGACTAAAACTTAGTTCCAAAAATACTCAGCCAAGGTATATGTTCCTCACAGATTTGCAGAGTTCATCTTTTTCTAGTGAACTCACACACAGGAAGAGCACTGCCTAAGGTGTAAGTCGATCAGACATGTTAAAGAAAAGTGGACTTCACAATTCTGTCTTCTAATCTGTCTAGCATCCTTCCCTTTCCACACAGATCATGATTCCTGCTGCTTGCCGTTAATGATTTCACTAAACCTAAGAGTTTCTACCCTATGGCAGCTGGAGATAAAGGTATCCTGTAACACAACCATAGATACATTATAGATTTCACATCATGCTTCTGAATTTGTGGTTGACTGACTTGAGACAGTCATTTTCAGCCATCACTGCATTAACGACACCAACCAAATTCATGATTCTTTTAATTATGATTGCAGCCATATTTCTCAGTAGTTGAGTATTATGCCACCACTTCTCCCTCTATTCTATCCCAATTCTCTATAAATGAGAGTCTTAGGAGCCATGATGCTATGGCATGCCAAGAGTTACCACCACTGCACTTCTGCCAGCAATGCTCATTTTGACCATCTGGCCAGCAAGTGATCCCATTTTAGAATCCCTTCCTGAAGACCTTATTCTTAGGAAAACTGGTATAAAAACTTCTGGCAGAAATTCTTCTAGTTTGTGTGGTCCTAGAAAGATCTGAGTTCAAATAGAAATGAGGGAATACCACTAAAGAAGTGAAAGAGTGATACAGGGAAGAGAAAGCAGCCAAAAAGGAGTGCAGTATTAAGCCTGCCACCAGAAATTGTAAACTGGGTCTTAATGGGGAAAAGTATAAAATACACCTCAGAATTATCCCACATGAGTGGTGAGAGAACTGGGACATTCTTATACCAATTTCTGAGTCATTGATTGAGAGCTTTCTTCAGAGACGATTATTTCCTGGTATTGGTAGCTTGCCATGCACAAGGGCAGCATGGCCTTCTTCAGTTCTGGACGTAGATTCTGGGTGAAAATCTATATTCTAAATGAAAATCATCTAGAGTGCCTTGAAATGATGGAGTCAAAGGGACATGAATGGGGACAGGAACAACTCTGCTACATTTATACGTTAAAGGATTAAATTATTAAACATCTTTGATTTAAACTAAATGCTATAACTCAGTCAATGGCATAAATTCTGTTGTCTTCATGAGTATTAATTATACACAGGCCTGGATTTTCCACAAGCAATTCTTAGAGTTTTGCTTTATTTAGTCTATAATAAACTATAATGATGAAAAAGAGTCTAGCCCGTGAGTTAGCTAGACTAACTTTAAATATAAACTCTCCTGCTTGTTATCTGTAGTCTTTGACAAGTTTCTGAGAGCCAGATAACTCAAGTTTCTTGCCTAGGAATAATAGTACCTACCTCTTAACAGTTTTGTGATGAATGAAGATGTGGCATATTTAAAGGGTTTGACAATGTTTGGCAAACAGTAAGCCTTCATTAAATAATCAAGAGGATTCAGAGATATATTAGAATTTCCATTCATGTGATATTTATTGTTTGCTCAAGCTTTGATAAGGCCCTTTTGACAGTTCAGATATGCATATGTATTTACCTAGCTAGATGTCTTCTGTTTGCCTCACTCTATTCACCTTCTATCTTTTTTCACCCTTCTCTGTGCTCCTGAAAGCTGACCCACATCTCTTGCTTTAATGGTCTCATGTGCTCTCCAGTTTCAATTGGTTTGGCCAATGGGATGCAAAGGAAGGAAATCAGAAGACAACAGAAATTAAGATTGTGGTATCTATTCCTCCATGAACTCTGTTCTGGATCCCCACAGGTTGGTTATATACCTCTATCTAAGGTCACAGCTGCTGGCAGGTAAATGTCTTCATACAGACTCCCTCTGAATTCCAATAAATTCTCAGTCTTCGGATAAAGGCTTCCCATGGTATCTATTCCACATAATACAACACTACACTGTTTTGGTTTCCTAACCACATCTTTGAAGTAATCTGTCTTCAATTATTCCTAGTTTGAGTGTGCCAACTGTTCCCCATCAGGATCCTCTCTGAGATATTAACAAAGGGGCAGATTGCCTCACATGGACTTCGTAGGTATGATGGACATTTGGGATTATGGGGGGATAGGAGTGTGTGCATGCATATGTGTGTAAATATACATCAATATAATTAATTCCATTAATTAATTCCAGTGTTTTTCAAGGCACTCCACTGCTTTAGGTACACACATTCACACATGCGTGTGCACTCTCACACATGCATGCACACAGTCACTTGCTGTGAGTGGAAACAGTATTGTATAAAGAGATGCCAAGGTCAGGAGTTCTCAATTATTTTGCTGCTAAGGGGTAGCTAATTCTTCCATTAGTAATATTCCCTTTCACTATGACAATGATTCTCAGATGTACAGGGGTAGTATTTTGGAATTAATGGATCTTAAAGAGAGTTTTCAGAAATTTTTAGTAGACTTTGATATATGGCCTTTACTTTAAACATAATTTCTCAAGAAGCTCTCCTTCTCTTAACTAGATTTTCATAAGTTAAAGTTTTCACCTTCTATCCTTTTATTCCTGAACAAAAGAAAATAAAGTAGAATAAAAATATTTGCTTTTTTTGGTTCTTACCAAAAAAATACATATCTGAATTTGAATCTCAAATTAGCCACATCTTGGCACCATTTGGAGTGTTTTTCATCTGCAAAATTGGAATATTATTGAAGCATTGCTATAAGAATAAGAGATGTTATATGTATTATTTATTTTACATGTATGTATTAATACAATACATTTGAAATGAGATTTTTTTTTAAATACTCAGTGTATCAATGAAAGGTAGTCATTGATATTGCTAGGACAGTAGGTACGATTTATGTGCAGAAGCATTCTAAAGTGGAGGAAATATAAGGAAATTTGGATGAAGCATATGAAAATGAAACACAAGAAAGTTTCGGTCATTCTTGTGGATACTGAAAACTGTTATTAGGACCAATGTCATGTTCTACCTTCTTTACACCAGTATTTCCTTTGGATAGCTCTCATATTGCTCAACAAGTCAGGGCTATGCCCCTGTTCCTGTATAACCTCTGTGTAACACTACTGAGAGCCACATAGGAAAAGCAATGAAAGACTTCAGGGATAATAGTGTTAAACACATAAGATGTTCTATAACCCAGAACTAAGTCCAAGAAGAGAAAATAAGACCTGCTAGGATGACTTCTATTAGGAAGTAATATTTCCTATATTAAATATTTCCTATATTAAATATAATCTATGGCTCCAGTGCTCATAAAAGGATGACTATAAGGATTGCCAAATATAAAATCATATAAAATATAGGAAAACTATGTTATATAATTTCACATATAGTGTGAAGAACTACCTTAGAGCAAGGTGTGTATTAAGGTTAATCTGACCAAAAGGAAGTTTTCTGGATTATTTCCCAGCCAAGAGTATAGATGGTCAACCTCACTGTGAGTCTGAAAAAGGCCAACCAGCTCTTGCATGGTGTTCCTGTTTTGCAGTTGTCTTGGATCCTTTTGTTTCCTTTTATTCTTCTCACTCTGCACTCCGTGTCATAATTCTCTCCATTTGTAGCACCACATTTGAGTCTTACTAGAGAAGACAAAATTGGCCTTAGTGCTTTTCAGGACAAAGTTACCTGGGCCAATGGAAACAGCATCAGAACAAAGAGATTCTAGTGAATGCCAAATATAGGATGCAGATGCACTACATAGGAAAAGGGGCAACTTATTTCATTGTACATTCTTATATCTGTAATAACACGATGGCAAATCCCAACCAACAAGGCCAGGATAACTACTTTGAAGTTCTTAGGCATATTTGCTTTTAATCATCTGTTTCTATTTTTTTTTTTTAATAATACAGTTCAGGATCCTATTTTATTTTCCCCATCAACCAAAATCTCTAGCTTGCCTTGAATTTGCCTTCTTTTCATAATTCCTCTACTTTTCTCTGAAAATCCTCTTAGCCCATTTTTTTTTTTATCAAATTTTCTTTGCAGAATCAAAATCTATCCAGTCCCAAAGCCTGAGCCCTTAATGAATAGATTTCATTTGAAGACGCAGGTCTTTGGGATTTATGTTTAGCTGAGTGGGTGGAAGATGTGATACAAGTAGTTAGAAAGATGAGGAAAAGGGTATTCACCTTTCAGGACTATTGTGGCTTAATTAGGTAATGCATGTAAAATATTTAAAATACACGAAGTGCATGGCATATTCTAAGCTTTACATAAATATTATCTCATTTCTTCATTTCCTATTTTTCTTTTGGGAAAAATTTTGCACTCTATTTAAGTATTTGTCATTTTTCTCCCTGCTTTCTCTATATGTATCTTTTACTCTTTTTCTACAATTTCAAAAAATATGACAGAATGCTCTTAGTAATATTGCTTCACCAGCTCAGCTGAGAAGAAATCCCAATATTCTAAGTTAAATGGAGTATGCAGAATAGAATTTGCAACTGTTAAGAACTCAGCCTCAACACCAATAGGATGGAGGAATATGGCATGGTGGCAATAACTCAGAAAAGGGAACTGCGAGGCAAGAATTCTTGGCCAACTCAGACAATTTAACCAACTTTGTTCTTACTGGCCTTGCTTTCCTGATGTATTAAATATCAGGTTGAACTAGATTACATCCATTTTCTTTCTGCTTCAACATTGTATGATACTATTTATAGTTCTTACTCTTCATAGAACATAAAACACCTTAGAAAAAATTAGCCTCAAATCCACCCTAATTTGCAATCCACCTCTTAACAAGTTTGAGTTCCAGAATATTTGTCAGTCTTTTAGCACATCAATTTAAATGTTTTAATTGCCAAAGGCAGTGCACTAGCTACCTTTAATACAAAAAAAAAAAAAATTCAGACTTAATTCTGTTGTCCATGTCTAACTAAGGCATAGCCTGTCATGCATTAGACATAGTTAGCAAAACAAGTGTGGTTACAAACATCTAGATGAGGGAACTAGCATTAGAGGCAGAGGTGGAGGCAGGTATTAACCAGGAACCAACACTTATTGAAAACCTGCTTTCTGCAGTCACTCTTTATACATATATTACATTTTTGGACCCTCATAAATCTACTAGGAAGGCATTATTATTCTTGCTTTAAGGATGTGAAACTGACATTAAATAGAAATACTATATGACAAGTTGGGATTTAATCCTGGACATTCTGGATTTGCTTCCCATCAGGCTCCACCATATGATTCCTTAGTAAGAGATTAGTTCTTGGAGAAGGAGAGAATTGATGCCTTAAGTATCTAGAGTGTTTGCAAATAAACGAAGAATAGCTCCATCTAGGTGGAAAGTAAAGCAAAAGGGGATGAAAGCATGTAGAAAAAAAAAAAAAAGCTTTTCTCATGTCAATATCCAACACATTTCAAGAAAGAAACTGTGTGTCCTTTTTTCACATTTGGAATTAAGCAGGCACCCAAGAGCATATAGGAATTGGAGTTAGCAATGGTCTAGCACTGCAGACTGGCTGATTCAAAACATTCTAAGAGGGAAGGTGATGACAGATACTCTTTCCAAAGAATGTCATCAGCAAATAAAAGCCCTGCAGGTAGTTTGATGAACATAGAGGTGGGATTCTATTAGTGACAAAACAATAAGAATTCCTACAGAGAGGCTGAAACAAAAGGGACTCCCAACATTTACCTTGTACCTGATAAAAAGATTCCTTTTTATCAGCAAGCTTCTGGAAAAAAAAAATGTTTAAATTAAGTTTGTTGCAGCTGCTCTGTCAGGAACTTACCAAGCGCTACAGCCATTGGAGCAATTAAAAAAAAATTGCACAGAAGGTAATTAAAAGCCTTACTGGTTCTTGCAATTAGACTGACATTTTAAATGCCTCTGGATGTTTTATTGTGCCAATAACCTATTTCCCTTGTCTCCAAGAGAAATACAACTGACATCAGTAATTTACCCAAATACTCTACAGGTAACATGTGCCAAATACAAACCTGCACTAAATTAGGGCCAGAATTCTCCTCTGTGCAATCAGGATGATACATCTTAGTGGGAAAATGGCTATTTGCAAATTCCTTCTATATGTTTGTGTTTTCAGTGTTTACTATCCTGTTTGCTTGGCTCTGAGTCCACAGCCTAAAGATGACTGCTGGCTGGAATATTCCAGATCCATGGGCAGGGCAATCATTTCCAGTTTAGGTGTGATTATACAAGGACAAAGCTCATGGCTTTGGAGGACAGGGCTTATTTTGTCATCATTATCAAATAATGATGATTTATTGGAGAATGTAGATCTCTTAATAGACTACTCATGCCAAGAGAATTCTACCCTCCTCCATCCCTAACCCTTGATTTGGAATTTTAATACCAGTTTGTAATTGGGGGAATTACCTAGTAAAAAACTTATATGATTACGTTTAGGAAGCTGTCCTGGCTGAAGGCTGATAATTTAAGGACATATCCTAATCTGCAGCTTGGTTCCTCTTGATTTTGTTTTTGGAGCAGGGCCCCCGAGGGAGGTGTGGGTTCCCCACTGTACCAGAACAGCAAACCAATCTTTCCGCGGGAATTTTTTTTAATTTGTTTTTTCACAAAAAAATGAAAAACAAACAAACAGCAACAACAACAAAAGAAAAGAAATGGAATTGAAGATGAGTTAAATTGTTTCTTCATAATGGAATATTATGAGAAAATAAAAATTAGTTATTTTTAAGCATCAAAATTCCAGCTTCCTCTCAGGAGGAACTAAAGACTAAAGGCAAACTAAGTAATTCTTTTTAGACTTTCTAGAAGAAATAACATTTTAATTTGCTCTCTTAATTTCTCCCTGTGTGATTTATCTTTTCTGGTGTGCAGAAGTGATCTACAACCACTGTTAAATGGTTTTCAATACTCTTATTCTCCTGTTTGAGCAACCTTCTGTATGGGTAATTGGCCATGCTACCCAGCTATTCCCAATTCTTTCTAGAGCCCTTGGTCTAGTTATGTGTGGAAGGGATACACAGCATCTTATGTCTTAAATCCTTTGAACTCACAAACCACGTGGTAGCAAAACTGAAGATGGTTGAACATCACATAAGAATTTGTGCAGAGAGAAAATAGATTTCTTAGCAGAGTTAGCTAGATTAGCACCAAATTTAAACAAATAGGATGATCAGATTTTGTGAACCTGTTGGGGAAATTCATGCAAAGAAGCTATCATGAAGGACAAAATAAAAGATGCTCAAAACCTCTCAAAAAAGAAATTTAGATTATACAATGTGAGGATGTCAACAGATAGAAGGATGCAATAAGCAACAGATACAAATTTCTTTAACATTGTTAAATGTAATTTAACTACACAGAGTGCAATTCAGGGTGATACACTCACCAGCTGCTCTTCGAGTTCTTGCTGATAAGTTCAAAAATCAAAGTGAGGATACTGTGTGTCCATTGAATAGCTCCCTTTGCCACATACATGAGTTTTTCTTTACATAATCTATTCTGACAACTGTTCTGGAGACTCTAGCTATTCACTGCTTATTTGCCCACCATTTGCAAATAAGCAGTAATACCTACAGATATTCTTAAAGCTCTAGTGAATCGAAGGCACATTCCTCCTGAACCTCTTCCCACATGTCTGTGCATCTGCAGACACAAGCACTGGTTTATTCCTGCAGACATAATGAAAGCACTTTGAAAGTATGAGTTCTTCATACAGAAGTGAGTAGAAAAAGCAGGTCATAAAATCTATTCTTCTAGAAATTTTTTAAAAGAAGATAAATTCCAATGGACCCAAGATAATTAAGGAGAGAGAAACACAAAATATTTTACTAAGATTAGTGGAAAAAGTAAATAAAAATGGATATAATTCAGTGAAATTATCTTTGAGATAGTACTTGGTCATCATTTTATGATAAAAAAGATTGATTTAAATGACTTTTTATTTTTCATTTGCTTAATTTAGTGTTGTAAAAACATGTAATTCATTTAAGCTAAACATGAGAAAAACAAAATGATCTCTCAAGATACTGGATGGCCCAACAATGACATACATCTCAAAAATGTTCACTGAGCTTATTTGATTATTCAGGTCTACATGAGGAATCTGTGGTACTTTCATCATGTGACCTAAAATTTAAATTAATGCTTTAAATCCTTTTTGTCAGGTGTGAAAATAGCAGTCTTATATAAAATATATTTTAAGTGAAAAAAAGTAAATTTCGCACATGATAATTTATGTCAAAATTTCTGAAAGAATTTGAATTGTATTATGTACATGGGATATCAAAGTCATGATTTGATAGTAACAACTCCTTTTACATTTACTGATGCAAATCATACAGTATTATATTTTCAAATGTTTAATTTTAGACATACAAATTCCATACACACACAAAACTTTTAGGAAATAAGCAATTGAATTCAGATAAAAAGAATAATTTAAAAATAACTACTAATAAATATTAATAATTGGTAAACATTACATGCATAAAGTATAGAAAGTGCTATAACTAGGCAGGGATAGAATTCAGCTATACTGAGAAAGTATGTAAATTTATGGTCTTCTTATATCAAACCATCTATACTCCTAAAGGAGATTCAAAACTTACAAATACATTAACCTGTCCTAGGAAAACAATTGGAAATTAAGAAAACGAATTATATGCACAGATATTTGGAATACTCCTTCATACCTATGATCCAGTCATACTGAACTACTTGCCCCAAAAAGATAGGAATGGTGAAATATTCAACCGTTAATTATAAGATTCAATGTGATGTAGTCATTGGCCAATACGTTTTTTGAAAAATTTTTAATAGTATGAGAACTATTTTCTTAATATAAAATTAGTGAGAAAAGCAAGATAGATTTTTTAAAAATTAATATGATTTTAAATGTTAATCATCTGCATGTATACTCAGATGTTATCAATAGTTTATTGCTGGGAAGTGGGATTATGAGTGACTTTTTAATATTTGTGCTTTTCACATATCCCAGCTCCTCTATCAAAGCTATTCTGTTCTTATAAGAAAAATACTACTAAAATATTTTCAACTACATGGACCTTAATAGCTATGTTCCCATTTATAGCCATTAGGTTGGTCATTTCTAAAGTTCTTTTCTTTTATGCCCTGATACATGTGTACCTGTTCTCAAGGCCATCCATGAATGTATACCCTCGCCCTCCACATCCATACAACAGCTAAGTTATGTGGATGCTTAGTGTATCAGGAACCAACTCCTCCACTCCCTTTGCTCCACCTTATTTAATACCTTAATCAGTTTTTTCTGTTCGTGGATCTTTCTGGATCCAATCTCACCATCCTCACATGCTTCCTCCACTCAATGTACATGGTGATCCATCCAAAATGCACACTACCTAAAAGCTCAGCACTTTCTCATCACTAGATGAAACTCCTTAGCCTGACATAAGGCCATCTTAGCCATGTCTGTCTGCCTGGCCAGCCTCCACTCCTGCCCTTCATCCCTCATGTATCTTCAATTCAAATAAAGCTATTGTAACTATTTGTAATTTCCCTCTCACTATAACATTTTACTGCTCTAGCCCTTTGCAAGTTCTGTTCCTTCTGCCTAGTGCTGTCTTTATCTGCATTTCCCATATTTCATCTTGTCTGCCTCACCAAATTCTTTGCTTGTTTTCAGCCCCTGGGTGAAACCTTTTCCAGTTATTCCTAAGAGAGAATTAAGCATGCTTTCCCCTGTAACACTTATCGATTTTAATATATGCAGTTTATCACTGCATATGTAAAAAATGTATTTCATTTATTTATTTACATGTCTTTTGCCTCTTTTAAGATGTAAGCTCTCAGGATAAAGTGAACATGTCTGCCCATCATTATATTCCTAGTTTTTAAATTCATTGTAAGCTCTGATATTCAGCACTGATTTTATTACATGTACCAATATATGTGATTTCATAGGCCTTAAAAATAATTTTAACAAATTCGACATGGACATATTCTGAGCCATTGGTTCAAATGTAAACCCTTAGTTATAACTTTTTATTCTTTCCATGCTGAATAGCCTTTTTTCCAAAAGGTTATTTTTTTATGGATTTTTTTTTCCTACTTAGTCAAATACTTATTTGACTAGAGTTCTTCATTTCAACTGGTTGACTTAGTTAATTCAATGAAGAAAAAAATCATTGAACTAGTCATTTCTAGTGAATGACACATCCAGTCCATTCCAATCTTGAAGATCTCAGCTCTTTTACTTCTGCCTGATTTCACTTTCCTGTGACTACAAAGAAATATTCCAGTATTAATGTCATTTACACTCAAGATAGCACAAACCAAATCAAAAATTAAACAGAGCCATCCTTGAAATCTCATCTCACATTTTTTACTGCTCACTAGGACCACTCTTTCTTTCTGCCAGGACTGAGAGAACTAGTCCCTTCCTGTTTAAGTGACTTTCCTGGACTCAGGTTTTTGCCTGTTTTCGTTTTGTTTTGTTTTGTTTTGTTTTTTTCAGTTGGATATCCCCTTGATTATCTGGGCTTTGGTCCTGTTCCCTTTTTGCTAGCCTATGCTGTCTGTTTGTGGCTTCCTGCATAATGGAGGGATGCAGAATAGTGTAGAACAGGGGTAGAAAATTGGTTTCAACTCAGAAATATTTATTGATAAATTGGTGGTGGATTCCTATAATATGCTAAAATAGATTTTGAAGCCATATATAGTGGGAAGGAGATCCATGACTGTTACTTGTGTCTGAAATGGGTTGTTCTTGGTATAGTGCCTATGGTATATGGCTCGAGTGACAGACAGGTATGAGTCTATGTTTACAACTAGACAAGTATGACCTAGGACAAGTTACTTTAACTCTATGAGACATAGTTTCGATATCAATGAAATGAGAATAAAGAAGCTAACTCTGGAGGCTTATTATTAAAACTGAATTAGATACAGTGTATTAAGTGTTTTTCACAGAACACATAATTATTGCTGAATTAATGGAGGGAAGATGGCAGACTCTTTTCAAAATTAGATTATGACCTTTGCTCTCTCTCTGAGATTGTCTACTCAGTCAGATTACATGAAAATTTCTGTGGAGTTTCAAAGTGTTGATGACTTTAAAGGTGATCATTTTCCCAGCTAGGTAATAGCACTCACTAGATGTCTCTCTAGTCATGTCAGAGGCCACCACATCCTCTGAAAAATATACCATGGCTGTATTTTGGTCTCATGGACATTTCCCAGAATGTGAGCACCATCTTCTGTTTTGACCCTTCTGATTCTCTCCTGTTTCTCCTCAGTTATCTTGCACTTAGGTGTCTGTTCCATTCCTAGTGTCTTTTGTGTGTGTTTATCTCTCTCCAGGAAGCTGCTTCTTATTTACCAACTCCACTTTCAAACACTGGTGCCCAGAAATTTCCCTCTCTATTCTCACCCCCAAATTCTTTTTCCCTGTACTCCAGCCTTAGTTTGATGAGGTGACTAGACAATAGTAATTGAGATCTTAAATTAAAAACAAAACAAAAACTTAGTTTACCAGCTCAAAGTATCATCTTCCTCTTGGCACACACATATCCTCAGAAGTTAAGAATGCAATTGGTTTAGGCGATGTAGCATTGAAGAGTCAAGGCAGGACGCATATGAGCCAGAGGTTACTTTATAACTAAGAGAGAAGGACAAGATATTTCAGCAAACTTGACTCATATCTGAGATGTTTTTCCCAGTATCTAGTGATTGTGCTAAATGAATATCACCTGTGTCTTTTTATCTTCCCTCACTTCTAAATCTATTTCTCACCCTTCTCATTCAAAAATGAAAAGTCCTGAGGGCCTATCATGATAGCAGATACTTCATGACATTTTACATTTTAAAATTAATGTAACACTTGAGTCATAGCCTTTTAGGGCTTTGGAGAGAAACATGAGCTTCCTGAACATGAAAATAATAAAACTAGATAAAAGCTTTTTAAAAAGCAAACACATTCATTTAGTGTTGTAGGAACACAGAAATCACTACTCCAGCCAGACAGTGTGTGAGAACAGTAACAAATAATGTTTTGTGGGAGGAAAAGGTTACTCTCTGGTAGTATAGTATTATGTCCATAAAATCAGAACAGTTAGTATTAGTTTGGTAGAAAAAGCAACTGAACCAAGCGTCATGTAACATAGATTCTATGTATAATCTGCTTATCTCTGAGATGAGTTTTATCTGGACATTATCATGTTTCCTCAAGTGTATGGAGACTAGCCTTTTTGATATTTCCTAAGAAGAATAAAGCATTCTGTAGACACTGGTGTCTGGGAGATGATACATACTATAGCCCCCAACTTGGATAGTCACAATTTCTAGTAGCATATTAAAGGCACTGAGATAACCTATAATAAAGAGACCCAACTGACTAATATAACTCAGTATTGTTTTCAAAATATTTTTGAAAATCTGATATTTTTATTTAGTAGGGATTGATTGATTGATTGATTGACTGCTAGGCCTATATTGTTTGTAAGGTTTATTTTTTTATCTTGCATACTTGTAGCACCATAGCCATTAATATATTCATCACTTTCTAAAAGCAATTTAAACTTAGATGAATTTTGTTAATTTACTATTAAGTATTACTATTTTTGTTTCACCTAAATTAACATCTTTGCAAGGTATCCTCTTCCTTTATTCTAGGATTTCATAAAGTTATTTACTTTCTTCTTGATACTTTTTTTAGTTAGATAATAAAGTCTTCACCAAGTTCATGTTTATAATTATCATTGACATTCACACAGCTACCATTTACTAATCACCTAATCTGTACGAGGGAGTGTACTAAGTGTTTTGTGTGCATTTTGCACTTAATAAAATCATTGTGGCAAGTATGTACTTAATAAAAATGATCGTGGCAAGTATGTACTATAATTCCCATTTTTAGGTGAAAAACCTCAGACATTGAAAGGTTCTATAATTTTCCCAAGACACAATAGGAAGTAAGGGTCAGGTGCTCAACAAATATTTGCATGAAATATGAATGACTCATCCGATAAATAAAGTTTACATTATTATTTTTTATAAATCTAATACCTTGCCTTACAGCTTGCTGCTTGTCTTAGCTCAGGCTGCTTGCTATAAGAAAATCTCATAGACATTTATTTCTCACCGTTCTGGAGAGTAGGAAGTCCAGGATCAAGGAGTCTGCTAAATATTTTCCCCAAAAGTGCTCTCTCCCTGGCTTACAGATAGATGGCTGCTTTCTTGCTGTGTCCCAGAATGGCAGAGAGAAGGACTTATAAGGATATTATTTCCATCATGAGGACCCCACCTTCATGACCTCTCAAAGGCCCTTTCTTCAAACACCATAACATTAGGGATTAGGGCTTCAACATAAAAATTGGGGAGATGAGTGGAGACACCAACATTTAGTTCATAATATTATAGTTATTTGCATGAAGAATGAATGTGTTATCCAATAAATAAAGCTTAGATTATTTTTCCCAAATCTAACATAATTCATTACATTTTCTGAACTGAAGCTCAGTTACTATTTTTCAGCTTACTCCCACAGTTTCTCAAAATGTCTCTGCAATTTATTCATGTCACCTTGGCATTTTACTATCGGAAAAAGCTGGTGTCATCAGCAAATTTGGAGATGTCACTGTGCACTCCATCTTCCAGATCACATCTAAAAATGTTTCGGAGACCAATCCTTAGAGGTTTCTCAGTTTACATTTCCCCTATCTATACCTGTTTATTATTATTCACTATTTCATGAGTAGAACCTCAGTCAATAGGGATACATGATGATATTATATTTTTTTCCAAATCTTATTTACTCTTAAAAAACAACTGTTAAACCTGGCCAAAGGCTTTTGGAAGGTTGAGTAATCTGCATTCTCTCTGTTACAAAACATGGAGAGTAGAGGAGGAATTTAGAGCTTTACTATTTTGTATTTGCCTAGATGCTTCCATGTGGAGTGAGAAACACCAGTTACTTTAGGGGATAATGAAGTGATGAATAATCGTAGGTTGATACAGTCTTCCTGGAGGTATTATCTGACTGTATAATCACACCCAAACTAACCGTTCTTCACTTGAATATATGTTCAAAATGAAAATACTTTTCTAGTACTTTAATCTCTCTGTTTACTGATAACTTTTACATTACAACCTTACAGTGCAGCCTAAGATAACAGTTTTAATTCTAACTCATCATATTTTTCATCTATTGCCCAACACAGATGTACACACACACACACACACACACACACAGACACACACAAACACAAACACACACACACACACACACACACACACACACACACTTAAATCACATACTGATAATTTGATCTTCAATCATCATATTTTTTTACTAAGAATAAATATTAACCCTCTTTCACATTCATCTCTCCAGAATGTATACCTGTAATCTGATTATTAAAGTATCTGTTCAAAGCAATTTTATTATTCAAGTAATCTATGGCCAATATAGATTGTCAGACTATAGAATGAATTTGACAATACCCCTCATATGGAACTATACATTATAGTTTCCTACTTATGATTTTTGATTTTTCTAAAATGTCATTATACACCAAGTAAAGATTCCAGACTTTTCAAAACATAAAAATTTCCAAATTACATTGATTGTCTCTGGAATAACTTTTTTTTTTCATTTGGCTTTTATTTTAGGTATTTATTCCAGTGTTTATTATTGTTAGTTTAGAGGAGCATATGTAATGTTGTTTGCTACCTATTTTTCTTCACATGTTTTCAAAACTGCCATTAGGACAAGTTACAGCTAAATTTTTAATGTGCTTTTCATGGACACAGCTTGCTAAGTTCAAAAAGAAGCATTTCAAATAATTTTCATGAGTATCAATTCAAATTATTTTTGCACTGTCAACTCAATTAATTTAATAATTTCATATTTTGAGAGCCTGAATCTCTTTGCACAATTTCTACTACCCTATTAAAATTACCACACTATATAGATCAAGTTGGAATCTCTATTACAGAAATCTCTAAAGGAATTTTTTTTAAATGACTATCCTTAGCACACTTTTTACAGAAATTGTCAATATAAAATTCTTAAGCAATAGTAAAATGTGAATAACATCTTAGAATTTTTTGAAAAAAAATTTGGTTATGTATACATATTTATTTTAGACTACATAATAATTCACAAATATTCTTTTATAATACAAAATTAGAAATAATCCATAATCACCTTTACAATAATCACCAGACCCAGCCTTTTCTAAAATTAATCCCATGAGAGTCATCTCGATCTCTCATTAATTTGAGTCTATTATATGTGAAAATGGAGAACGTATAGTTTATAAATTACAGGGCCCCCTAATTAAAGTATTTTAGCCTGGGTTGTAATCCTTATTCTACAAATAACAACTACAGAAACTTGGATAAGTTCTGTAATCTTTCTGTCCTCAATTTTCCTATTTTTGTATGCTGAGGTACATGAAAACTTTCCAAGAGTCATGTGGGTGTGGATAGTTTTAAACAAAGCAATGTCTGATCCTAAACTTCCAAATGCATCTATTATTAAGATTATAGGCCTGAGAACATGTCTGCTGTCAGGGTGTCAGGGTCTCTTTCACCTCTCCTCTCACATTGCTTTTTTTCCAAATTGAAAGAAAAATCAGATTTCACCAATCCCCAATCTTGGTTTGCTGCATTGCCCTGAAAGTAGAAAATCTCTGGAGGTACCAAAGTTTCAATATGAAATAGTGGAGTCAGCAAAGCCTTCTCTCCAGCACCATAAATCAGAATAAGGCTTTCTATCTCCTATCCTTCCTCATTTTAAATATTTCATATGAAAGCAATGTAGTATTAGAAACATAGAAACATTAGCCCATGTTGGTACATTTTGAATTCAGGTATATGTGGAATGGGAGGGTAAGTATTTTAGGAATGATGACACTTTTAAAAACCTTATCTGTTCCTTCCCTAACTAGTGTCAAATAATGTATCACACCTGAAAATGGATCTCAGGAGAACAAAGCACAGGAAATCCAGGTAAAAGGTATTGGAGATAATAGCATCTTGCTTCATCTAAACAAGACTCCATCACTCATTCATCCACCTGTCATCTATCTATCTTTAGAATTAGAATATTCAGGGTTTGTAAATAGCATAATAAAAAACATCAGTGTGCTATGAAATGAGAAGTAAGTACTCTTTACACTTTAAGCATTCTTAGTAATGAAAACAGCTTGGGGAACATTTCTAACTAACACATGTATTAGTCTATGACTTTATTTGGCATCATTCCAAAGAGAAGAGGTAAAAAGTTTATTTACCTACACTAGATTAACATTGCATCTTTGACTAAAAGGAGCATATATCAAAGTAAGTGATTATTTATTATTTCAGAACAGATACTCAGATGTGAAAGAAATATTTTAGTTTTCCTGAAACAATAATTGAACATTGCAAATCCATGTTATTATTTTAACTTGGGGTGAGTGTCTTGCTTTCTCTCACTCATCATCCACTTTTCTGTTTGTGTATTTATTCCAAGCTTGCATTTGTTTGGTTTATATTATATTAGTGGGGTCATATTATAAACTCCATGCTAAGGAAGGCATTCAACAATTATGAATACATTATTGATAAGCTTGCACTTAATAGTGGCCCAATACTGTTCTTTTCTTTTATAATTTCTCCAGAGTAAATTAACTGTACTATTTAAATCAGAAAATATTCTTAAAATGCAATTTGGAACATAATATCTTGAACTTTAAAATTTTTACTTTATTTATTTAAGATTACTCAGATGTTGGTAAATTGATTTAATTCTATCAAATAGATTATAAATATAACAGTATTCAAACATGAAATAAAATCACTTATCTATCTTTTAATATGTCTTGTATATTCTTTCTGTCAATCTTTTACACTTTTTTAAGGACTTAAATATATAAGTATGAAAACTGAAATTCATTACAAAACATAGGTCTTCACAGCCAATGGGAAAAATCCTAAAATCCTAAAATATCCAATATTTCATATTTATATAAACAAGTCTGATTATCATCTAAAATGAAATGATTCATCCTCTATAAAAGGAAAAATAAGAATAGAATTGATACTGAACTCTATTCAACTCTAGCAATAAGTAATATTTATTGATGAATGCATTAACTAATTGAAAAAGAATCTTACACATTACATTCAGAGCACCTCTGAAAAAAGTTTACCTTTTATATCAGATAACTATATACATAAAACTATATAAAATTGCAAATAATACTTGATATTTTAATAAGTGGCACACTGACAATTCAATCCATAATTTTAAATATTGAAACCCAAAAGACCCAGAAATTGTTTTTAAATTATAATACTTTTAAATTATTTTAATTTCAGAGAATGATAACAGGGTAGCAATAAATAACTCTAAAGCATAAAATACTTTGAATTATAATAACACTGTGTAGGCAAGTGGATTAAAAATACAACTTTAAAGATCAAAGGAACAATATAAGATTCTATTCCAGAAACATTTATGTTTCAATAGATGATTTGAGTACCAAGTAACTATTATCTTTAAGCAATTTTAAACTCAGTCTTAAAGTAAGTTTTGTTTTTTAATTTAATCATACACAGTAGACTAAAAAGTACATTATTTGCACTCAAGGGATAAAATTTTAAGTATCTTAAAAACAGCAAAGACAGTACATATTTTTTCCAAATTCTTTTAAGAGAAAGAAAAAGCACACAGTATCAGTATAGAAGATGGACATAACATTTGACCTATTTTCTTCAACTATCTTCGCTAGTGGCATAACGTATAAAATGCAAAATATTATCTAAAATATAACTATGAATATTATTTTAATTTTTAAAGTTTTAATTGGTTATGTCATAATTTATATGATACTGAGCAGTATTAACTGAAGATGTAATCTATTAAGTGATTGTGGATGGCAATGACTAAAATTTGACAGAAATCTCTTTCACATTTGAGCGGGTTTTATACCAGATTGTATTGGAACCAAATAACCTTCATTTCAAGAAACATTTCATTCACAACTTTTTTCTCAGGGAAACTTGGAATAAAATTACCCCTCATTTTTTCCCATTAGATTATATACCAAGTTTATATACCTGGAATTTGGGTTTAATTTAAAAATTTAAATTAAATTAAATTAAAAATTTAATTTAAAAATTAAAGTATTAGGCTACATGAAATCTGACATTCTTTTCAGACTTACTGTCTTATAATTCAAGAAATACAAAATTTAATTTTAAATAAAATGAAAATGAGAGACAGATAAGAGGAAAGCTTCATTTTGAATAAAAATGCAGCTTTTCCAATTCCTAGCTTAGTTATTCACTCCAACAGATTTAATTCCATGAAATGTATTTTTTGTACATGACATAGGTAACATATCAGGCACTGAATAGTCCCTAGATATAAGAGTAATATATTATAAAACTTTTAAAAGCCCTTAGATTTTAATTTACATCTTTAAAAAAAAAATCTTTCACAAATTGAGGTTTAATTTTTCTTTTTTGTCAACACAGCCAGCCATATGTTCATCTGAGTCCATTTTATTGAATTATCACTACTGATTATAATTCTACCATTAATATTCTTTAAAAGATTATAAGATCTCAGTCACTGCTGTTATTCTCTCATCAATTTTAATTCCAAGTTTAAGATAACAATACGGTCAACATGATTACTTCTTTAAGATATGTGTGACTAGTATTGAGTTTCAGTCCCTTTCTTCAGTAAACTATAAAACAAAATGGTACAGCAATATCCCTGCAAACATATATTCTTCCTTAGTCATCTGCAGTTCTCAATCTAGTCAATGTCAGATTATTTAATATGACCCATTTTTCATAGAGAATAGTAGTCTCATTTACAGTACTGAGATTGATAGCACGGTATGCTATCAATCCCAAAAGCTCTGATGCGGGCCATGGACCTCTACCAAAAGATTCCTTTCTTGGCTATCAATCTCACCACTCTCCACTGTCTCTAAGCCCTAAATCAGGCTGCTTGATATCTCTCCAGTTTTGTATTCCTGCATCAGCAGTCTGCCTAAGCACAGCCATTACTCACTAGCTCTGTTAACTGTACTTGCTACAAATACCAAACCACTTTCTTCATCCTAAGGCCAAGTGTGAGATCCCTGCTATGTTATATCACTTATGAATTCTTTGACAAGAATAAATCATTTTTGTCTCCTCAGTTTTGCATAATTGGAAATTTAATAGGCTAATTATTATTTATTTTGGTAATGGGAATCTTGAACATAACAAGCAACCAAATTCTGAAGCAAGTATACTTCAAAATTCAATGTTAAAAAAAGACTTATCAGTAAATATGTACTTTTTATATATATATAGAAGTAGAAGTATTTGAGACTAGAACTGCTAAATGTTCTAGTCAATAAAATTTATAAGGCCAGTTTTCTCCTTCTTTTTACATGTGTTTACTCAATGAAGTCCTACAGAAGGCCTGCTGTAAGTCATAGGCAAAGTGGCTAAACCAGTAAAGCGAGCTTTCCCTGTTGAGATGCTTGAAAGCATGTTTAATCCCATATATCTTCACAAATCATTTTTTTTTTTTACCTCAGTTCAATTGATGGTCATTTTTGCTCATGTTTTGTTGGCCAAAGCAAGATGTGGTATGCTTCGCTTCAAAGTACAATCCTTCTATATACATGGAAAAAAAAAGATAACTGGAACACAAGGATGATCACACAGGTCATTATTTACAATAAATGCAAATCAACTAGTACTATTCCTGGAATATAGAGAATTTTCAATGAAGAGTAACTTTTTATTAGTAAGTTCTTTTTCAATCAATTGGTTTTAATGTTTAAAATGAACCCCATTGCTATGTTTTGAAATAATTACATCTCAGCAATAATTAGAATCTACTATTAGAGAGGCAGAAAGAGTCTCTATGACTGAAGGAAGGAAATAAATATCCCTGGCACATTAGACAGTGCTCTTTTCCTCAGTAAAAATGATTATCAAATTCTATTCCCTATATCAGGACTGACTATAAACAAACTGAGAAGCATAAAACTCCTATTTTACTGGTCTCATTGTTCAAGCTGTTTAATTATAGCATATTATTGTTAGATGCATGTAAATGAAATCTACAACATATTACTTCTACTCTAAAAAAGTCAACCTTTTTCATTTTATGGTAGAAAGTAAATCTGAAGAGGCATAGCACAAGTTGATTCATGCTACAAGCAATTGTTCTTGCATTTATCCCAGAGACTAATACATGTGTGTGGGGTCTAGTTAGATTTCACATGTCATTTTATAGACAGTAATGGTCTTAGAACCCCTACCACCTGAAAACTACCCAAGTGGCCAATTGTTTTTAAAGTTAAGAGTTATTTATTTATCACATCATCTCTCTTTCCAATAAAAGAATGGTACTCTCTTTCTCTCTCTCTCTGATCATTTTCTCTTTCCCACTCATCTGCCTGGATTCTATTCATTTAGGACATTTTTCTCTATCTGAAAACTAGGTACTTAATCCATATTAATATCACGATTCTCCTTAGTTATTATACACTTGCCTTTATTAGGGCTATTGTGCAAAACCACTCCTTATTATGGACTTGTGTGTGTGCTGTACATACTCAGTTAGTAAACCAAGCTTCTGCTTTAATTGTGCAATCAAAATGGATATAACCTTGTCAAATCATAATATCTGAACCTTAATTTTTTTATACTGAAAACATGATGAGTAGTTTTGGTGCTATCATCATAACTTCATACATGTATTCTCTTTATAAAATGCTCCCTAACCACTTCCCTTCCTCACATGTTTACTGCTAATTTCTATTTTCTTGAGCTTCATTTCAGGTATTACTTCTTATAAGAAGGTACCCTATTCTCAACCCAGAAAAGAAACCCTTCCTGGGCTTCAAAAAATAATGATATGGCTCTATTATTGTACTTAAGATGTTGTTAGTCCTTGTTTGATATACATATATTTATATATCCCTCCTACCCCACTATAGTATATACTTCTGGAAAGACAAGTCAATATGTAATTCATCCTTGAGGTGCTTTGAAAGAATTAGGCACTAAATAAATATATGTGAGATAGATGGATGGATGGATGGATGACTAAATGAGTAAAGTAAATGATTTCTCCAAATTCTTTCTAGCTCTAACTTTGTATTACTCCAAATATATAAATGAGGGACAGAGATACTTGGGGAATTGGTGGCATTTCAAATCACTACAACTATAAAGCTACTTTCACTCTTTCAGCCTCTTCTTTTGTTCTCCCTGTGGCATTTCTCTTCACTCTTTTGGTTGCTATTAAATTAATTGGAGTGTTAGTGAAATGTGTAGCTTCTTTCTCAACCATGTTCCCTAGCATTTGAGAAAGGAATCTCCATTCACATGACTACCAGAGGGGAAGTTTCTGTTCATCAGGTAAGCAGGCTGACCATAAACAACTAGTACTTATCTGTTGGTAGGCAGGACTGTTTGTAGGTAGGAAAAAAGCTGACAAAGAGCATCGCTCCAGTGGGCATGGGGAAATTCTATTAGGACTCTAAATATTTTGTTATTGTTCTCATAGGTAAACACGAGAGAAAGGAGCATGGATGGCACACAGCAACTAATCTCTGCTCATGAATGAGTTCATCCTTAAGGTTTCCTCTAGGCACCCTAGTTGATTGATCATTACCAAAATAAAGCTTACACTTTGTTTTCTTATCTCTCATGCTAGTTTCTCTGCTTTTTAACTTATTTCAGCTCCACCTTTCTTCCTGACAAAATCAAGTGTTCTCTTCATCCACCATAGACTGCTCCAGTATCCAAGACACCTCCCTTTTCTGAACTCAGCAAATATTTTCTTCTATTTGATACCTAACCTTGATATATTTATGATGCCATGTAATTTTTCCATATTTAAAATTTTAATTCTTATGTTTTTATTTAACTTTGCATGTGTTTATGCCTAACCTCTTCAAATGTAGTATAATTTTTTGAAAGGAATCTACTAATACATATTCAGATCACCCTAGACCATAGACCAATTATTTCAGCCTCTAGAACAGGAAAACCTATCTTGTTTCCTCAGTGAGCTAAGTTTATGATGTCTGTATATTATATATGTATGTACAGATATAATATTCAAAATATATTTTAAATATTCAAAAGATATTTTAAAATCTTTTGAAAAATCTTTCATGTTTATTCGCTAATTTTATTCCCATAACCTTTTTTGAATTAGGTAGTACAGAGAAAAGGATCATTTTTTAGATGAAGAATTCATACCCTAAAAATTAAGATTCTAGCCCCAGTAAGAGAACCAAGGCTAGACTCAGTTCTCTTTACTACTATTCCATTCCTCTTTCCAGAAAAACATATCAAGTTCAGATTCCCAACACAGAGTTTCTTGCACACACTTCTACTACATAAAAATGGACTGTTAGCTAGGTACATAAAAGAGTTATGTAAGTTAAATGCTAAAAGTCAGAAAATTCTCTTCAAAGAAAGAAATAAGTGTTAATCTTGAAAGCATTTTCTTAGGTCTTCAGTTATGTGGTAAGAAGGCAACGATACTGTTTAGTGTGGGGTTTTTTTGCTTAAAAGCACCAGAAAAAAAAATTCTTATAAAGCTCCAGGGCACATAGCCTTGTATTTGGCTCTGAAATATATAGACCAGATTAGAAAACACAAATTCCATTTTATCTCTACCTCTGAAAGATTAAAACAAAACACAAATTCAAACCCCGAAGATTTTTTGTTGTCATTTAATACAGCAGAGGCTTCTTAACTGCCTCATCCACATAGATTGGATTTATTTAGGGAAAACATGTATTCATCTAACAAATATTCTTTTATTCCAATAGAAATCACTATTCATGCAAAATAAATTGATTCTGCTTTAATTGTCCACCGGCTGTGACTATAAAGCGAACGATGTGAGCCTTACAATTGAATCTTTACCACAGGCAGAAATGAGGATATAAACCTTTAAAATACAATTTATTTGGATCATAGTTTAAGAGCTCATATTCTGTCCAGTACTCATAGTAAATTACATTATGATTATGATGCCATTAATCATATCATATCTTATGCATATCCAAAGAAAAATATAATTTCTCTCTATATTCCCTACCTAATGAAAATTGCTGAATTATTCTCTATATTAAAGAAAAATTATAGAAGGATGTTAATTTTTTGCCTACATGATATTTTGTTTCTGAAGCCAAAACATTAACATATGTAACAACAATAAAAGGGGAGAAGAGTAAATTATAGAAACTAAAACCATACTTCAGTTTATGTGCTACAGAAAAAAATAAAGCCTGACTTAAAGCTGTTATTATGTGTAAAGTATTGAAAAGGCACGAAAATAAAGGAAACATTTCTTAAAAGAAAAAAATGAAACAAAGAATCTTTGTCACATTCATGACAGTTGTGTGACATTTATTATGACATTTTTAAAAATGTAGTATGAGTTGAAATTTTGAAATTCAGCCAAACAGCTATGGAAAGTTGATAGGAAATCAGCAGAGTCAACAATCTCTGCTTTTAGAAGTATTTTAATTTAGGTAACATTTTGTGTACATTGATTGTTAAGATCCATATTTTATATTTGTATACCTTTATAAATTTTTTTCATTTCCTGGCAAGTAAATTAGTTAAAATTTAGCCTGGAAAGATGAAGTTTACAAGGTCTTTTTTGTGCCTGTATATTTAGTGAATGAAGAAGTACCTCAAATGTTTTTAAGTAACTGCTATATATTAACTTTCCTCTGTTATTAAATAATTAACTTAAAAAATTAAATTTAGCTAAATTTCATTGTACATACCCCTGCTCATGTAGCCTAAGTTTCCCAGTGAAGACATGCATCTCACAGCCTGTTATTGTGGAGAAACACTGAATTTACAGGTTAGAAAGTCTGGATTTTGATTTTTCTACCATGTAATACCTTCTGTTGGGCAAATCAATCAATGTGGTTCCTCATTTGTGGAATAGGACAATAATAGCTTCCCTTTTTAACCCAGGAATTGTGAAAATCAAATGAAATTGTATAACAAACAATATAAATGTAAGATTATCTTCTATGAAATATGAAATCAATTCATTTACTTACCATTTCAAAATGCATTTATTAAAAGCTTACAATGAGCAGACCAAGCAAAATAGTCCCTATCTACAAAAGAGATAAATGTCAGAGTCCCAAGAAATCTCTCCTTCATCTGGACAGAAATTCTGCTAGCAATGTCTATCTCCCACCACACCCTTTAGCTACATTCACTGTAATGTTTCTACATATTTCTCTTATTTGAAAATATCATTCTATTCTTTATAGTTCAACTGTAAGCTGGGGTTGATAACTATACCTGTTCGGCCCTCAATAGCTACCCGAGTGGACAGATACTAGGAGCACATTCTTCCTTGCTTGGTGATTGTGAATGACTGAGAAACTCACTTGTGAAATGTGTTGATGGGGGGAAGTATATTCTTTTCTCAGCCCATCTATATTCATATTTGATATTCATATCAAATAATGAGTGCTGCCTCAGTCATTGGCCACCTGATTGGCTGTGGGACAGCCAAATGGATCCAATTAATATCCTTAGAGATTCACAAAAGCCTACTGTTAATAAAATATGGTGTTTCCAGGAGATTGCCATTGAACATGTCCTCTGTTTCTCTTACTATTCTCATAAAAATGTGTGCTAAAATATATTTTTTAATTCTGTAATGTAGTGATACAACAGATTAAAATGAGTCAGATTCTCTAGAAAATACTTCTTGATATTCCAGAAATAGATTCATTCTTTAGCATCTAAAAAGTTTCCAGGTGAAAAAATTAATCATCAATTCCAGGACAATGATTTTAAAAGTTAAAGGATATAGATGGATAGAGGTGAGTTATCAAGAGTATGGATAAGATAGAGGTGAGTTACAAAGTTGACAAATGGTCACTGGAATTGAATCCCAGTGATGTGTGTTTAGGCTAATGGTTGGCAACAGAAGCTAGAGAAAAGAGGCAGTAGCAGAGGCAGAATGAGAAGTGGAGGAAAACATGGAAGCAAAAGGAAAGAAGGATAAGGTTATAAAAGAACAAAAGAAAAAAGCAAAAACAGAGAAGTAAAGAGAGATCACTGAAAAAAAAAGAAAACAACAAAAAAAAGTGAAACTACTGTCTGAGTAACTGCTTTTTCCTGATATTTTCCAGGAAAATCTTTTCCATGTTCTGATTGGTTTCTTCCAAGTTTGCTTCTTCATAAAGTATCATCCATCTCTTCCTCAAAATGAGAAGACTTCCTTTACATGAATGTATATTCTAAAGTTGCTTTCTTTTATTAGACTTGGTTTTTCTTTGAGCTTTAACAGCAATAATGCAATTAATTACTTTTCTTGACCTCAAAAAGCAGTTTCTGCCACCACAAACACACACATGAGACTGAATATGCTCCTTTGGGTGGCCATCTTCATGGCTTTTGGATGCCACTACCTCAGGTGGCAGCCCCCTTTTCTTACTATTGATGAGGCTTAAGGAGAGGAATATAGCTGATGTGCAATAGGATTATATCATGGGCACTTGTAATGAGTTTCATTTTATTTCTACTTCTCCAGCATTTTAGGACTTCCAATAGGATTTTGAGTACTTCATTCTGATCATATAAATATTTGGGGAGGGGGATCTTGGGTTTCCTGGAAGGCACTATACACTTCCAAATATAATGTAATTTATCCAATGAAAAGTATTTAATTACTAAAGAGTAGTATGGACTATGAGAAAAATGTATATTCTTAAAGTTGTATGGCAAGGACATATTTTTGAGCTATTAACTAAGTTTTCCCTCTCTCCTAAAAGGAGAAAGAAAAAAAGAATACAGCTTAATTTTCTCTGGTTTTGTTTTGAAATGAACACCTCGGTTAAAAGGATTATGCCCAGGCCCTCTGATTTGAGCTTTAAGACTAAAGGAGAGCTTAGGGGATGAAGAACAAACAGAAGAGATGAAAGGATTTGCTCTGATGAATAGGAAATGTCAAAGGGAATGTGGAAGACCTGAAATAAGTGGGTAGTTTGGCTACTCCCTTGAGAAAGGGTCTGTGTATAAGGGCCCTGGGGACAAAAGTGAGGCGAAGCTCAATAAAGGTGCAGTTCAAGAGAAATTGTTTCTGCCAGTAAAAGCTGAACCCCTGTGCACAACAGTTTGGTTTCATGCAGGTACACCAGCTATCCCTCCCGGTGTAGTCTTGACTCTTTGTCAGTTTCCAGGGAGCTAACACACAAGTGGTGACCATCAGTTGTTACTATTAGTACCCAAGGCTCCTGGGGTTTCATCTGACTTTTTATAGATTACCTTCCCCGAACACCCACTTACACATCTACATAAACTCTTAGACACATACACAATTCTCATAAGAACAATGAGCACAAAAAAGGCAGAAAAAAGACTGAGAATCTTTCATTGGTTATTGGGGAACAAAGTTTCTTATATCTAAATTTGGGGATAGAAACAATGAACAATTCCCCTGCTCCAATCTGGAACAGTGGTTAAACACTTTCCTAGGACACTGCAACCTGCGGACTAAGTTTTTCTACTCCAACAGATGTATTTAACAATTGAGTACTCAATCGTGTACTGATAAATGGAAGCTAGAAGGAACATGAAGAGCAAAAAAATTAATTTAATATCCTTTAAATATATATAATTATTTCTGCATACACAGTCATGTACTTAACTACTTGAGACCATTCACATATGCACACTCACATGCACATCCACTGGCCCAGGCAGTCATTCCTAGTTACACTGACAGTCTAGCTCTCTGTTCAAAACCATAAGGTCAAACTAACACCTGGAAGGAAGGAGACATGGATTCTCATAGGCAAATAATTAAGTCAATTAGTGTTTATTGAGCCTGTACTATTCAAGACCCTGTACTGGATTTGAGAGCTGACACATTGTATTAGAAGCAATCTTCATTTTTAAGAAACTTAGAATCCAGTGAGAACACAAAGCACAGCACTGTAATTGACATAGTGACTTATTTACAAACATGAATGAGTAAATGAGACTTATAAATGAATATGTAACAGGATGAATTGTTAAAACATACACAAAAACTGTGACAAGGAAAATTATTTTAAAAATAGCTTTCTGTAACCATACATGTGAAAAAGAGGGCACCATTTATGTTATCCTTAATTATCGCCTAGGGAGAAATAAACAGCTTTTTAAATTCAAGCCTGTTTAGGAGACAATTAGGATAAGGGAGAGCTATCAGCTCTGAGGAAGAACATCAAAAGGCATAAGAAGGGATGTATATATTAAAGATTCTAGAAGCCTGAAGAAAATTAATCTGTATTTGAATAATTTCTGCAACTGAAGAATTTCTTTAACATGAGGTGATCCGGGAACAACACAAAGGCCATAAGATCAGTGGCTAAGGTCTCTGCAAATGAGTATGTGACCAGAGGACTAGAACCTCATCAGGGGCATTGCGGGGTTTGCCCGAAGCAGCACAGACAGTGGATGATGGACTATCCGGGTTAATGGCAGCACTGAGTAGCAGAGAGAGCAGTGGTCACAATACTTCCACCATGAATGACAGATCTGGCTAATTCCTGACTTTCTAGAACTGCAAAATGACATGATGCGTTTTTTGAATTGAGGAACACTTTGCCAACCAATCCAGGTATACAACAGAAGGGATTCTTCCATGCCAAATTCAACTGAATTTGAACTTCTTACCAAGAAGATAGTTGGGGGCCCAGGGGAGACTTATATGATGGAGAGAAAATTTTAAATGTGATTTTACTATTAATATTGAATTTATAAATAAGTTTTATGACAAACTAAAAGATAAGACATGTGTGATAAAAGCCATCAATATAATTTAAAATGTTAAGATAATTTAAAATTGATAATAAAAATACAAAGTAAAAGAGGCTTTGCATCCTCCACAGACTAAATATTTAATAAAGGTTAAACTAAGTCAATTATATAGTGTAATTCTTACAAAAACTAACAATTATTATTCACTATTTTACCTGAAGCCAATTCAAGTTCTCTTCTTTGTGATGAAGAAAACTAACAAAAAAAGACAGAATCTCACAATAATAAGTCCCCAAGCTACAATTTGTCACCAATTTAGCAATTCTATTAGAGAGCACATACAGCTCGTTAAAAACAGCAAGCTAACCTATCTATAAATTGCTTCACCATAATCAAATATTGGCAAAAGAACTAGATAGGAAATACAGTTCCTGTCTGAAATATTAGTAATTAATGGTAAAATAGCCAGTTTTCTAAAATGTCATGCATTTGACTATATACTAATATTCCTTAAATTGAACTGAAATAAGTTTCTTTTTTATTTTCTAACTTGAATCTTTTTTTCAAGTACATTTAAGAATTCACTATCTCTGCAAATGTGGATTCAATCCACATAGAAACCAAACTTTGTCAATTAAGCAGAGTCCTCCAAGCAAATTTAGACTTATAGGAGGACAATCTTTTAGGCATCAACAGAGCCATTTTCTTCTACAAATCCCAAGCCAGGGATCAGCCTTTATTCAGACAGCCCAGAAACCAATGTAAGAAATCTCTTCCATAGTATCTCTGATTGGACGAGGTATTCCTTAACTCGGGAAATGGCCCATTTCATTGATAAGGATGCACTGCATGATGTTAAAGTCTCTTTTTAAATTAAATTGAAACCCCGGCCTAGATTTATATAATTTTTACTCATTCATTCTAGCATTTCCTTACAGTCAAATAAAACTACTGTCTCTTCTGTCCAAGAGCATTATGAATATTCGAAGACTGCTCATGCCTTTCATTGATTCTCTTGTCTCCAGTTCCTTTAGCAAGACATGGTTTCTAGATCCCTTCACTCTTAGAGAGTGAGTGATAACTGTAGAGTTATGCTGATGGGTAAAATTAAGAATCTTATTATGTTTTATGTCATTTAAGAAAAAACTGAGATTACAGAATCATTTTGGCAATATCCAAATTGAGCTACTGTCTTAACTGTATCAGGAAGTCTCCTCTTTTTAGATAAAAGGGACATCTATTTACCAGAAAGATTTTTAAAATGTGCTAACATTTTAGTCATTAACAGGCTCTTCTATATGTTTAAAGTGCTAGTTAGCAGGCCTGCTTCCTATCATTCAGAATTATCTATGTAAATAGACATTTTCACTCTAAATATCTAATGAATCAACTGATTTACCTAGAACTTCTTTAAATTCATTTGACAAGCATTGGTTTATTAAGATTGACTGTGAACTGGGCATTTTGCTAGATGCTGTGACAATGAGCAAGGACAGTTTCAGTCCTAGACTTTAGAGAAGGAAGTCTTTGAAGCGTCACACATAGTACTTATGTGATAGGTGTTATGAAGAAAACCTACAAAAAGTCATGAGAACAAAACAGTCTAACTTGGGGACACAAAGAAAGTATTTTCATCAGCTCAGGCTGCTTTACAAAATACCATATGCACTGAATGGCTTAAAGAATAGATATCTATTTCTCACAGTCCTGGAATCTGGAAAGTCCAAGATCAAGAAGCCTGCAGAATTGGTTCCTTGTGAGAACCCTCTTATTAGCTTGCAGATGTCCACTTTCTGGTTGTATCCTCATATGGTCAAGAGAGGGAACTCACTCATATGTGGAATCGGAAAACAACAACAATAGAAATAACAATAACTCATAGATATAGAGAATAGATTGGTTGACAAGAGGTGGAGAAGAGGGTAGGCAAAATAGGTGAAGGTGGTCAAAAGGTACAAATTTTCATTTATAAAATAAATAATTCCTGGGGATGTAATATATGTCATGGTGACTATAGTTAATAATACTGTATTGTGTATTAGAAAATTAATAAAGTAGACCTTAAAAATTCTCAGCCAAGAAAAAAGTTTGTAACTAAGTATGGTGATAGATGTTAACTAGATTATATTGCAGTAATCATTTCACAATATATACAAATATCAATCATTATGTTATATACTTTAAATTAATATAATGTTATATTTCAATTATATCTCAATAAAAAAAGAAATAATATGAAGGGAAGAAGGCAAGAAGTGGATTCACATTTTAGACCAAGAAGAAAAGCCTCTTCTTATAAAGATACTAATCCCATCATGAGAGCTCTGCTATCTTGAGCTCATCTAAATCTAATTAACCCCCAAAGGCTCCACCTTCTGCTACCATCACATTGAGGACTACAACTTTGGCATATGAATTTTGGGGGCACACAGACATTCAGTCCACAACTGAAAGCTTCTCCAGGGAAGTGACATTGGAGTTGTAACATGAAAAATAAGTAGAAATTGACCAGGCAAAGATGTAGGAGAGAGAATTGTGGCAAGGAAGCAGCCATGGTTTGAGGCTCTGAAGCATACGGAAGCAAGGCCTGACCAAGGTCACCTGAGCCCATTGTGGCTTGGGCACTGCTATGGGGAATTAGGGAGAGTGGTGTAAGATGACTTGGAAAAACTTGGCCTAGGCCAACCATGCAGAGCCTTATCGGCCAGGTTAGACATTGTCTTTCTTGTTCTAAAATAATGAGAAGTCTTTAAGGACTTTTATCAGAGAAGTTTTACTGTTAAAAAAGCTTACTCTGGAAATAGTATGGAGGATAAACCAGAATGGGGTGCCAGAAGGACATGAGAGTAATCCAAGTAAAACCCAATAGTGGGTGTGGGACAGTGATATCTGCAAAGTCAGTGAGAAGTCAATAGATTTGAGAGACATTTAGAAGGTAAAATTGAAAGGGCTTGAATGAGATGCAGAGACTGGGAGAGAGCAACATGTCAAGGGTTATCTCTTGAATTCTACTTTTGCAATGGATAGGATGGTGGTGCAGTTGAATGTGATTAGAACACATGGGTAGAAGCAAGTGTGGGAAGGAAGAAAAGGAGTTTTGTTCTGAACATGTTAAGTTAAACTGTTTTCAAAAGGTGCTAGACTGTTGAGCAGTAGATGGTAACCGGCACAAAAACTCTACCTTTACTATTTCTTATAAATGGCACCACCCAGGGATGGTACAGTGTGTGTGCTTGAGGTAAACAACCACCCATCACCTCTCAAATATATACATCATTACCAATAAGTCTAGAAAATAGCTAAGCTCTATTGGTAGCTTTCCATCCCATGCAAAGCTTCTCTCCACAGTAGCCCTTGTTGAATGTGGAGGTGCTTTCAGATAATTACAATATGCTGAGGATAGTTCTCTGAGCAATTAGCTTAAGATAAACTACCCTTGGTAAACTTTTCCGTTTGAAATGTGAAATATATTTATTGTCTTCTCTTCATCGTTTGAAAAACTACTTCTCAGGAATTTTCTTCTAAGAGGTGACACTAGTTTATTCCTTTGCTACCTCATTAAGAACTAAGAGAAAAAAAAGAATAGAGATGAAATGGATCTTAGAGCTTATCCTTATTCCAAGGTGAGAAAACTGAGGCTCAAAACAAGATATATTTAAACCATGCTAAGAGTAGTCTTAAAATATTTTTAAAGTGAGAACAGAGCACACTGATAGCATGTTATCTTCATTCCAGCTTCTGGAAAGAACTGTCTAGGGAACTGAAGTAAACATTGTATTGCTTGTTGCTCTGTCTTCTGATAGTGCTTCCTGGCAGTTAGTAGTGAAATTTTATTCAAAATATTGTGTTCAGTACTCACTAAAAATGTCAGACTGGTCACAAGGGAGAGATTTTCCAAATTAGTAACTGGAGTAAGTTACTAACTCTTTTAAAGAACATCTATTTATTTCCAAATTATAAAGAAATTCAAAAGATGTCTGGCTCAATCTCCAACTCAGCGGTTACCCTTAGAACACAACTTTCAGGGAGCCCTTTGTTGAGACTGTGAGCGTAAGGCTTAGCTAGGGCTTTGTCATCACTACCATCCTAACCAGTGGTAGAAAATGAAATATTTTTAATAAAAATGACCCAGAAGCTTGGCTTTGCTTATTTTTTAGGGGTTTAAATCAACATCAATGTTATTTTTTAAAGTAAACCCTGGGTAGAATTTAAAATTCTGAATGTACATGAATTATACATGTGCACAAGGTCTGTACCTCAGGTGCATTGTTAGTAAATCAAATACCATAAACATAAATCCATTTCTGTAGCTTATTTGAGGTGACTGGGGCTGCTCTCCCATGCAACACAGTGGGTAAGAAGAGCCCTGCTCCCATGAAGAGATGTTGGTGCGTATAGGTGTTGGAAGGAGTCCACTGACAATGCAATTTATAAAAGCTAAAGTAATGATAATTGAGAACACTTCTAAGCCATTTAACAGTTTGGCCATATACTTTTTTTGAATACTAACTACGTGCAAGTTTCCACTTTTGGACTCACAAATGAAGAAGATTGGATTCTGTCTGTATCATAAATCATAATTCACTGGGTGATTAACACACCTAATTACAACACCACAGAACAAACAAGGAGCAGTGGGAGTGGTCATAAGCTCAATTCAAATTGTCCTGTTTTATCTTCTTTCTTGATCCCAGAGAAAATGTTTGTGATAGAGTTGCTATGATGTTTAATTTTGCCCAGATTTATTTGTTTGAAAGTTTACATTACCATTGTATAACAAATTAGTGACATGAAGTTATTTGTCACAAAATTTAATAACTAAGAGGTCAACTAGTACAAACTAGTCTTTTTAAAGTTGTGAAAACCAGACCTGAGAAAATTTAATGTCATAGGATAAGTGATCATTTTATTAACCTTATATATGAACACATATATATATATATTTATGTATACTTATGTACTTATATACATTGTATACTCTGTATAATTATATATTATATGTAATATATAATGCACATTTACATATATATGATTTTATGTGTGTTTATGAGTAGATAGATATATAATTCCTAGCAGATTATTTCAGAACTATCAGTCAATTGTATTATACTAGAATCAACCGCATTTAGATCCAAGGCAAAAGAGCTGCTTAATCTATTTTTGTGTCTCTTCTTCCTTGAATCTTATGAGTAAAATACATTTTTTAAAGAATTCTGGAAATAATAAGCAATGAATGATAGAACTGGTCCTCAAAAAGTAGCATCACCCAGACTGAGTAATATTTATCATATCGCTGCTTTCTCTGGAACACACATCAAAATAATTAGCTTAAGGGACTCACATTTCTATAATGCAGGGAACGGGCTATTGGGGGGCCTTCATTTTCTATCTCATTCAAAATAGACTCCAAAGAAATAGTGACAAAGGGAAATTTAATTTGTAACTGAGGAGGCAAGGGATTAGAGATCTGAGCTTTGAGACTTGCTGGAACTTAAATATGAATCTTTTATAGCAGGATTCATTAAACTCCACCATCTCTGTGGACTATCTCTTTGCTAGAATCAAACCCCATTCTGATATTTCCCCATGGGTTACATTGTCCCTTCCCACGGGACGACTAACAGGAGCTCCGGCCAGACGAGAGACTCGAGGAGACAATCTGCAAGAGAATGGGGGACAGGAGACTCGAAGAATGGAGGCAAGACAAAAGTTCTGATCAAGCCTCGTTTATTGTAGGTAGGGGTAGAGTATATAAAGGGGAGGATTTGCATAATCACGGTTGCCTTGGATATCGAACCACAGAACATTCCAGTTCCTTATGTGACCCAAAAATGCAGAAGGGTCCCGGGAGGTCACCTATCTGCAAGGTCAGATTAGTTTAAGCAAATGGCTCAAGGGGCCCAGGGCAAATCAGGGCATGTCAGGGCAACTGACCTTATGCTCTTTATCTGTTTATCCTATCAGATAGCACAGGCGAGGCAGATTCTGTCCCAAGGCAAAGTTGCCTAGATCTCAGGTATGAGAGCCTTGATAAGAACGGCTCCGACATTACATGAATGACAACAGAAAAGGTTTTGGCTCTACCCTGTAAAAACTGTAGGCTTGTTTCATATTTCAATTGTATAATAAGCTGTCCCAGGGGAGACATAGGCTGTAAGAAGAAACAGAATAATCAGATCAATTTCTTAGATAGGAACATGGAGACCACTTTTAAAGACTTTACAAGGTAAGAACAAAGCATTGACTTGCTCTCATGAAAAACCATAGGTTGATAGGTCCAAATGATGTCTGCACAACTAAGGCTAGCACAAGAAGTTTAAGCAGAATAAATCATTCTTAGAAAGTTAATAATAATAATAATAATACACATTAGGTTATTTTGATTGAATTCTTTCTTCTTAAAGCTTCAAAGCATTTTCTTTCTCTTCTTTCATTTTAAAATCATTGAATTATTCTAAGGTAAAGACATATGATATATTTCTTTATTTCATTATCAGGCAATAAAAGCCAGAAGTAGTGATTTAAGGTTGCTAAGAAATAAACTGTTGTCTGAGCCACTGAAAGTGGTCCAGGACCCACAATTTGGAATTCACGTTCTTGAGAACATTGAGCTCAGTATCTCGCTTCCTATTTCTCTCAGTCCCATCTCTATGCAGAAGACTTCCTCTGTTCAGAAGGCAGCTGTCTGAGTTTTCTACTGTTGTCCTCTCACCACATATACTTCAAAACATTTGAACCAAATTTTACTGTACCTACTGACCAACTGGCTTCAGTTAATCAAGTGATTTGCCTGTCATATTAATGCATGTGGTAGAATTTTCTGGTAAATAATACATGGCATGTGTCAAAAGTCATTTTGTGCCAAATCTACCTCATTCATCCCTACTTTATTTTAGTGCTCCCAGAATTTCATAAATTATGCTAAATTTATATCTATTAAAAGGATCGCTTCAATTTTTCAGAGATAATGTTTCTTGTGCTTTTTGTTAATATTCTTTTCACTCAAGAGTCTCCTTTTTTGAATTTGACTCATGGAAACAAGTTGTTTTCTGTGACACTTTCTACAAGGTCTCACACTGCTTCCTTTGTAGGGTCTAAGGAATTTGGCTAAGCATCTCTTTGTTAATCTTCCTTTAGAATTTAGCTTTTAAAGGCCTCAAATTAAGCAAAAGAAGAGTTATTAAATTCTCTAATTCTCCATGGGACAAAAACAGCATGGACAAATCTATATATTATATATATTCAGATGTGATTACCTACAAATTTTGAAATAGCAGGCAATAAATCAACTTCCTTAGTGTGTCTTTTAAATACATCTGCTATATTAGAATTTGCTTTCTTATTTATTTTGAAATGGTTCTTCATCTAACCAACTATTTGGTTAATTCTCATTATCTTACATGTAATACACCTATGAGCAATAAGCTTCATTACCATCACTCTCTTAAAGAGAAATGGCTTATTTTGTCTGGTTCTCTGGGTACTGAAATTTTGTCAGCTGTGTCCATCTATTCCAGAAAGTTAATGATAACAGTGGTTTACATTCACTGAACTCTTGCAATTTACCACTGTTTTTAGGGTTTTACATATGTAAACTCATTTAATTTTGATTACAACTCTGTGACAGAGTATTATCAGCCCCATTTTACATTTAAAGAAACTATGTAACCGAGAGAGAGAGAGAGAGAGAGAGAGAGAGAGAGAGAGGGAGAGAGAGAGAGAGAGAGAAGGGAAGAGGAAGGGAGAAAGAGAGAGGGTGGAAGAAAGAGAAAGAAAACTTAATTAATAACAAGGTAGGCACATCCAGGCTCTTTACCTCTAAACTTTATTGTCTTTATCTATTGCTTCTCTATCTGTAACAATATACAATATGGGAAACAAGTAACTTGGGTCTTCAGAAATAACTCAAAAGAATTCATTGTAAATATATAACTCACCCTAAAATAAAATTGTATGCTTGAATTCCATAGGTATTTTAAGCATGAATGTATACATTAAACAAACAAACAAACAAACAAAAAACTCTCTACTGAAAAGGTCCCACCTTTAAAGTTATAATGCCCTGTTCTTAAAGATAGTCCCCAGCCCTCGGTGCAGCCTCTGTCTACTTTAACCATCATCTTCTTCGATCACCTGGTCCTTCCACTCACATCATGAAAAGCCAGCAATGGCCATAGTCTCTGTACCTTGTACTTGCCCAGTAACTTCTATAACATTTACCCATTCCACCTTTTTCTCCATGATCTTGCTTTTCTCATTCCATCTCCATATTTGCATATCTTGTATCAGCTTTTGATTCTCCTCACTTTGCTAATGTTTTTGGTCCTTTTCCTCTGGCCCGTCATTACCTCTAAACTCTGCATTTGTAGATATGAAAAGTCTCTAGCTTTTCAGAAGAGACTTCCTTAGTCTTATTCTTGCAGTATTTCTGAACTCCCATGACTGCTCCATGATTTCTGTGGCAGAATGTGTCCTTGCACTAGACTGAAGTAGGTATCCTGTGTTCTGATAATAGCCTGCACATGCTTCTATAATTTCTCTGTGAAAATCATGTTTGTCTTCCACCAGCCTGCAAAATCTCTGAATAAAGGAGCCATGTCTTCTTCAGGTCATTCATGCTTAGCACAGTGCCTGGCTCATTGTTGGTGAGTGATGAAATTCTCTCTGAACTGAAATAAAATTTGCCACTTTGTTTTGCCAGGTGGGTGAGGGACAGAATGGATTGAGAGAGGGGAGGACCCAGGAACAGGGCTCAGAAAAAAACCAAACACATTAAATTGCAAGACTGGAAGGTTAAGAGGAATAGGAATAGAATAGGAATAGAAGTTCATTACCAGAGATAAAGAATAGTTAAAAACTATAATGACACAGACTAAGTGCATACCCTTTTCATTTAATCCTCCCTCAGCAATGTATGTATGCACACATGTGTGTGTATGTGTATACACTGTTTATTCCAGATATAAGTCTTTTGTCGAATATATGTATCGTAATTATTTTCTTCCAGTTTGTGGCTTAACTTTTTATTTTGTGTGCCTTTAAAAAAATGTTTTATTTTAATAATGTCTAGATTTTTGGATATCAGATTTTGTGCATGCTTCTTATGTCTTATTTAAATCTTCACCTACCACAAGGTCATAAAGACTGTGCCTGATGTTACATAGTATCTTTATATTTACTTGTATGATCTACAACAAGTTAATTTTGTGTATCAAGTAAGGTTTAATTTTTTCCATATAAGTACCAAGTTTTTCAAAAGCCATTCTTGAGACTCTCCTTTGCTCATCGAATGATCTTGGTGCCTTTGTCAGAAACCAATTGACAATATATGTATCGCTATATCTCAGGACTCTATTTAGTTCCTTTATTTTCTTGCCCTTACTACAATATCACACATCATCTTAGGCTTCTAATGAGTCTTGAAATCGGTGACTATAAAATCTCTAACTCTGTTTTTCTTTTTCAAATTTGTTTTGTTAATTCTAGATCCTTTGAATTTCTACATAAATTTCAGAATCAATTTGTTCATTTCTTTGAATAGCCCACTGAGTATGGACTAAGACCACATTGAATCTATGGCTCAATTTGGAGACAACAGACATTTTAAAAACATTGAGTTCTCCACTCTACATGTGGGTCTATCTCTTCATTTATTTAGTTTTTTTTACATTTCCCTTGGTAATATTTTGTAGTTTCCTGTGTAGAATTTTTGCATGTCATTCATTATATTTATTCCTTAGTATTTGATATATTTTGATGATAATGAAAGTTTTTAAAATTTATTTTTAATACTTAGTTGCTAGGTTATATCCAGTGTGTTTTGTATATTATGTGATCCTGCTAAATACATTTACTAAGTTTCATATATTTTTTGTAAATTTCTCAAGATGCTTTATGTAAACAACCATGCCATCTATAAATGAAGACAATTTAAATTTTTTTCTTTTCAATTTTTATCCCATTATTATTATTATTATTATTTTGCCTTACTAAACTGGCTTGGACTTTCAGGATAATAATAAGAGTAGCAGCCACTAAATATAATTCTTAATTTTTCTAACTTAAAGCCAGAACTATTTTGATAACTAAAGCTGAAATTTCTTGAATAATTCATAATGCTGCCAGCAATATATAATAGTGCCTATTTCCTTAAATACTCTCTAGAATCGGATGTTACCATTACTTAAAACTTTTATCAGTCTAATGGATGAAAAATGGTATCTGTCATGTTTTAAAGTTGTATGAATATGGGATAAAGTATGATTTTAAGACATCATTTCACTAATATGTCATAAATATAGAAAATTCAATAGCTTTTCTTTTTATTACCACCTTTCAGAAATGGAAAATGGAAAGCTCAATAAAAATTGCTAGTCTTTTAATTGCTTGGAAATACATTTAATGAGAGGATACAGAAGCTTTATGAGGGCAATTATTAAATGTAAACAAATATAAAATAATGTTATTAAATGGAATACAATCCCACTGTGAATCTTAATGCTTTTTGCTTTTTTTTTTTTTGGTCCAACTAGATTAAATGATACTGAAGAAGTACTTGACTTCCAGCTATTAAAATTTACTGTGAAGCCACAATCACAGCACTGGGATAGGCATATATATTAGAAGAGCAAAAAAGTAGTCAGAATTACATGGAATGATCAAAGCTGGCAGTTTAGTTCAATGAGATTTTAAAGAAATAATTTGTGCTGGTATAAATGGTTATTTATCTGGAAGAACACAAAGCAAGTTCACCTATAGGAGACTTCTTAAGCATGATGGGAATTTCAGAAGCTGTAAAGAAATACATATATTATCCATCATACAGTTAATAAAAACTTAATAAAAACTTATACATTTAATAAAAACTTAATGTTAAAGGATAAATAATATAAATTTTATTATAATTGCGAATATATTTATACATAAGATGTTATTAAAAATAAAAGACTAGGAAGAAAATAGACAATATAGGTGATTGAAAATGAGTTGTCAGAGCAAAGATAAAAAGGCTTCTTGTACAGAGATAATGGAGAAAACATTGATAGAGAAATGTGCAAAAGGTTTAAGTAGACAATTCATTCAAATAGAAATAGAAAGTGTGTGTGTTTGTGTAATTCTTTTATATAAGGAAAGTCGCTATTCCCCATATAAAAGTGATGGTTAATCATTACAAAGAATATAGGCAAAAAAGCAAAGTACTTAAAAAGTAAAAGAAAATACCAAATTTTATATCCAGAAATAATATATATTATTCCTGGTTAGACAGAATTCCAAACATCATTTTTTGCATGTCCACAGATAGAATAACTTAATAGACTGATTTTTACATTAAAATGGTTGAAAATATGTTTTTTTAGTCAAAGTACTGAGTTTCTCTCTGCCTGAATTTAATTGAAGAAAAATGCACTGAAATAAAATTGAAACAAACCATTGCTGGCACCAGACACCACTTTTTCACCAAAAAAATATTTCCTTCGAGATCACAAGGTTGGAAATTATTTTTAAAAAATAAGAAAAGGCTAGCATCATTTTTAAAAATGATTCCATTATAAAGAATATTTTTACTCACCACTAAAGAATGAATAGTAATCTCATATTTTCACATTTTCTTTCCCTCCCATATTTAGTTATTTTTATTTACACTGCCAAGATTCAAATTACTTAAATTCTATTTATAATCTGTAATTGTCTGAATGTATTCTATGTTTAAGTCAGTGTCCACTATCAATTCTTTAATCATAGCTTTTTATTTCTGAGCTTTTTGTTTTAATCTGTTTTCATTTTTTTTTCAAGAAGAGTTGAGGGTGCTGCATTTCCTGTATTCTTCCATGTTTAAATATGCTTGCTGTTTTTAAAATGCATATGGGTGTTTCATTTTTTTTCAGAACTTTGAGATATTACTTTGATATTACTCTGATCTCCCATTTTCTAAACCATAAAATGAGAATAAGAAAACTACTTCAAAGCTTTTTTTTTTTAATTAAATGGGACAAAGTGCCTAGCACATATTCAATAATTATGAAATCCTTCTTCTCTCTCCTCACAAACCACCATTATTTCATTCAGTTAATCAATTGACATTAATTAAGCTTAGTGCTCCATACCAAGAACTGCTTGACGTTGAGAGTGGTGACAGACAAGAGAGGCATAACCCTTCCCTTATGGAGTTTGTGGCCTAGGAAGAAAGAATGATAGTTAATGAATAATTAAGTAAGAAGACTGCTATAAAGAAAACATAAACTGGTGGCATAATGGCATGTTATGAAACAAATACAAAAAAACTTTAACTACAATGCAAAGGTCTTTTTTTTTTTTTTTTTTAGAAATATCTGAAGAAGTAGCACTGTATACCAAATAGGGTCATTCATCTATTAATAGATTCTGTATTGTTTATCAAATTAATTTTTGATATCTTCTTTTCCAACTGCCAAAGCTCTATGAAAATATTTACCTTTGATTTTTTTATATGACACATTCAAAGCTGACTATGCACTACCAAAACACAGGAAACCAGTTTTCTCATTTTTCTTCTTCTCTATTCTTATTTCTATTTTCCTAGACATATTCACTTTTTAAGAGTTAAAATCTATTACTACTCTTTAAGTGCTAAGAATATGCCGGCATTTTATATTCATCATCTGTGATCCTAACAGCAACTCTATTTTATAGGAATGACTTCTATTTTATGAATATAGTTAAACTCAAAGAGTTAAATATCTTGCTATTATCAGCTGTCACAATGTCACTTAACTGGTAAGCAAACCCTATTGCTCTAGATATAAAATATTGGTTGCTGGATTGTAAGACTGTCCAGAAGTTAGTACCATAAATACTGATATAATCTTGAGCTTCAGACAACACAGATTTAACAATATGTTTATTAATCTCTAAAGCCATACCTTTCTGTCTTGTTATACTAACTCAAGGCAAACATTTTTCTAGGTCAAAACTAGTATCTAACAATGTTTTGTATCTTGATTTAACTATAAGTGCTATAAAACACAGAAGTTTATGTGCAATAGGCAATCAATAAATATTTGCCAACTGATTGATAAAGAGATAAGAGATGTGTACTTACCCCCATATCATTTATTTTAAATATGTCATTGTGCCTATATGTGAAGAATTTGCTTGTTGTCCAAGTGTCAATTGAGATGGCTGATTTCTCCTTTTTTTTTTTTTTACAGTGGAGTTTTTACAGAAATAATTAGCCGTATGGAAAGCTTGTTTCTTATTGATGCTTTCTCTGACCAGGTTTTGTATTTTAGCTTTGGAGTTGGCCCTAGTAAAAATTATTGTAACCAATTAAGATGTGATGATTTCAAATAAACCACTCTCTTTCCTTATATGATAACTGGTTATCTAAACAGAGAATGATGCAAATATGTTTGAGAGAAATAAACTCATAGCAGTAGTTTTATCTCAATAAGTTGAAGTTAATATTAGTCATACCTGATCTTGGCTGAATTTCATAAACAAGAATAATAAATGAAGATTTATAATAAAATTAGTGGATGGATTTTTTTTGTAATAAAATAAACAAAAAGTCGCTGATATTTCCTATTAAGCTGTCACATTAGCCCATAACCATTTGCTATGTTGTTCTTCATTATAGGAATGAGCAATACAAAGTCTCTGCCATATACAATGATGTTCACAATTAGCAATCCTTTCCCAGCCTCTCATTGTCCCCAAGATCATTTCTATTTTTTTTTAACAGCACTTACAATGCTCTTTGTGACAAGATGTAATCGAAAGTGCTCAAGCTGTAAAGCGCAATAGATATTGGTTTAAATCCCAGTTTATCTTCACCAGTTGTGTTCTGTCAGGCAAATTCTGTAGAATAGAATCCGAACATACTTCCCTGTTTTCAAGATAGGAATACTAATGCCTAATTCACAGAACTGTCTTGAAGATTCAAGAGATTATATATAGAACTACGACCTCCCAGCACTTAATAGGTCTGAAAAAAAAATGTAGCTTTCCTTTCCTTTTTACTTCTTTCTTCCCCTCATCAATAGAACATTAAATGAGAATATTTGTATTTGCTTCTGCTTTTCTAAATATTGTGATGTGATTATGGCTTGGATTTGACTAAAACTATACTTACATTCTGAAAAGGGCTTGGTATCATCAAATGTAACCTTTCAGAAAAAGGTTAAAATAAATAATGAGGACCTTGGAGAGATGCAGCAAGACTGACAACTAATACAAATATTTTTATTATTTTTTGTCTTTAAAGCACAAAGCTCATTTTTAATGCTTTCTTTAAAATCACTCTTATATTACACATTTGTCTGTTGGTATGTAAAAACACTATCCCACCCCTTAGTTTCTAGGACCATCAAAATACATATGTAATTTTAAAAAACACAAAGTAAAAAAAAGATATTCAAAGACTCCTTTCCTTCCTATGTCATTTAAGAGAGAAGTATTACGTCTTTAGTGCCATGCATGCTCAGGAAAGTGACACACATCAGTCACTTCATGGAGCTTGCATTCTAGTTCAGGGAGAGAGACATAAGTAACAAGTAAATATTAGTTACATTAAACGATGACATATGGTCCAAAAAGAAAACAAAGCAAGATGATCAAAATTGGAAGAATATGGGTGAGGGGAAATGTGTAATTTTTAATAGGGTGGTCAAGGTAGGTGACAATGGGCAAAGACTTGAAGGACATGAGGAGAGAGCCATAGAGATTTTGGGAGGCATGGCTGACTTATTCAGTAAGCACACAGCAGGCACAGGACCTAGGGCAGCATACTTTTGGGGACCTATAAAAATATTTTACTTTTACTTTTTTTTTAAGTTAGAAGAAAAAAATAAACTCAAAGTTGAATAAAATTTTTAAAATTTTAATGCAAACTAGATTCATCATTATATCAACATAATTGTAATATATTTTAATATATATTAAGTATATATGAATTTCACACGTGTATAATATACCTATATTATACATATAGACATAATATGTCCATATGTGTTATATATGTATATGTATATGGAGTTAAGAGCCCACTGAGCAAAGTACTCAAAGCTCAAGAAAGTCATAATGCCAGCCTATTTGGGAAAAGGGCTTCAAATCAAGTGTTCCATTAACATTGGAATGGAATACATTAACGAGATATAATAGTCTGTATCAAGGAGAAAACAGTTTGGGAAAGAACTTGTAGGACTTATAGAGACTTACAAAACCAAAAATGCTTTGTCTTAAATCCTGATGCTGCACCTTAAATCCTCAGATACCTAATTAGACCACAACAAATGAGCTATATAGGAGTTAAAAGTAGAAACATCTTTTTTCCTTCCTTAGTCTGTCCATTTATTATTTCTTGTGAATTTTCCTGGTATCTTTTCATTAGGCAGTCAGACTGATGAAAAGCCCTCCATGCATTTCATAGACTTAGTACAGGCAAGCTTAAAAAAGAAAATAAAAACTCAATTTAATGATAAAAGAGAGAATAAATGGTAATTAATTTTCACTGGGCAAATCATAGATTGATGATGAAGAGTTAAATTTAACTTATTAAGAATACCCCAAGGAGTAAGTAAAAGTATATATCAGTCTCCAAGGAGGGGGGACATGGAAGGAAAGTGAAAAATAGGACAAGAAATTAAAACACTTGGATGACAAAAGTAATCTGATGAAAGATAAGGAACCAGATTAATACATAAAATATCACCAACTAAATTCAAGAATTAATGAGAGTCTCTTAAAATTAGAGATCTCTTTCATTTTTTGTAAATTTGGGGGAAATTTTAAGATTCCATTCAAGTTCAACCATTTTTATTTTCATCCTTATTTAAAAGGTCCCTATTTTCCTTAGAGTATCATGTAGTAATTGCATTCAAATTTTATTCAAATTTTGAAGAAAACTCTCCTAAATAATTTTACATAAATGTACTGAATAATCTATGAGTGGGGCTAGAGATGTTGTTGAAGTTGTGATGGTGGAGTCTGTGTGTGTGTGTGTGTGTGTGAGAGAGAGAGAGAGAGAGAGAGAGAGAGAGAGAGAGAGAGACAGACAGACAGAGAGACAGAGAGACAGAAAGACAGAGACAGCGACAGAGACAGAGACAGAGACAGCAGGGGTGTGGGGGAAGGGCAGAGAATTTTGTCTGACTGATTGATTCAGGGGATAAGAAAAAAGGGAGCAATGTGTGAGTCCTGAAATTACAACCATAAAGAACAGAAATGAACAGGTTTCTTTTCACATAATTTCTGATATGAATTTTTTTTTAAAAAACTGCTCTTGTCTTATTACTCTGTCATCAACTAATTTCTCCCCAGGTTCCCAGATTTTATTCTATCATGTTTACAGGTATTTAGGTTTCATAGTGATATAACAACAGCGTTATAATTTTTATCACTTAAATAAATCAAGGAGGAAATGGGATAAGTGAGGGCATAGAGAAAATGCAGGAGTAGTGAGAAATAGTCTATAGAACAGTTTTGATGATTCTCAAAACTATATATCCATATGTATATAATTGTATATATGACTGAAGATGAATTAAGTTAATGATTACTTGACATGCTTTTCTTCTTTCATCATCATTTCAATATCAGACAAACTTTCAATTAAAAGAATAAGCCAAACTTATAGGTTTAGGGTGGCCCACCAAAGCTAAATGGTACACAAAAAAGCTATTCAAAAATTATTTCTGGTATGCTCTTCTCAATTTTCCCATGTACATGGTCCAATCCTCTCAGACTTTTATCATGACTATTATGACACATGTCCATTGTAACTATGAGTATTGTCATTTTCCCTTTTAATTGTCGGTATTTAAAGGTCCCATTCTATTTATCTTTGTAGGCTCTTTGCTTCTAAAATATAACTAGTAAAGTAAAGGTGCATAGTGAATATTTGGTTAATTGAATTAAATTACAATAAAGTAATTTATACCTTTAATATGCTATCTTTCCAAACATAAAAAATACATTCCATGGTTATAAGGTACAATATGCATAATTTTAAGTGATGACTTAGAGATACAAAGTATTTAATACATTTTTCAATTTATGATTTACCAGTTCTTGGGAGATATTGCATTATTAATAGTTTTGTCAGAGTCAGAAAATCAGGATAGAAAGTTGGGTGAAGAGACTTGAAGGAGAAAAGGTAAGTACAGGACTAAAATCGTAGATATTATTGGCATATGGATTTGCACCTCTTCACTGAACTCAAAGGACACTCCATTCTCCTAGAGAGTTATTTGTAACTCTGGATGGTCAGATAATTACCTGTTAAATAGTGAATGAAAATTGTCAGGGGGTGACTGAAAATGCAAGTCATTTACATTCCTCAGGAGAATTTGCAATGTAGTTTTACAGCTCAAAGTAGTTTAAAGGAAAGTGTGTTGAAGGGTCATTGAAAAGAGATGCAACTGATAAAGGTTGATTGGAATTTCTTGTCATATTAGCCAGTTAATGATGTATTTAAATATCCTGTAGGCTCTTTCATTATACCTTAATGTTCAGAATTTAACTCTTTTTTTAGTGTGAGAGTCTTGGATGGATTTTTCAGATTCAAAGATGAATATTACAAATGTAGAAAGGAGAATACTACTTAGTCTCACATACAAGATGAAAAGAAAAGAGTGATATATTGACCCCAAACTGAGGGAAGTCAACAAGGCAAGCTCTTTCTTACAGAAATGGTTAATGTAGTTATCTTTGGGAAATAGCATAGGATTTGGGTTGAGGGGGATATGAGAGACTTTACTATTTTATTTTGTATTTTAAAGGGATTTTGAAGAAATATGCACTATCTTGTAATTTAAAAAATTTAATAGTTTGTCATTTGCTGTTACTTAGTAATTTGGGGCTTAGAGTTGTAGCCCATAAATTTATGGTATGCATTCTCAAAAAAAATTAATATAGAGATTACACTGCAAAATATAGAATAATAATATTTAGATAAGCATTTTTGTTCAACATCCTACAGATCTTCCAATATGTATTTCCCATTCCTAATTAATATAGTTATTTAATATTAAAGAACATGTTAACAATTCATTTAAAATCATGTTTTATAGCAGCCTTTAAATAACCTCTGTTACTTTCCTCACCAATCTTTAAACAACGATTTCTTTGTTATAGCATCTTATTGTAACCATAGAACCAGCTCAAACTGGTCCTATCCTGTTTCTAACAAGTGCCAGAACCAAAGTTTCCAAGTAACACTTGTGAACGCTTGACTGCTCCCTGAATGGAAACAAAGGACCAGGGCATGACTAGAACCTGAACCTCAGAACATTCAGAAATGAAGGGTCCATTGTCTAGGAATATCCAGAGCTGAAACCCCTAAAATTTCACCTTGAACCCTAGATAGGGAGATGCATTTGAGCTTGACTCCTGTCTCCTTGATCAGTCAACTTTGCAATAAAAGCTTTTTTTTTTTTTCAAAAGCCGGTGCTATAGTATTGGCTTCCATACAGGTCAGGCAGTAAGCCCTTACTTAATAACACTATTTATAATTTAAAAACCTGTATCCTGGTAGACTGCATCCTACATTGGGATCAGCCACTCAGCTTGAAATGAGCCACAATAGATAATACTTTTAAGAAATATGTTTGTGACTGCCCCAACTTTTGCAAGATGCTAATTATATGCTTTCTCACAGATATTTTTTTCTCTTAAAGTTGTCCTTTCATTCCTTCAGGTAAATTAGAAGAGAGAGAAAGCATCTGTGCATTTGGAAATAGAGCACTTGGTCCCTGGACCAGCAGCATCAGCATCACCTGAGAACTTGTGAGAAATGTTAGTTCTCAGGCCCAACCCCAGAAACCTTGGGGGTAGGCAACAGTAACCTTGTTAACAAGCTTTTCATGTGATTCTGATGCACACTCAAGTTTGAGAACCATTGACTTATACAATGATTATGTTCTTTCCATAAAGAAGTTGGCACTTCTCTACTCAGCTGCTTTTTGCTTTTCTTCCTTTTGTCAATTATTTCAGAACCTGGAGCTACACATAACACTATTCTTAAACTGACTTTTCTTTCAGCTTTAGCCCCCAAATACCTCTTCTAGAACTTCAAGAATCATTTTCTTGAATGGCCTATGTTCCTGGTGGGGAACATTGCTTTATTATACTTCATAGATATTTTTTTACAAACTGAAGACAGGACCCTCCACCAGAAAAAAGATTACAGCTCACTATATTGCAATACTCGCTTTATCATGGTGGTCTGAAACAGAACCTGCAATATTTCTGGTGTATGCCTGTATAAAAATAAAAGATTTCAAAAGCCTGCTGGAGCCCGCCGGCTAAGATCGAACAGTTCCTGAGAGGGAGAGAGGGAGAGAGGGAGAGAGGGAGGGAGGGAGAGAGAGAGAGAGAGAGAGAGAGACAGAGAGAGAGACAGAGAGACAGAGAGACAGAGAGACAGAGAGACAGAGAGACAGAGAGACAGACGAAAGATATAGAGTACGGAGGGCTAACAGTAAATACTGCACCCTGAGTTTATTAAGCACAGCATATTTATACCCTTGTAAATGCATGGGAAGGAAAACCCACAGATATTCTAACAATTGCTTACATTTACATAAATTCTCTCAAAACCTCTTTGATCCTGTTTTCTGTCTCTTATTCCTTGGGGCAAGGAACATTTAACTTTTTACACATTAAGCCAAAGTTCCTCCTTCAGCACAAAGCCCACCTGGTCTGCAAACTTCTAGCTTGCAGGCAACTTTAACCCTGTTTGTAGGGCATTCAGCAAGAATGGCTCCCAACAAAAGCCTTTTGAGCAGGTTTCATTATGATATGCATAGATATCATAATATGCATAGATATCATACTATGATATGCATAGTACATATCTCATTTTCTATATTGGGCAGAAAAATCAACTTGAAAGGCATCAAACAATAAGAGAAGAAGATACTAAAAGAGAAAACACCCCATTTTACTTGGAAAGGTTGTAGGAGCCAAATATTTACTCTAGATTTAAAAAACTAAAATGATTTGATTGATCTCTCTCTAAATCCAAAGATTGTAAATAAAATCATTTTAAATCTAAATTTCAAAAGCATGATCAAATATTTTTTTTATAAATATTGTAATAGAAATAAGTTATTACTATTTTGCTTACAGAGTCAGTTTGTAATTGTTACAAATTTCTAAGAAGTGGCTGGAGGGAGTCACTATATTTAATTTTCAAGTAACACAGCCAGCAAACACCCTGGAAATAACACTTAGGAGGAAAGAATGTTTCTTCTTTAAGAGCACAGTGGAAAGTTAGCACCTGCTGAGTGGGAAAGATTAATCACTGAACTTTTTTTGTTTTTTCTGAGTAGAAAAAGTCTAACTTTCTGCCTCTTCTTCCTTCTGCTTATTGCTTGGAAAGGAACATAGAGACATCAAAGAAACTACAAATTTGGAGGAATTATTTCAGCAGTAAATTTTGAAAGGGCAGCCACAGATGAAATTCCTCACCCAAGTTTTTGGGTTGTTGTGTAGATAAGAATCCAACATTGGACACTATCAAAATTCTGATTTCAGATCTCACCTCTCATTAGAATTCCCAGTGATACCAATTCAGCACACCTGGGATGTGGCCCAGGAATTTGCATTTTTAACAAATATGCTGAAAAGGATTCTAATAAGATGGTCAAAATCCATGCTTTGAGAAAAATGGCCATTAGCTGATGTTTAGATCCCTCACAGGACTAAGAAGAGTGAATATAATTAGTAGATAGCAGATTTAAAATGCTTAAGCCAGGATTTTTTTAAAAAATATTTTCCTTAGAACATTAGTTCTAGAATGTTATAGGATTGATGTTCTAACAACAAAGGGTTCTGTGGTCAAATATGTTAAGAAAAGGTTGTATTCCAAATTTTCCCTTTGAAAATTTGATTCACAAAGTCCATGAGCACATTGAAGGCCCCTGAAAAGTTCCCCGTTTTAAAAATAAGGGTTAGGCTGTATTTAATAGTTAAACTTATTTGCAAGGGATTTTTTTTTTTCTTTGTAAATTTTGTAACATTTTACCAGAATTTTTCAAAAACACTTGTTTGGAACAAATTGTAAAATTCTATTTTGTTCTGATACAAATAGAAAAAAAAATCTGTATAGTGTTGAGAAGTGTGAAAGATAAGCAAAACAAGACATAAGTTAAAGTGGTAAAGACAGATTTTAATCAGTAATACACTTTTACAATGGGAAAAAGAGTCTGGCTTGATTTGTACAGAGGTGACTGGGCATTTTAAAGGGAAGATGAGGGAATGAGTGTGGTCTCAGTAGAGGCCTAGTGGAGAAGAGGGCTAGAGTTTAATCAAGGGAATTTTTGTCAGAAGTGAGGGAAAAATAGCCGAGAGCAATTTGGGTCTCAAACTCAAATAAGGAAGTTTCTCTAATCTCCCCATCAAAAAGGAAGTAGAATAAATTTCCCACTCTGTCATCTCGGAGCATGACAGAATGCAAAACGAAGGGCACTTCAGGAGTGAAGCTGCAGAGTCAAGAAAACAATAACAGATACTATTTATAGATTCAACAATAACAGTAATAACTAGTACTTTGAGCAAACACAACCACAGAGTATAATCAAAAAGAGTCAACCTTTATTGTTGATTCTCAGGTTCCCTTGACAATTTATACAGTTGGGTGAGATTTATCCCCTGCAGTTTGAAAACTCTGGAAAGCCTCATTTCTGATCACTCACTAATGGAAGTCTTTGGATGTTTCTCAGTTCAATAATCTAAAAGGCCCAGCCCTATATATTGATTATAATTAAATAATATACTTTTATTTTGCTATAAATTATATCATGCTATATTATATATTACAAAATATAAAATTCCAATAATGAACAATTTAATTTTCATTCAAACATAAGATTTCTCCTTAAGCCTACCACCTCCCCATCTGTGCCCTCTTGTCAATGGGAAAGATTGTGTGAAAGCTTTTTTCTTTCTTACTTTATTCCTTCAGCTGCTGTTGCAGATCCTTTCAGGGTTTAAGTACAGGAAGCAAAGGGAGAGAGGAAGAGAAATGTACTTTCTTGTTTGACAAACATACCATATGTTATACTCACAGTCATTGATTCAGGTAGTTGCTTAAAAATGTCTCTTTGCCTTTTGAGCATTCTTGATTTCTTGGATGCACCTGTGCAATCCCTCTTTAACTGAGCTTTCAGGTGCTTGGCAATGCATCTTCTCTCTCTGATCTTGTTTCTTTTTAACCCAAATTTTCAGGCCATCTGCCCCTCTAAGACTTGCTCTGTTGAAGTCCCATTGACCTCTCAAGTGATCCTCTTAGGTAGAAATAAAAATAGATCTGGTCTGTTCAGTTTGGACCACAGGTACCCATTATTTCCTTTTTGCTTGTTTTTGTTTGTTTTTTTTCACACAGCCCCCCACCCCCCATTTCATCTCTCAACCATCAGTTTGTTCTCTATCTGTGAGTCTGTTTCTGTTTTCTTTGTTTGGTTGTTTTGTTCTTTAGGTTCTACATATAAGTAAAATCGTATGGTATTTGTCTTTTTCCGTCTGACTTATTTCACTTAGTATAATACCCTGTAGGTCCATCCATGTTGTTGCAAATGATAAAATTTCATATTTTTATGGCCAAATAATATTCCATTGTATATATGTACCACCTCTTCTTAATCTAATCATCTATTGATGGATATTTAGGCAGCTTCCATATCTTGGTAACTGTAAATAATGCTGCAGTGAACATAGGAGTGCATATATCTTTTTGAATTAGTATTTTTGATTTCTTCAAATAAAGACTCACAAGTGGAATTAAGGGTTCATAAGATAGTTCTAGTTTTAATTTTTTTGAGGAACCTCTGTACTGTTTTCCATAGTGGCTGCACCAATTTGCAATCCCATCAACAGTGCACGAGGGTTCCCTTTTTCGCACATCCTTACTAAGGCTTGTTATTTGTTGGTTTATTGATGATGGCCATTCTGACGGGTGTGAAATGACATGTCATTATGATTTTAATTTTCAGTTCTCTGATGATTAATGACATTGAGCATCTTTTCATATGTGTATTGGCCATCTGTATGTCCTCTTTGGAGAAATGCCTATGAAGATCCTCTGCCCATTTTTTAATTATATTATTAGTTTTTAATGTTAAGTTATCTGAATATTCACCCATTCTTTACCTTGATAAGTTCTGGGAGTAGATACAGATTTCAAAACAACTACTTTTTTGCTGCCCAGAGCAAAGCAGCTGGTTCGTTTCTCTTGCTCTCTAGATTTCCTGGGCAGATGTCAACCAGTCCAGTGTGTCTGCCTGTCTCTCAACAAGTTTCCCATTTGGTCCTGCAGAAGCTCCACTTTTAGACCTGAAACAAAGTAGGTAGCACACCCTTTCCATAAAGTAGAGGGTGTTCTTTCCCAAGTAGGATTACTAGATAAAATACGGGATGCCCAGTTACATTTGAATTTCAGGTAAACAATAAATGCTTTTTAGTATAGATATGTCCCATGCAAGTATTAGGAACATATTTATACCCCCAATATATTGTTTATTTGAAATTCAAACTGGGCAGCCTGTATTTTTATTTGCCAATTTTGACCAGTTTATACCCAAGAAAACTCTTCTCAAATCTTTTTCTTCCATATCATTTTTTAATTGTTTTATACTCTAGAAGTAGGTTGATAGGTTAAAAAAGATGTGAAACTCATGCTCGGGATTTCTCAACTTACTTGGTTGAGCACCATACTGTAAAATTTTGAATCTGTTGTGTCCTGGTGTATCTGTTGAAACATAATTTAACAACTTGTCACATTAATTATTAGCAACAGGCATTTTGCAGAGCATGGAGATGGCAAATCTTTATAGGAATCCTCTGGATATTTTTTAATGAACTTTGAGCATTCACACACAGAGACTACTTGAAATATTCATAAAGGCTTTGACATAAAGAATTAGTGTCCAAGTAACAACAGCCTAATGTAATGACAGCATGGCATATAAAGAAGTAAATAGGCAGATGTCAGAATGAAGATGATTATAGAGCACTTAGGAGCAGAGAGTTAGCTAAAAGTTTCTACCATTTCTTTAAGGATAAGCAATTAAAATTAGTATAAGAACAGTGGACAGTTATAATTTATCATTTTTAATAAATCTTTTTTGTTGTTTTCACAGAGAACCAAGTCAAACGACTTCTGCAAATATTATTACAGATCTGTATCTGGACCTGGACAGAGCAGTCTATGTTTTATAGATCATAGAGTTATGAATTAAAATAATACACTTAGTACAAACTCTCAGAAAAGATCTGACTCTAAGAAAGAGTTCTAGTTTTGTTAGAAAACAAAATTCTTTGAGGAATTATGAAAAGATGGTGACCTATATGCAAAGGTCATGTAATATATTTGCCAGTTCTTTCGGGATATCTTTCTAAAAGTGTGACTGCTGAGTCAAAGGGTAAATGCATGTGGAATTTTACTACAAGTTGCCAAATTGTACTCCGTAGCTGCAGAAATGTATGAGTGCCTGTTTTCCCAATCTCACAACACAGCATGTGATAAAACTTGCATTTTTATCAATCTGATATTTTGTTCAAATCTACATTTTTATATTTATACTTAGATTATTTATTTTATCTTTTTCTATTTTAAATGGAATTCTTCTTTATATCTGCTAACTTTTGCTTACATTCAGAAACTTTCCAATTTTTTAATATTAGTTTTATGTATTGCCATTTTCCAAAATTTACTTATTATTTTCAGGGTTTTCCTTTGACTCCTAGGACCTTTTCTGGTATTCAATCATTATAGAGATTTTTGATAATTCTATTACAATTCTAATTTATAGTATTGTTTTATCTAATTAAATTAGCTAAAATCTTAAATTCAGTATTACATAGTAGTGCAGATAATGCGTAAATATGAGTTGCTTATTTAGTGAAAATGTCTTTAATACTTACCCATTAGAAAACATTTGACTTTGAAATATACATATTAAGAAATGATCCATCAATTATTATTTTCATATTTTTCAAAGAATTTGAATTTTGACAAAATTTTGTTGAATTTTGTCAAATGTCAATTGTCAAAGGTATATGTTGGGATTACTAGTTTTGAACTACCTTTGCTTGTCTAAAAAAATCCCATTTACTCATGGTATGTTTTTCTGTTAGTTTAATTTTTATTGAAAAGTGCATAAATTATAAATGCAGTTCAAGGAATTTTCACAATGTAAACATATTTCTGTGACAATATACAGATCAAAAACCAAAACATTATAAAACTCCAGAAACCCCCTCATGCCACCTTCTAGTCACTACTAATCCACAACAGAATAACCACTATCATTCCTTCCAACACAATGGATGTGTTTATTATGCCATTACACCTTCTAGGTTGCCACAACTCAACCCATCAGTGCAACAGCCATGTTGTTTTTCTTTAAGCTACATTGCCCAAAACAGTAACCACTAACCACATGTACCTATTTAAACCTAAATTAATTAAAATTAAAAATGAAGTAAACTCAGAAGAATAAAACTAATTAAAACAAAAGCAGAAATAAGTTGTTAAGAATACAACTAATAACATTGTCAATTAAAAAATTAAAAAGCTATGAAAAGTAATGAATTAGATAAATCTTTGGCTAACCAATTCAGAGCAAAAAAGGAACTAGAGAAAAACAACACAAATGACTCACAATAGAAATTATAATGGGAAAATATCCATGAATACACAGGAAAATAGAAGAATTATAAATTACTACTTTTTTAAAAAATAAACTTGAATATGTGGATGACATAGAGGCACTCTCTAGTAGAATTTAAATTATCAAAAAGATCTTATGTGAAAATTAAAAATGTAAAGCCTTAAAAATTTTGTTTAAGCTTGATTAAAATATTAATTAAAGCCACAGGACAGAAACTACAATTTTATTTAATAAAATATCTTAAGAAAGAAAGGCAATTTTTAACCCAGTTGCTTCATAGAATATAAAATTTAAAGTATTTTTTATTCTTTATTATTAATATAATAAACCAGCTATAATTAAGATATTTAAATCAAGAGCAATCATAAAGAAAAAGTCAGTGTATATGTGACAAAGAAGAGAAAATATTCTATTTAAGTTATATCTCTAAAAATTCTGTCTCTTGGCATCATAAGATTTGAGTACATGTCTAGATTAGCTTATAATAAAAGCGAGGTCTTGACATTCTGCTTTTTAACCATAAGTAATTTATTATCATAACTTTTGTATATGGTCCTTAACCTAGGGGCTATAATTACTGTAAGGTTTGATTTTCCTTCCAGTTATAACAAATATTTGTTTTAATATGACAATTATAGAAAATTTATCTTTATCATTTATAGTGAGTTAAATGGTGATCCCCTGAAAGATATGTCTACATGCTAATATCCAGCACCTGAGTAGTGAACTTAGTTTAAAAAGAGTCTTTACAGATATAAAATATTTAAAATACTTTGTTTTGGAATCCTTATTGGTTGTCCATTTGAGAAAACTAGTTATTTTGTCATATTCATTTTTACACCCAAATGCAAAGTTGTACCTTTGACAAGTAAAATAAATATAAAAACATAAATAGAATAGTTACTATGGAAGAAACTTGTCCACTCCATTGCCCACTTACCTAGTCCCCTTGCCTCTTCCATGATGTTGTGTTCAGAAAAATTCATACTTAAAAGTTGTAGGCCTTTAAGTAATATTAATTCCACGGTTGAATTTTGTGATAGTAAAATTCAATAGAGATAGAAGAAACATTTTTAATAATAAAACGAATCTAACCATTAAGTAATAATAGTCGAAAAGATAATGATATACCAATATATACTTTCATAAATGATGACAAAAATTTTAGAGAATATACAAGTAGGACAGTAATAGAATAGACCTTGACTAAATTGTTTTAATAATAGAATGTTTCAATACAAGCAAATATAACAAATCATCATTACCTGGTCAAAGGCAAAAATAAAATAGCAAATACCTCAACTAAAGTCAAAACTATGTTTATCAAATTTTAACATTCTACTATAATTTTTAAACTTTTAAAGTAGAAATACAGGGAAACAGCAGTGTTATGTCTTATGATAAGATTTTGGCATAATTCCCAATAACATCCCCACTTTATAACATTCTGGAAGTTCTATCCAATGAGATTAGATGATACAAAAAAAAACGAGAAGTATAAATATTTGAAGAATGAATAAAAAATTTTTTTAAATTAACATTATACAGTTCATTACATATAACATCAAAATAATCACTAATTTACAAAAATAATAATAGTTTTCCTATACATAAAATATAATAAAGCAAAGAGTTAATTATTCATAGCAACAAAATAGTTGAAATGCATTGACAAAAGTTTGGCATTTAATGTACAGAAAAAATATATGAAAGAAATACTTAAAATTATAATGAGAAATAGCAATATGTTTTAATAAATAAGAAAGATTTTCATTTATGGTAATATGATGGATCAGATGGGCTAAATAATTATCATGTTTAAAACATTTTTTAAAAATATTTGCTTTTAAATGAATAATTAGCCTGATTTGTCAAAAATTATCAGAAGGAAGACTTCAAAAAAGACTGAAAGTAGAAGTCTGGAGATACACAAATATTGGACACAGTTTTGTTCTGAGGGAAACTGCTATGTACTAATTACTCTGAACTTCTATTTTGATGGTTAAACAAGATACTGGAGAAGGTATTTTATATTTAGGACTTATAAAAGAGAATATTATAGGCCTAAAAAGTTGACATCTAAATGGATCATTTGGGAACAAGAAATCAACTTACCTCACAGGAAGAGATGGCAAGAAGACTTGTCTATCTTGACATTGGTACTAATGAAAGGGGAAAAATATTTTCCTGGAGATGTTTTATTTGCTCATATCATTTTATGGCTTGAATTCACACTACTTGTTTCATTTGAGAAGCATCAAGTATAAAATTAAAAGTGGCTGAAGTTAACACGGCCACAATCTAATTGGCAAAAGCAAATAAAAATTCTCTTTGAAAAAAGTAAAACAAAAAAGAAAAGGTTTTCAATAATTCTCTAGGATAATGTTGTAAACAATATACATTCACAGTCTGTGATCATAAAACAACGTCACCAAGAAAATGTAAATTAAAATCACAATAATAATACTGGACACCCACTAAAAACACTAAAATAGCTAAAATTTAAGAGATTGACAATACCAAATACTGATAAAAATGTGGAGTAACTGGAATTCTCATATATTGCTGGTATATAATAGTATGATTGCTTTGGTGAAATGCTTAACAATTTATTATAAATTTAATATATACTTACCATATAGCTGAGCGATTATGTAGTTACCTAACTGTAACAAAAATATATGAACACACACACCAAAAAACATGTATATGCATGTTCATAACAACTTTATTTATATTAGTCAAAATGTGCAAAGAACCCAAATGTCAATGAGCTGGTGAATGGATAAACCAATTGTTGTACATTCATAAAATGGAATATTGCTCAATAATAAAAAGAAACAAGCAAAAACATGCTAAATAAATACTGAGTTAACAAGGCAATTATTGCTAGGCAGTAGGTATATTAAAGAGACTAAAAATGGAAAAGCAAATTATGGGTTCACTTGGAAAGGTAATCAAAGCTTATTTTATGTTAAAAAATAATACAAATAAGTAGTTTGACAAACAATGTACTCATCATCCTGTTTCTTCATTTCTGATTTCAAAGAATGCAAGTATAAATAGAAAGGTGAATGGATGGAAAAAATAGATGATAGATAGATAGATAGATAGATAGATAGATAGATAGATAGATAGATGATAGATGATAGATAGATAGATAGATAGATAGATAGATAGATAGATAGATAGATAATAGATAAATGATAGATTTGTTTAAGAATAGACAAAAGTCTGGAAATATAAGTATCAAACTCTTAATAGGGAGTGTCTCCTCTGGTTATAGGTTATGTAGGGTAGATAAAGGAGGATATAAGGAGAGACCTTTCACTGTTTATAAGGAAGAAGGAAGTCTTCTAGCCCTGAAGCATTGTGAGAAAAATACTAACAGTGTGTAGACAAGGTTGATAATAGATCAGTTTTATCTTCTCCAATCAGACATGTTCTTGCCTCCTTTCTTTGAGCTTCTGTGTGTAGAGCAAGAAATTTTAGACACTTGATTTGCTTTGGTGTGAAATCTGAGTTAAGAGTCTGGCAGACTGGCAATGGGATTGATATTCACAATAGTCAAGAAATAGATGGCCCAGATCATGAGCAATATGACTGACATTACAGAGACTTAGAAGGGCCAGCATGCAGCCAGAGCCAAAGAATACTCAATATTCAGAACTAAGGACATCAGAAGAGAATGCCATCAGAATATCCTGAGATGTCACTGGGTCAATCAATCATATCTGAAGGAATGCTAGATATTAAACCTTCAAATAGGTCTAATGTATAAAAATGAAACATCAGGACTATTTCAGTTTGTCTCAGGAATGCAAGGTTAATTTAACATTACAGTCATATTGTCACATTAACAGTAAAAATGGGGAGAATGATATCAAAAATTAATTTGATCAAATTTAATAGTAAAATATTATAAAAACTATAAGGAAACTAGGAATATAAGACAACTGCCTCAATCTGATAAAGGATATCTATTTAAAAACCTACAGTTATCATTAAACATTAGAGTGAAAGACTGAGATTGTTCTCCTAATATCAGAAATAAAGCAAGATGTTTATCCTTGCCACTTGTGTTCAATGTTGTACCTGAGGCTTTAGCTGGGACAACAGGAAAAGGGGGAAAATAAAAGATAGAAGGTTTTTAGATTAAGAAGGAAGAAGTAAACCGTCTTTATTTTCACATAACATTATCTTATAAATTCTAATAAATCTACAAGAAACTACTAGAAATAAGAAATGAATTATGTGAGGTCACAAGTACAAGGCCCACATAGAAAATGTAGCATTTCCATGTACTACAAAAAAAGAAATTGAAAGAAATTTCAATTGTGGTTTCTTGAGCAAATATTTTAACTTCTCTGAGTACAAGTTTCTTAACCTATGAAATGAAGGAGTCAGAGAAAATATAATGATCTCTAAGGCTCCTGCTCATTTCAGTTGTTAGTGTTTCACTAGCCTGTAACTTCATGAGATCAGAGATTCTGTTTTGTTCACCATTTCATTACACAGTGTCCAGAACTGTAGGTGTTAATACATTATCTGTTTAATAAGAGAATGACGTGCTCTAATAGCCTACCAAGGAACAGAAGTGAGATGCCACTTGTGCAAGTTTTTATGAATAACTGTCATCTGGAAAGCTTTCTAACTCTAAAGACTAAACTCTATGGTCTCTTAAGGTTTCTTTTGTCTCTAGGAATGTGTGATTTTTCCCATCTGAGAATAGCCATCATGATAATGAACATCCAATCAGAAAGCTGTTATTTATGCTGACTTGAACTTGGCACTGTGCTAGGCACTGTAAGGAAAGAATGTTAGACTGTTTCCTCCCAGAGATGGTATCAGAGCCAGAAATCAGAAGAGATTGTAATTATATTCTATTTCCAATGGCACAGGAGGCAGAAGTTCAACTGTTTGTAAAATTACCCTCTAACTTCTTTCTACTTCTTGAAATCATGGGGAGCAAAGACCTTCGGCTGTAATAACTTCAAATCACAGAATACTTAACCTAGTTTAATATGTAATTGCTTTTGAATGTATTTGAGATTTGCATGCTTAATTATTCTTTTGGCAACCAGGCTGTAAAAAAGCTTGTGCATGTAAGCCTACAGAGTGATTGCAGTTGGAATGTGTATTTCTTCAAAGTTAGTTATGCTTCATATCACCCCTGGGAGGCAGTTCAGAATTAACTTTATCAGGATAGGGGGAAGACACACACACACACACACACACACACACACACACACACACACACACACACAAAACCAGTGAACTAAAACCAAGAATCTAAATAGTAAGCAACTGTGAGATTATTTCTATTGAGCCAACATATACTGAACTCAGATCGAGACAGCTCTAAAGAATCAGGTGTCAGACAACCTCTGTTGTTGTTTGGTTTTCACTGTTACTTTTGAGAAGTCAATTGTCAATCTGCCTATCATTCTTTGAATATGTCATCTCCTCTCCGCATCTCACGCTTGGCTGCTTTTACAGTTTACTCCTGGTATTTGGTTTTCTGCAGTTTCACCAAATTGTATCTGAAAATAATTTTTAAAACTTTGTAATTCTTTGTCTTTTTAAAATCTATAAATTAGTATCACTTAGTATTTATAGAAATATTTTAGCCATTAGGCTTTCAGATATTGTCTCTTTCTAAATTTCTCCTTCATTCTGTATTCTTACTAAATTATATTAGAACTTCTCATCCTATCTACATATTGTTTTAGATGCTCTTCTGTATTTTCATTTTGTATCTCTGTGCTTCATTCTGTATGATTCTTATGCTTTATTTTCCCTAGTTCATTCTTCAGCCATGTCTAATTTGCCTATAAACCATTGTTTTTAATTGTGGATGCTCCAAATTTCATTTATAAATTCTACTTGCTTCTTCAAATCTATTCTATTTCAAGTCATTTTTTATAAGAGTGTACTGTTTTAAAAGATATATAAAATCTTATTTTTTATTTATTTTATTATCATAAGCATAGTTGCTTTTTAGAGTCAGTCTAACAATTATACTTAAAACTTTTCTGGGACTGTTTGTGATTTCGATTTTGTTTCTCAGACTCTTACTCTGGTACATATATGTTTTTATGTGCCCAATTTCCTGTGACTAAGTGCTGAATATGTTATTTGAAAAAAAAAATGTAGGAATAATTTGTGACCTTAGATAAAGACACCTTGCTCTAGAGAGACATTACATTTGCCTCTATCAGGCTCTGGAGGACATTACACTAATCAGAGACTTATTTAAAATAAGTTCAAGGCTATGAAGTAGACTGAACTTGTAATTCCAGAAGAAGCCTGGTCTACTACAGGTTGATTTTCACTTTGAAAATGTATCTCCCTGGTATTACACTCACTGTGGGTGACATTTCTGCTAATACCCACAAGACCTGGGCTTTGATTATTCTCCCACTTGTCCCAGACTTATCAAACTAGATTTAAGAGAAACGTAAATGTAGGTCAAAAATAGTTTTGGTGTTCTTTTATATCTCTTCTATGCATATAAAAATATTTTATTCAGGGATTTAAATTAGATTTTCCAGAGAAGAATTATTCAAATAATCTAGCCTAACATCACTTCTAAAACTAAATTCTCCAGTGCAATGTACAACCATTGAACAAAACTGTCTACTTATCAAAATATAAAGTATTAGGAGCTGACAAAAATAATTAAATATTTTAACAAAAAATCTTTTTAAAATTGTTCTACAGAATGACTATACATACGATGAATAAAAAAAAAGGAGGAGAGTGGTTTGTGGTCAAAAAATTGTGTAAATGTTATAATAAACATTTTTTGGCAGAATTTCTCTGAACTTTGTCTAATATGCATACTTATATAAAGAAGAAATGTATACATAGATGTGCTTTTTGAACTTATTTTACCACAAAATTTCTTTCATACTGTAGCATCTCCAAGGACTGGTGTTCCACAGCATGCATTTTAGAAAAGTTTTTAAAAATTAATAGCTACAGATTTTGAAGGATGGCCAGGAAATTTTATGATAATTTATTTTTTTCTAATTTTTATTCATCTAATTTTTCCAATTTTCAGCTGTTAAACAGTAATTTTTCTTTTTATAAGACCATTTGACATCTTTCTATAATTTGCAAAATGCTTGTTAAAAGATCAAAAGTCCAGTAACTATTATTTTGCTGGCTGTAAACAGACTCAAAGAAATCTTGAGTAATATCATTTCAACATAAACATTGGCATATAGGATTTATTAATGATTTTCTGGTAAGTTCCTATGGATTCTATTAGGATTCCTATTTTCATATTCAGTACTCTCAAAGGTGGTGGTAACAAACAAATATTAACCCTAGATGGAAAAATTGTGAGGAATCCTGAGTTTAGAGAAGATAACTGTGAAGAGATTAAAAAAATCAATTTTTGTAAATTAAATTCTAAGTAAACTTCATAAATCATTCGTGTTAAAAATATGGCCCCACTTCACCTGTAGCTACCAGAATTAACCCCAAGATATCTCATTAGCACTACTTGACACTTTGTCATTCACTATAAATTTCTGCTTTCATAAACAAGAGTTTTAATATCAATTAGTTTACATTTGTGTAGTGTTCCTTACAGAATGAATGTCATTGTGGTTGGGATTATGGGTTGACATCTCAAGTAATAATGATGATTACTAACAAAAGACCATCAAGGCTCCCATCACCTTCTCCCATCCTCCTAATTCAGAACATCAATTAAGCTTAACTTCCCCTTCTCATTTGCAATTATTTTCTCAAATTACATTATATTAAAATGAAAAAAAACTATGAGTTATTCATATTTCTCTTACCTAACCCTGGATTATATTTCAAAAAGATGATAATCAGCTAGCTGTAGAAAATGGGATGATATTTATAGCAACATGGTAACCAACTTAATTAAGTAATATCAAAGACAAATCGAAATCTCTATGTTCTTTTTCTTGATTCAGACAATTTTCTTCATGATATGAAAACGCAGATGAAATTACATGGCTTGATTATTTTTTAAAGTAATTATTGAGTTCTCCAGATACTTACTGGTTCCTCAGGATCAGTTCTCCACATTTATTAAGTGCTATATATCTAATTGGCAAATCTATTTCACTTAAACTTTTTAAATTGCCCTATTGTTGATCAAATCATGTTTGACAGCACCAGACTCCATTATACAAAGTAATTTAGTTATAAAAATGATTTCAGCTTTCCTAAAGCTGTTTTTCTGATTATGTATGACAACTTGGACAGCCTATAGCCATTATAGAGACTGGAGCTGCCATAATAGTTTTCCATATTATGGAATCAGTCTATATTCTTTACAAATACAGATCTCAACGACAGGTTAAAACTTGATTTGCTGCATCACTGTTTACCCTATAGGCAAACACAATTGAGTAGCCAAACAATACTAATAGTTCAATAGATAAAAATAGATAAATAAATAGATAGATGATAGATAGATAGATAGATAGATAGATAGATAGATAGAGAAAGAAACATATAGAATCCAGACTATTTAATTATAGAATCTAAGAGTTAAAAGAGACATCAATGATTATCTAGTACAATGTCTAAGACAGAAATCTTCTCTGCCATGTACCCGATAGGGGCTAGTCAGTTTTTATTTAAATAAGTTCAAAAATATTTTTAAAGTCACTTACTAATAGGGAATCTCATTACATTTCAAAGCATCAAAGAAATATCACATCTTCGTGGTTAAGCCTGAAGCTTATAAAGCCAGACGGTGTAGTTTCAAATTCCATTCTGCTCTCTATCCTGACTGGGAAGCAAGGCTCATTTTACAACATCTCTGTACTTCCATTCAGTGATGTGTAAAGTGGATTTCTATAAAGATTAGATTAGCTAATATGTATAAAGACACAGAGTTAATAATGTGTAAACACACTTAGAATAGCTATTGGCATGAAATCAATAATATTGCTCAGAAAGTATTTCACATATCAAACCAAATCTGTCTCCCAGCACCTCCCACTCATCTGCTCTAGCTCTGACTCTAAACCTACACTATGCAAAACACATCCCTCTTTTACATTTCCAGTCTTGGTCTTCTGGGTTTTCTTTTATTCAGGCAGAGAGTTACTAAGTCTCTAATATACACAAATTCTGTCATCAAGTCAAGGGAGACCTTGGCTAAGATGTACATATTTCTTGGCTTTTATGCTGTTTCACTACACTCTAGAATTATTTTTTTTAATGATTTTGAGACATTATTGACACACATATTAGTTTCAGGTGTACGACATAATGATTTAACATTTGTATAAATTGCGAAATTATCGCCACAATAAGTCTAGTAACCATCCATCACCATACATAGTTACAAATTATTTTTTCTTATGAACATTTTTAATATCTGCTTTCTTAGCAACTTTCAAATACACAATACAGTATTATTAACAATAGTCAACATGCTATACATTACATCCCCAGGACTTATTTATTTCATAACTAGAAGTTTGTATCTTTTGAGCCCCTTCAGGCATTTCACCTACTCCCAACATTGCACCTCTGGCAACACCAGTCTATTCTTTGTACCTATGAGTTTGGTTGTGCTTTGTTTATTTGTTTGTTTGTTTTAGATTTCACATATCAGTGAGATCACGCAGTATTGTCTTGCTCTGTCTAACTTATTTCACTTAACATAATAGCATTCATGTTGTTGCAGGATTTCCTTCTTTTTTTATGGATGAATAAGATTCCATTATATGTATTACATTTTCTTTATTCATTCATCCATGGACACTTAGGTTGCTTCCATGTCTTGACTACTATAAGTAATGCTGCAATGAACATGGGACAGAATAATTTTTTAAAGACCCTCAGCATATATTTTTTCACAAAATTCACATCTTGGTTTTAGCAAATGTTTAGCTACTAAAATTAGTGTTGTGAAGTATGCCATATGCAAAATATATACACACATGTGTGCATTGTTGCCAGTGGATGCCTAGCTAAAGAGAGAATACACACTTCTGGAGCATCATTTTTCTAACAAAGCTTCCTAAGGCTTAGAAAGAGCAACTAAATTAAAATGAATAGTAAATATTTAGTCATCATTTTACTTTAAAAATTCAGAGTTATTCACATTTTTTCAGATGCTTCTATCAAGCCTTCAAGAGGTTAAAGACACACATCAGGATGAAAATTACACAGAGGAATATAATATAAATTAGTCCTAAAATTTTAGACCATAAAGTATAGAGTATGGAGAATGGAACACATTCTCAGCATCTATGTAGGCTCTTTAGTCCATGGATACAACTTGCCATGGATACAACTTGCGATTTATTTATGCAAGTTGATTCAGATAATTTCAGATAATTATATTTAACTACAAGTTTGTACAGGGGCTTTGTTACTGCTGTATATTAACTGTAAGACCCTAAACAAAGCATTTGCCATCTTACTGCTACTTCTGACAAATGGTATTTAAAAACAAGCCTGCTTACTTCACAGATTTTGGTTACTTTGAGACAAAAGAAACTTTGAAAGTTAAATCACTCTTCAAGTATAAAGTAAAAAAAAAAAAAAAAAAATTATCAGGACTGTTGCTGTTGAAAGTCCTGAGAAGATTCTGGGTCTGTGACTCAATTTTTTATTATTCAGACTATCTGGGTATACCTAGTGGTTTCTTACCAGAGCATTCAAACACAGAATCTGGGTAAACAACCTGTGTCAGATTTGTTAGATTTTTCTCCAGCTCTTACATTCATGTATTTTTTTCCCACATTTGGAATGAGTTCTCAGATGGCAAGAACCAAGCCTTCTCATGAGGAAACCTCCACAAAAGCAAATATTTAATAATAATAAGTAAATGTGTGACCCAAAGAGTAAAAAAAAAAAAAAGTAAGGTATCGACATTACAGCTTTTTACTGCTTCAAAAGCTAGTCTGAGAAAATCTGCTTTAAAACGTTAGTGTGAACACATGTTAAGAAAGAAAATGTTAATTAAAAAATACTAATATTGAATCGAAAAACATTAATATTTTTAAGATGTAAGGAAATGCTAATACTGAATAATCACTATGGTACTTTGACAATAACAATATGGTATCTTGGCTGTGACGGTATCTTTTACTTTTGGTCTCCTCGTGTGACACCTGGTAAGTCTTCAGGAGGGTCAGCTGAAAAATTGAAAGCAGATGGCCCGAGAAGAGAGACTTTCTGTTGCTTCTCCTGTTTCAAGGCATCTAGATGAAGTCTCAACAGTCAAGCAACCTGTTGGTGTCATGATGATTTTGTTACCATAAAATAGTGGGTCAGGTTAAAAAAAAACAAAAAACCAAAAAACAAAAAAACTTTCATAGGAAGTGCTCTAGACACTCCAGAGTGTTCAGTAGTAGAGATTCCTAAGTCAATATTATTTTATTACTTTCTGAGGTTTGTTGGCAAGTGTTATTCTTGATGGACTGAATGAAAATTTACAATGTTGCGTAAGTGTTTTCACTCTGAATGAGATAGGGCTTAAGCGTCACTTTTTATTCAGAAGGTATTTAGTCATGTCAATTATATACAACACACTGGTGGTAGAATGGGGAATATATAGGCACAATCCCTCCACCCATGAAGCTCATGATATAATAAAGTGCTTTTCAAAAGACAGGATGGGGGTGAGGAGTTTCTAAACCAATAACTAAGAGCATCTCCTGGGAACTTTTTAGAAATGCTGTTTCTTGGTCCCCACCCTAGACCTACTGAATCAGGAACTATGGGGGATAGGTATACCAATCTGGTTTTAAAAGCCTCCAGGTAATCTGATTCAGGTACCACTGAAATGGAGAAAGCAGATATTGAACTAAAAATTTCAATGTTGAGACTATCACAACCAAGAGGAAACTTAGAAAAGTGGAGTTAACAGGCAGACGACTTATGGTACTCATTTTAAAGCAATGAGATCATCGGTAGTTATGGTAGAACAAATATCTTCCATAGCAGCAAGACTTCCTTGTTACAGTGTGTATTTTCTGCTCTGTAGTAAAATCTGTGAATATTTTCTATATGGTCCTTCAATGCACATGACATTTCTTTCCACTCCAAGTTCAAAGCACAGCTTCAGAATCATCGATGATGTGATGGTGTTTTTATGAGCAAGGGATGAGGTTTTGACCATATCCTAGGTGAGAAGCTGTCATGGCAGCTCTCTTCCTGACTGACTATGTGGAACATGTGCTGAAGGCTCCTTGTGACCAATAAGAGCCCTGTTACACATGTTGGTTTATGAAGCATGAGTCTCAGAATGTCTATGATATAAAGCCTGAACTTTACCAATATGTGATTTTTAAAAGATCATGATATTAAGTGATAGAAGTACATCTAAAACACTTTTTCTCAACCACGGCTCTACAGATAAAAGCCACTCAGAGAGCTTTTGAAAAGTACCTAAGTCAGGGCTTTAAACTCTAGGGATTGAACAGGGCTGAGAAGTGCTCATCTATCACTATTTTTTAAAAGATCTTTAGACAAATCTCATGTGCAGCCAGGTTGGAAAGCACTCAGTCTTGCCACTCCAATTGTGGTCCATGGACCAGATGCATCATGTCACCAGGAAGCTTGTTAGAACTACAAAATCTCAACAACCCCACAGAACCAGAATCAGCATTTTAACAAGACTCCCTCACACCAAGTGATTAATGCATTAAGTGCGTTAAAGTATGAAACACTGGTCTGAAGAACCGTTTGTGATGTATCTGTACCTTTAATGTGAAATCATAGATTACGTTTCTAGCACAGCCTAAGTGTGGTTTGCTGTGCCTCAAGTACCTGTAGTTTGTCCTGACACATGCACTCTTTGTGATTTGTTAATATCTGTGAAGAGTTATCTGGGTATATGAAAACTTTTATATCAGATGTTTGGTTTAGGGGACAAAGAATAATATAATCCCAAGGCCATTTGGGGGTGATTCTAATAGCAAATTGGAAGGTTTCAGGTCTCACAGGCAACTTGTAATTTAAGGAACGCTGTTCCTGGTAGTAGTATGCTCTATTGTATAGCACCAAGGTACTGTCTAAGGCTACATTATTGATTTCACTTACTCTTAGAGTCATGCTTACCTTCATAACAATTATGCAAGTAAAATATTATTACGCCCATTTTTGCATAAGAAAACTGATTCAGAAGGGTTAGTTAAATTGCCTAAAGTCACACAACTAATAAATGGCTAAGTGATCATTCAAACTAAGCCAGTTAAGCATAAAATGAAAATTTTTAAAAATAATTTTAAAAATATCTATTCATTATTCCAATTTGATTGTTTTAATTCAGAAAGATTTAGTGAAGTATCTTCTCCTTTATATATCCTCTGGAATGTATACATCATTCGCTGCTCTTAGTATGAATAAATGATGATTAATTGTAACTTTTCATAACTGACCATCTTCTGAAAAGGTGAATACTCTATACTTAGCCCCCATGTGTCCTTCATTTAATCGAAGTGTTTGTTTTTGGAGAAGTCGCTTTTGAGTGACTATAGGAAAATTTTATGGGATTTGGCATATTTTGAAATCAGATAAAAAGGTACCTGTATACCATTTCTGGTTCTTTCCTTAGTTCTACCAAATTCGTTCAATTATAGCCCTTGTCAGGCTGCACAACATTGAATTGTGGGTGCCTGCATCTTCTTAGAAAGTATGAATTTAGAACTTGCTTATTACTCTGGACTTGACGTATACATGAAGAAAAGCAACAAAATTAAAGTAATAAAGTCTGTTTTAAAAGGCATGTAGTCACTGTATTCTTTTTGGTGGAAAATGACCTTGGCTGCATCTTTCATGCACCCTTGCATTTGGCTTAGCATGCATAATTCATACAGCCATCAATTAGTTGACTGCAGAGCCTGCAACAAGAGGGAATATTTCATATAAATCATTGCTGGCTAAGTTTCTGGGATAATTAATAAAGTAAAAAATCTGTGGACATCAATTTGTAGGCAACACAGGTTCATTAAAGGCAAATCAGTTTCCTCTACTCCTTGGAAAGGAAATTGCACACAAAGAGAACATGAGATATTTAATCACCATTTCATAGGAAGGACCTGATCAAGATAATATTATTTGTTGTTTTTATGAATATGAACCTAAGTGGCTTATTTGGCTTAGGGGACTCAATCAACAATGTCATTCTATGAATTAAAATAAACAAAGAAGTGTTCCTGCTTGTGAAGTATCTATAATCTAGCATAGGGGCTTCAAAGTGAGAGCCCTGGTAGGTCATGTGGGTTCTCAAGGCTCCTTCAAAATGCAAATCATCTCAGCATGCATTAATTGAGCTTCAAATGTTATTTTCATTAATTATTTCCATGTGTGTCACATGTGATCTACAAAACTTCAATTTGCTTATATCTCTTATAAGTAAAGCAAGCCTGTTTTTTATCCATGTGTGTTAGATAAGGCTATCCTTTTTAATAATTAAAAGATATATTGTTCAAAAGTAATTTGAAAACTCATTAAGAACACAGCAACACCTTTTTTAATGACTGCTCAGACAAAAGTCACATATGCTTTATTTTTTATTAAATTTGAGAAGACATGAAATGCGGTTGCCTTCATACATAAGTCAATGGTTATATCTTGGCTGCAAATTAGAATCACCTGGAGAACTTAAAACCCAACTACGCCTAAACCCCATCTCTTGGAGATACTAATTCAGTTAGTCCAGTCTAAGGCCTAGCAGTAATATATTTGAAAACTCCGAAACTGATTTGAATGAGCAGACAAGTTTGGGAACACATTTATCAATAGTACTGTATGGGGCAGAGTGCTTGAAACTTAATGCATACACCTCACCTGGGACCTTGCTATAGGTCTAACGAGCTCACAGGTGATGCTGATTTTGCTGATCCTTGGACCACATAGGAAGGATGTGGGACAACAGTTCTCAGCTGCCCATTGGAATTAAATGGGGATTTAAAAAAGTTCTGCTGCCTGAGACCCACCCCAAAGATTGTCAATTAATTTATGTGGAGTACAACCTGTGCATCTATTTTTATTTGTTTGTTTTTTAAGAGATCTCCAGACAATTTTAGTGTATGTAAAGTTTGAAAATTACGGGAACTATAGAGCAGTGATTCTCAAACTTGTTCAAACGTTAGACTTTGCTGGAGGTTTTTAAAAATATATTAACTCTAACCCCAGACCAAACTAATTATGAAGAAAAGACAAAGCAAGGTTTTATCTCCCCCGTGCCACTTCCTGGCATGTTCACAATAGCAATAAAAATATAAAATATAGTCTACGGCCATGCCACCCTGAAAAAGCCTGATCCATCTGATCTCGGAAGTTAAGCAGGCCCAACCCTGCTAAGCAGGGTTAGCACCTGGATGGGAGACCACCTAGGAAGACCAGGTGCTGCAGGTGTAAAATATAAAAATAAGGGATTGTAAATTGACAAGGTCCTTGCAATATGTGAGGTCAACCAAGGGTTGTTTCACCTAAAAAAATAATCAATCAATCAATCAATTAATTAATTAAAAATATATAAAACCAAAACAAACAAAAAACATATGGAGAGAGTCTAATATAATCAAACAAGACATGAAAGGTGGTTACAAAAATAGAAAAAACTCACAATGCTTCTATAAATTTCCATGTTAGACCAAATAATATATAATTTCAAAGTCAGTGTATGACTTTTTTTAATATAATGAAAATACATACCTATGTAACTATTAAAAATGGGCAAGACCAGACAAAATGTTTTGGAAAAAAAGGTAGAGAATAATTTTTCAGATGTCAAAATACATGATAAGGACATAATAAATAAAAATAGTCTGATTGGATAGAGAATTAAAAAATTAAACAAACTGTAAAACTCCAAAATAAATCTACATACTATATTAAAATTTTCTAAAGAAAAAAATGTCATTGTAAGTCGTGGGGAAATAATTAGCTACTAATAAACAGTGTTGAGATATTCTGAAAATAATAAAATTGGATCTCTACTTCATTTCTTAGATCAAAAATAAGTTTTAGAAGAGTAGAGATTTAAGAAAAAATAGAATTGTTTTAACCTTGCTGTATGAAGGAGTTCTCAAAAACATATCAGAAACATATTGAAAAAATTGACAGATTTAACTACACACATGCACATGCACACACTTGCACTTTTGTTCCTTGAAAGACAATAAAAACAAGGATTTTTAAGACAGTTTCCAAATAAAGCCAAGATTGAGCACACACAATTTTACTACATCTAGAAACTTCAACATAAAGATAATATTTTTTTAAAAAAATTTGTTTAACTTCACAAGGATAAGGAGGATGAGAGATATGGGGGAATTGGCAATATACTTATTCAATCTAGAAAATAGAAGAATGAGTGTGAGAACTGAATCAGAAAACAAACAAAAATGCAAAAACAAAAAAAAACAAAAACAAAAACAAAAAATCTGGACGCTAAACTGGAAAGCTAATAACTAAGCCATGTTTTAAATAACACAATATTCAAAGTTTTAAGAATTAGTGTCACCAACTGTTTCGGAATATGGAGATGAATGAGAGGCACTAAAATAAAGAGAATGTTCAGATGAACACAAGAAGCAGAAGCGGATCTTCTCTTCTACACTGTCTCATCCTCGCCTCCTAGAAGAGTGCTGGAAGTACGTGTTTTGCTTTAAACAGAGGGTCTCTGGGCTTGACTCATTATGCATACTGAGGTGGAGCACTGAATATGCTAATTAAATGGATGCATTTTTACTTAAGGTTGATATCCTCCTGGCCCTCCTCTTCTTTCATCTGCTTTGTCAGACGAATCTTTATGGAGACTAGATACATCTTCTTTGGGGAATCTGACTAACACAAGAGAAAAGCCCTAAAGAGACAGACAAATATAAGGGGCTTCTCAATAAAGCCAAACCACATTTTTCTGCAGTGGATCTCGCAATCAACTATTTAGACACTTAAACAGCCCAATCATTTAAAACTTCCTGCAGCTTTTTTCCTTAATCTTAAATATGAGCAGACCATTGAGGGTTACAAAACAGTGGAGGAAAGCCTTTGATAGGGAAGATAAAGACTAAAATAAAAAAAAAACTGAATGAAACAAGTTGAAGGCAATAAACCATGCAAAGAAAAGAAACTTTAAACAAAAACAAAATTATTGATATACCCAGAGATAGATATGACACTAAAACCACAGACCAACAAAAGCAAAAAATAGATAAGTTGAACTACATCAAACTGAAAAGCTTCTGTGTAGCAAAGACAACAATGTAACAGCAAAATGACAACCTATGTAATGAGAGAAATATTTTCAAATATATAAGGAACTCTCACAACTCAATAGCAAAAATAAATAAATCATAACCTGATTTAAAATGGGCAAAGGACCTGAATAGACATTTCTGAAAAGACATACGAATGGCTAACGGGTATATAAAAAGAGGCTCAATATCATTAGTCATCAGGGAAATGCAAATCAAAACTATAATGATATCACCTCACACCTGTTAGGATGACCATTATTTAAAAAAAAAAATCAGAAAATAACAAATACTGGCAAGAATGTAGAGAAATTGGAATCCTTAAAACTATTGTTGGTAATGTAAAATGGTGTACTCGCAATAGAAAACAATATGGAGGTTCATCAAAAATTAAAACTAGAACTACCAAATGATCCAGTAATTCCACTTTTGGGTAAATATGCAAAAAAAAAAAATTGAAAATAGGATCTTGGAGAGATATTTGTGTAACTGAGAAACAGACCCTGAAAAAGGTGAATGAGAGTAATCCTGAGTCTCTCTTATTAGTGCAACTGGTAAAAATGCAATTCAGAGCAAACTGATATTTCCCAGACAGCTTTTTACAAAATTTGAATATTCTAAGAGAGGTAGATAGACAAGAAATACAGACAGAAATTAATATGAATGGATAGCTAAATAAAGCCAGAGCCTCTTCTAGTTTGCCATCTGTATAAAGTAAATACTGATGTCTTCACTATTTCTTTACCAACCTTCTGTTTGCTTTGCTCTCCTTAGACCCTCTCTCCCTCTATCGGCAACATTGCTTCTTGACAACAGGAGGTAAAAGAAGTGAAGTGGTTAAAGAAAAACTATCACTATTCCTACTGCCCCACTACACGAAGTATCTGGATTCAAAACATCCAAATGAAGTCAAAATGCTTTATTTCTATATATCCCACTTTCCCGTAACAGAAATATGTATCAAAAGGGAAACTATACGGTTTTTTGACTGAAGACTATTGATGCTCATGGTTTGAATTGCTCCTCTTTTGGTTCCCCAGAGAGTCTATCTGGTGAAATGTTCCGCAATAAGAACAGAATAAATGAAAGGTCCACCTTCTTTTGTTTGTAAAGCAAAAGAAGAATAATTGTGAAGGTGAAAAAGGAGCGGAGAAGCAGCAGGAGGTTTCAACTGTAAACAGAGTTTACAGAGACCCATCATTGACAGAGAAAATCCGTATGGACATTGTGAATCCGGAAATTGACTCTAGAAATTATCAGTGTGATGCATGGCATACCTCCATGCATGTCCAGGGACACGTGTATTTCAGTTTGAAGTGCTGCTGGTATGGGGAAAGTTCTTAATTATTATTTTTTTTAAAAAAGGCTTTTAGGACCTGGAAATGGACTCTAGATGACAAGACTGAAGAAAGTCAGAGAAGAGCAGAAGATGTAGCTGAGAGTACGTAGTTTCAAAGCAACTTGGTGCTCACCAGCACTTCCCAGCATGTTGTTAATTCTAGGATTAGTGGAAACCCCTTGAAATAAGTAAAGGTAGAACAAGGTCAGATTTACATTTTGTAGCATTATGGAAAATAGATATGCTTAGGAAGTGTAGATGCAGGAAGTATAATTAAGAGAAGTTTCCATTATTCCAGGAGAGAATTCAGGCAGGAGGAGTAGAAATGGCGATAGAAAAAAGCAGATAGATTTAATGGATATTTAGAAGATAAAATCAATAGAAATTGATGATTTTTTGGATGTATCCAAGAATGTCTTCTAAGTTTCTAGCTTGCAGATCTAGAAAAATTTTCCCCAAAAATATAATATAATGGAAAATAAAAAATATATCTCTTAAAAGAGAGAACATAAATTTTCAAAATAAACAATTTGGTGTTTTACTTATTTTAGACTATCTGAAATTTAAAATCATGTTATATAATCATAGATAAGACCATAAAAGGATTTTTTAAAGACAAGTATTTGATAACCTGAAAAATATATTTTAAAAATAAGATGTTACATCCCAAGTATCTTGCCTCCAAAATATAACACTGCCTATTTCTCCAAGGTCACAATGCCAGTATTGTTCCATCTCAATCCTCAAAGCAAAACCGGTTCTCCAGCTAACAGTAGGGATCCCAGCCTAAAAAGTAAGCTCTGAACTCCACAGAGAGAGTAACTGAATTCCACATCAGTGTTATTTTTTTACCTGTGCATTTCCACTATATGAAAACTGAAACTGATACTGTATCATTAAATTCTCCACTTTCTCACATAGTTCATCTGGTTGAAGTGAGTCAAATACCACATTGCTGAAACATTATCAATTCTCATGTGGTTATTTTACAAATAAATTTCTTTTTCTCTACTTTTATATAACACATAAAATTTTCATATAGTTGAAATGAACTGTGCAGAGAAAAAGGTAAATGCCAGCAGGCATCTAAATATTGTAGCATCTGTTATATTTTACACTCTATAATCACAAATCTTATAAAGCTTCATTGCATTTGAGACTGGCTTTAACACAAATTACTGAAGATTGATAGCAGTAGTAATTGTCATTACACTTTTATTTTTAGTATCTTGAAATACGCAAACTTTCTTCTACCTTTTTTTTTTGTGCAGTGTCTTTTCTTTTTCTAGGAAACAACTTCCAATGTCTGCTTTACATTTTTTTGTAAAAGCCAAAAATTTACATGATAGATATTAACATTTTCTAATTAAGTATCCAAATGTAGGCTGTGTGTATATGCTCATATTTGTGTGTATATAATTATTAAGAAGTATTTTCTAGAGCATTTAGAAAAAAAAATGGCTTGGAACAGAAATATAAAAATGTATTTCTTAAAATTTTAAAACTGAAATAAAAAGTACTACCAACTCTCTGATTTAAATTTGCTATTTGTCATGAAATGTAAGGACTAGTTTTAAGTATTTATATACTTATATTATGCATATATTAATTCTGTGTCATTTGCCCTCCTAAGGCCTCCATTCAGTACCTGGAGCAAACCATAGGTGCCACATAAATGCTTAGGGCACCTTTCCAGATTGATTTCATTTTTTCTTGTCCTTTAAGTTTTTTTATTTTTTATTTTTATATTTTATTTTATTTTATTATTATTATTTTTTTAATTTTTATTTTTTAGGCAAGGCAACCCTTGGTTGACTTCACAGATTGGAGGACCTTCTCAGCTTATGATCCCTTATTTTTTTTTATTTTTTATGCCTACAGCACCTGGTCTTCCTAGGTGGTCTCCCATCCAAGCACTAACCAGGCCAGACCCTGCTTAGCTTCTGAGATCAGACAAGATTGGGCTTATTTAGGGTAGAATGGCTTACACAATTAAGTTTTAAATCTTAAGTGAACATTATCTTTTTCACTCTTCTTATCAACTTTTCAGATTTAATCTCATTTATCTATTTTTAAGGCTAATAGTTATTAAGCATCTACCATGCTTTTGGTACTACATTAAAAGCTGTTATGAGAACACCTTGTAAAACTATCTTGGTAAATTTCACAAAAGAACCATATCTGTAGGTAAATTCTTTTTTTTGTTTACAAAAGAACCTTATCTAATGTGTAAAATCTCCATTTTAAAGATAAATGGAGGGTTAAAGAGCCAAGAACTAGCCCAACACTGTGTACCTGAGGTCCAGTGCGTATGGTCACCCATGTCGTCTACTGCACAACTCCAGGAGATGCTGTTCATGGAACCTGTCATATGAATGGCACGCTTTGAAGCTATTCAGTCCTGTAGCTCTGTATCTATTTCAAAAGTCTAATTTCTTTTTATTTCACTATATTGCCATCTCACTAATTCATTTATATTAAAGTAACAAGAGTAGACAGAACTGGGGAAAGAAAATAATGAGTTGAATTTTTCATTATACCTCTTGAATATACCACTAATGTTTCTACATAATTACTTTAAATAATTTAATCCTTAAAGCAACAGCTTTCTCATATTTCCATTCTTACAGAAAAAAATAGTTTGTGATCATTTGTAAATAACCTAAATATAAGTGAAACTATCATTATAGGCTGACTTCATAAATTATATACTGTGCAATCTTTTATTAGCACTGCATGAACTAACTAGGGAGCCTGAAATGATCTTTTGACATTCAGATAAATCATATGTTGATATACAAGTTGACACTTATTTGAGGGGGAGGTATATCTCTTTAGCATTTTAATCTACTTATAAACTCTATTTATTCAAAATAGTACATCTCTAATTGATTACACACATAGCATGCTTTTCAAGATATGTTAAATAGTGAACATCTGCAGAGACATGGTTAAATGAACAAAGACAATTCAATGGCATTTTCTGTCCTAATTCCTTGCAAGTTGACAGACAGTGCCCTAAAACTCTCTATCAGATCCAGAATGAACTAATAAGCTAATCAGAGCATAACAAGTCTTCGCTGAGTGACTTTATAAGAGAACTGTAAGTATGTTTAAGCAGCACTCATGGGTATTTCTTGCTAAACATACAAACTCATTCTGAGAAATATTGTTAAATATTGGTAAATCTATGGTGTATATACTATTTTCACTAGTGATTAGGGCTCTGGGGTACAGAGTAAAATGAGGAGACAGAACTGCAAATTCCCAGACAATAAAGTCCTCACTGAGAGTTCGCTCAGAATTTCTTGCCTTTTTAAGCTGTAGTGTTGAAGTTCACATTTTACTAGTTACTGATGGCAGCTCTCCAGGGGCTCATGATTATGCACACTTTGCTCATGATTCTGTTAGGCTATCTAATGTTCTTGGGAAGATCCTTTCCTTCAATTCAGTACTTTGTAGACTACCAAATTTGTGAAGCAAATCCAGAAAACTCTGTAGAAATAACACAATTTGTTAACCAAACACATTATCTCATGCCTAAGGGAGCTCATAAGTCATAAAGCTGTTAGGATTAATGACAGTTGGTAAACAAAATTATTCTCATAAATAAATATCAGTAATTAAGACATATGAGAAGTGTTTTTCAAAATGTTCCACTTATGATTGCATAAGAATTTGTTAAGTTACTTCAATTGCATTTAATATAAATGTACTTCTCTCATGGGAGTTGTTAGTTATATAAACATAATGTTCAAATATGGGAAAGTCTTATAGATCAAATTAACAATAATTGTTGTGGTCCATCTCTATATTGGCAAAAGAAGAATCACAGTTGAACAACATTAAATAAATTGTGTTTCTGTTCTCCAAATTAACAAAATGAGTAAATCTTCAAAGATATGAGAAAATCTACCAAAGCAGATGTTCCTCTTCCCATCTTCCTCTTCCTCCTTCTAGAAAAATCTCCCAAAAATATTTCAAGCAATCACAATCAGAGCTGTGTCTTTTTCTACCCATGGGTATTTTGTTTAATATGTCTTTTAAATTCTCAGAAATGATTCTATTTTTGTTATTTCTCAATATTCTGTCTTTGAATTATCACAGAGTATTTTCATTTAAACTTTTTGAGTACAAATATTTAGAGAGTAAATTCATTTCAAACTTATAGATATCAGTTTTCATGCTGAAAATCACCCAAAGCATGTACAAGTGAATTTATTTTTCTGTTCCTAACACAAGGTGGGACAAAGGCATGCTGCCTAACACTGTGTGGAAACCTGGCTAATGACCAATTTAGGGAGTATATGCTACAAACTAATACTGCTAATACTGCTTTTGTGCTTTGCTTTTTTCCCCTTGGAGACAAGACACATTTTATAGGAAAAAGACAAAGCTCAATAATAATAAAAATTATTCAAAAACCTACATCTGATAAAACAACTTTATATTCTTCTCTATAGACCACTTTGCTACAACCTCAGGAAGGATATTTTTAATGGATTTGATAAATTTTCTCACTGTTTACTTTTCTCTCCTTTATCTGAAAAGACCCCTAGGGAAGGTTCTCATAACCCATACATATGCATAAATAAACATGTACATATAGTTTGCAGGGAGAACTAGGCAATCTTTATCTACATGAAACAGAGACATCAAATCCAACATGTCCAAAAGTAACATACATTAAAATAACTCATCACATTTCCAACCTCCCATTCTGAAGAAACTTTTTTAGGCATTGGTATTGCCATTATATCAACTGGATGGTATTCACCTCTGTAATCCCAGCAGTTAGTATAGAGCCTTTTGATTGACATGTACATGGCCTGAAAAAATATTGAATGGCAGGCGAATTTTCTTAGTCATGCAGTCTTAAAACCTGGAAACATGTGACCCATGGTTTGGTGGCAAGACTACTAGCCTTAGTGACAAAAGGTTTGGTTTCTATTTCCAAGTCTGTCCCTATGTAGATGAACGACTTTGGGCAAATCACTTACTGTCAATGGGGCTACAAATTGGAGGATAGAAGAGGAGTAGGTGACTCAATAGTTTATTAGGAAAACAATTCTTTAAAATGTTGACTCAAGATTTATTCTTTTCCTAAACTCCCTATTTCTAGGTAATAAGTTTATATAGTTTACTTTCAGTATGTTCTTTGTGTCCATCCTTCCTTCTCTTTTCCCATTGCCACTCCCTAAAGCTGGTTTTTACCCTCAGATTTGAATTAATAAAACATAGTACTTGTTTCTAACTTTGGTTTCTGAGCCTTCATCTCTTTCTCCACAGCGCAGTGGAACAGTTTTCCTTAAACCTTATGCACCATGGTTTTCCAGCTTTAGTGTGCACGAGAATGTAGGCAACTTATTGCAGAATCCCATTCGCAGGACATACCCCCATATACTCTGATGCACAGGTAGCCTGCAGATCACATACTGAAACATTTCTTCCCCTCAGTGATTTCTAAACTCTTGATTTTACAAAAGGAATATAAACTATGTATAGATGAGCATTAGCATAATCCTCAGAAATATGAATATTTTGATGATCCTCAAAAATATGACTATAATTAAAATATGTACAAATACATGTATTTTATAATACTAATATTGAATTCTAACTGATCCTTTTGTGCCCTCTTTGATGCACTAGAATCACAGGAGTCACATCCCGTGACCCATAATCTAAAAGTTCACTTAAAAATTTTAAGTGGCTCTCTCCAAGTCACAACAGAGAGAGTGTTCCTAAATTGACTAAATTTATGGAGTGTTAGCCATCACTGCTTCTCTGTGCCCCTGTGAAATATTGTTCATACCCTTATCCATGTATGTAAGGTAATGTTTGTAAATACTAATCTTTTTTAAAAAAAAACTTTGTATTTCTGTTTTTTTCCCTTTCCTTTTTCTTGTTATTCAAGCAGATGTGTGACTCTGCTCCCACAGGCTCAGCTGAGGGTTGTAGTGGGAAAGAAACAGAAATAATTTCATGAGCATTTTTTTAAAAGCCCCTGAGGTGGGGGCATTTGGTGCACAATAAATTCTCTTGGCCAGTGTGGGGAGAATAGGGTTTAGTCCCACCCTGAACACTCCTGGAGCCCAGGACAGTAAAAATAAAAGCCCACATCCATATGAAAATACATAAAAGTTATGACTAAAGGTATCAAACTGTTAAACAAAACATTTTATTCTCTTATTCTGAAAATTTACCTCTACAATGACAAATGTGTGTAAAATTATAGTTTTTAAGTGATTGAATGTTTCAAAATATGAAAGATAACTATAATTTTTTGTGTAAATCTGATTGTTATGTTTATGTGCCACTCATATATGGATTAATAATAAAATAAAATAAAATAACTTATAACATAAGTTATAAACTTTTATATAACTTTTTTCATAAAATTTATTTATCTTCCTTTTAATAAAATCACTAAGTTATTTTAATCAAGATTTTCACAAAACTTCTGTCGTCATTAAAAAGTAAAATATAATTATATTCAGACTATACAATTTAAATATTTTTTCATATAAAACGTAAATTTAAGTGATCATAAGAAAATGAAAAAAATATTTTATTTAAAAAATGGGCAAAAGACCTGAACAGAAGCCTTAACAAGAAGATATATGGATGGCAAGTGAGTGTGTAAAATGATGTCCCACAGTATATGTCATTAGGGAAAATCAAATTAAAGCAACAATGAGATAGAAGTATGCACCTGTAAAAATGGCCAAAATCCAAACTAATGGCAATACCAAATGATGGTGAAGATGTGGAGCAGCAGGAACTCTCATTTGTTACTGCCGGGAATTAAAAATGATATGGTCACTTGGAAGACAGTTTGGTAGTTTCTTACAGAGCTAAACATCCTCTTACCATACAATCCAGCAATCATGTTTCTTGGTATTTACCCAAGCAAAATGAAAACTTAGGCCCACACAAAAACCTGCATACGGATATTTATAGCAGATTTCTTCATAATTGCCCAAATTTGGAAGCAACCAAGATGTTCTTCATGAATTGATAAACAAATTGGCTGTATCCAGACAATAGAATGTTATACAGCTCTAAAAAAAGGAACTATTGATCCATAAAAAGACATGAATGAATCTTAGGTGTATATTAAAATGGAAAGAAGACATTCTAAAAAATATACATACTGTATGATTTCAAGTATATGACATTCTGGAAAAGACAAAACTATACAGAGATTAAAAATGGCAGTGGTAGCCAGTGGTTAGGGAAGAGAATGGAATAAATAAATGGAAGACAAGAGTATTTTGGGGCCAGTGAAATTATCCCGTATGATACTATAATAGTGGATACATGTTATTTGACATTTGTCAAAACTCAGAAAACGTACAACACCAAAAGTGATCCCTAATATAAAATGTAGACTTTGGGTGATAATGATATGTCAAAGTTTCATGGATTGTATTAAATGTGCCACTCTGGTGCAGAAAGTCAGTAGTTAAGAAGGCTGTGTCTGTTTGGGGCAGGGGACAAATGGAAACTGTATTTTCTGCTCAGATTTATGTGACTCAGAAAGGGGTCCTTGCCTGATCACGGTGGCACCTTGATCTCAGACTTCCAGGCTTCAGAACTATGAATGATAAATTTCTGTTGTTTATAAGCTACGCAGTCCATGGCATTTTGTTACAGCGGACTGAACAGCCTGAGACACTAACAAATATTAAATTTTAAAATAAAAAAATATCTTTTTTGTCTAATATTTTAATTTTTTGAAAATTCGATTTCAATGTATTAAATATTTTTATAAAATTTAACTATTTACAATTCTAGCTTTCAATTTCCACCTATTGCTAATGTAAAAAGCTGATATGTGTTACACTTTTGCATCTATAAAAGTATGCTTCATATTTGTGTAGATTTATATATTCAACAAATTCAAGAGCATTATAAACTGTTTAATGCTGCAGAATGTTCCTCAGCCATTGTGTACAAATTCTGTGAATATTAAACTATTTCCAGAGACCCTCTCTCCACCCATTGTAAAGACAGAGAAGTGAGACAATAGTCATTCAAAACTACTTGGAAGTCATACTTGCTACATCATTAGACAAGAATTTACTTCAGTCTTTCTGTCTGAGAGAAGGAATCACAAGTTGGTTTGTTCTTTTGCCCACACCCTTCCACTGCTCAAATCCTCCGTACACATTCAAGCAGTGTTTCTCTCTGACTTCAGCACTGGCATAATCTGCAAGCATTACTGTTAATTGCCTCTTCTTTCCAAGACATAGAGTCAGAAATGTGGAGAAGCATTTCCTGAGGCTTTGGGGATATTAGCTGAACGAGTACCTGCTTAGAGGTACAGGTTACTCTCAGCAAGCACAGATCACAGGTAGCAGAGGCACCCATATGGTATATCTTTGGGATATAGGGTTTCTTGGACTCTGTTTCTGAACAGTAGTAGTAATATATTTGATTTTTTTTTTTCCTACAGAACAGATTACCCCAGGATGGAGGAAAGGAAAAAGGGGACATTCCAACTGGGCCCTAGAAACACTGAAGTCATGAAAGGAAGTGTCATGGGAGCACCTAAGCCAGTAGTTCTCAACTGAATGGCATGCTAGAGTCACTTAGGGAATTTAAGAAAAACACTTAGTACAGAATACCACCCCCAAAACCAACTGAATGAGTATCTGTGGGGGTGGAGCTCAGGCACTGATATTTTTTAAATCAAGATGGAGAACCTCTAGACTAGACAAACATTGGCAACCTTGGCAAAGATTTCTGGCAGCAGAGGTGGCCAGACCTGGAGGAATATACTAATCATGGACCTTGGGAGTAACTTATACGCCTTTAGATCCCCATTCAAGGCCTTAGCTCTGCATAAAATCCCCAGGAAAATGATACAACTACAGCATATAGAAATCTCTGAAAACTAAGGTTAGAATATCTAGGTGTGGTGAGATGAAAGCTTTCAATAAAAATAAAGTTACAAAGAGGAAATGGATATTTACACTTTTTGCACACCTGGAAGAACTTGTGGATTGTGTTTGTGGATTGTTCCATAGCCACTATTATACTTACCACATTACACTGAACGTATTCATTTACTTGCTGGTTTGTCCACAAATGTGACCACTCTTTGAAGACAGAGACTATAATGTCAGTATGACATTGGTCTTTGTCTTTATCTTCTAAAACTACACTAGCAGTTATTTAAAAAATGTCATTTACACTAAATTGAATTATTTTTAAATCAGAGAATACTTAAAAGTTACTCAATCAAAACTACAAGACTTTTAAAAGACACCCCTTGCTGGAAATTATTTATTTGAATAATTGATAACTCTGAATGGCCCCGTGAAAAATACTGAAGACAAGTAATTCAAAAGACATTGAGATCCCCTTGGGTCTGTACAACTACTGTCACTAGCAGCTCTGTCCAGGAGAATCTTTGCACATGCTCTATTTCCATGGTAAAAGATTGGCACTGGATTCTTTGGGGATAAACTCTTCATCTAACAATTTGATGTCAATTGGAGAATTTGATGAAATCTATTTCTGTAAACATTTAGTTAATTGTAAATTATTGCTGGCACCCTTAAGAGAAATTCAAGAAACTTTCCTGATTCCTGACATTCCTGAATTTCATTAAACATAACTTTCCTGATTCCTGAACATTCATAAGAAGAATGAAACACTTTCTGGACTAGATATAGTATCAATTTGTATGTTCTTAGCCATTCACCAAATTCACTTACAAGGTAAATTCTAGTCAAATACCCAATTTCTACCTCTGATAAGGACTTCCACCCCAAGTCTTATTTTCTCTTATTATAACCTGATAAATCTGAAGCCTGTGACATAATTCAACAGGAGTAAAAGGAGGACAACTGGAAAGACCAAACCTAGGGAACTAATCTAAATCAAGACTGGCTCACTAATAAAGTGCATGTTGGGGAAGAAACCAGCAATATTCATGGAATGCAATGGATTCAGGATAAACCCCACTAAACACTGGTAGGAGTGAGTGCTGGGAGATGTAATCTGGTGGATTGGCCATGTTGCCATTCACATATATCATCATAAAATGGATGAAACATAAAGACCCAGGAACAAACTCTGAGAAGAGTGGGTTATCATATGCAAAACATGTTTTCAAGCCTAAGTGAATAAATTCAGAACTTGGTGGTAAACTGGAGTGGTATACTTGAAGCCCACTCATTAATTGGTCAAAGGTGTGAGGCAGTGGTACCTGATTACCAGGGCTTCTCAAAGACACACAGGTACTGGATCCACAAGTTGCAGATGAATGCTGGGTCCCAACCAGAGAAAGAAGGGGGCGGTCACATTCTCTCTCTCAGAGTAAGGTGTTGTCTTTCTTCTGATCATTTTCCATCAATAACATTTTTATACATGTCTCTACTGGAGCTTCACTAGTTCTGTCTCTCTAATGAATACCAGGTATTTCCCTGTCCATGGAGGTTGGAATAAAATAGAAGAAGCTGGGGTCAATATTTTTTGCTAAGGGAGGCTTTTATGTCATTCTTGTTTTTCATTACTCTTTAAGGACAAAAAAAGACAAAGGCAAAATACTGATGGTGATGATAGTGGTGATGTTTGTTTTAATCATACTTGCTTGACTTCTAATAGCAGAAACCAAATCACATTTTTAGTTCATCTTACCAACTAATTCCTAGGGATCTGTTAGGCAAAGAGCCTTATTCCCCACACGAGAAGCCTCAATCCTGCATAGATCATGTCTCTAGCTGCTGGCCAGTTGCAAACCCTAACAACACAAGCAGCACTGAGTAAAGACCTTTTCAGGGCAGGGAGATAAGTACCCCAGGTACAGTCATTCTATAAACAGTTCTTTAATCTATGGTCTCGACATCTTTTCCTTTTCTCATATCCGATGTCTCCACAAGCTAAATCCGGGGCCTCCACCATGAAGAACAGCTCCCTCCTCAACTGAGAATTTTCTTATGTGCTTGTTCTCAGCAGTGGCTCTCCCCTCTGTGATTCAACTGCCAATATGGTTCTATGTACCTTCTGTCCTACAAAAGTTTATCAAAACCTTTGGTATGCTGTAATAACTCCCTTCATTTTCAGCACTTTTATGAGAGAATTTCTCATTCTCTCTCTCTGCCTTTCTACTACAAGCTCTCCCTAATACTATTTTATTTAGCTCAGGAGACATTGTAGCACATTCTGAAGATAAATTCTGTTTTAAGTTTTGTTTTATTACCCTTTAAAGTGCCCAAGTATATCATCACTCCCTCTCAAAGCCTTGCTTTATTTCTAAACTTATCTCAAAATTCTGAGTAAGAATTACAGATAAAGGTATTGAAAATGGGGCAAGTCTCAAGGCATGATGAGACCTGATCGATTACTGGACAAGGCTGAGGAATGAGGTGAATCTCACTACTTATTACTTGCTCAAAATACTTTTTAAAAAACCAGTAATTTGGGGAGACTTAAATTTGTGAGACTACCAACTTTTCAATAGAAAATAAATGGGTACTTCAAAGTAATTAAGCTCAATGGTATAAATTTGCCATATTAACATTATTAAATCACACACACACACACACACACACACACACACACACACACACACAACAAATCAACAAAGTAGTATTTTCTTCACATTAGAAATGAGAAAGCTGAGCAAGCAAAGCTAAATAACTTGCCCAAATTCACACAGTTAATAACTGGCTTAGGAAAACTTTTACTCTGTGCATACATGACTGCTTTTTTTCCACTTCGTTAATTTGCCCCTATTACTCTAGCGACAAATGCTGGAACACAGGGAAGAATAGAAATAAAACATTCAGAACATGGTGGGAAAATGGAAGTCAATGTGTGGTAGGGGGAAAGGGATGAGAGGTTCTATGAAAAAAACAGCTCATGAACAAATATATTTTTCATATTTCAAAAAAAAAATCTGAGACTCTTGGGAAAAAAATCTATGACTCTTGGGAAAAAAATCTATTAGGTCCTAAGGGTATCACCATGCAACAAAGTAGCAAAAGTGATACAAAACACCTACCAAAAGAAGTATAATCTCAGCAGCAAAATACAAAAGAAACTCTCAGCAACATCTAAGGGGGTGAGAAAGTTTATTTTATAAGGTCGATAGCTAGTACAGCATTTCAATACATCTGTTGTGACCACGTAAGGATGTATCTAAGAAGGCTACACCCTGTAGAATCCCAGCTTTTTGGTTCTATTAATTAAAAAAGCTAAACATCACTGAAATCTGCTTTGTTGGAGTTTACTGGCTAAGAAAGAATTTTTAAAAAATCAAAATTTTAAAAATATGAGTACACTTTAATGGTATACAATATACAAACATCCACAGTGCTTGCTATGTAATGATCTACAAAAGCACTAGATTAATCAGGGTCGCTCTTGGTGCTTAGTTCACCCTCTCTCCTTCACACATGCAATCTACTGTACTTTTATTGTGGTTTCTTTGATTAATCTTTAAAACAAAGCATTTGTTGGATTAATCATACTTTTCAATTCAACATACTTTTATCATCAATATGTTAAAGATTATTTTTTTGTTTTATTTAATTTTATCCTTATTTTATTATATTTTCCCTGTTGAGAGCCATTCTTGCTGAATGCCCTGCCCTGCAGAAAGGGTTGGAGTTGCCTACATGCTAGAAATTTGCAGAGCAGGTGGGCTCTTTACTGAAGGAGGAAGTTTGGCTTAATGGAAAGAGTTGAATGTTCCTTGCCCCAGGGAATAAGAGGGGGGGGGGACAGGAACAAAGATGTTTTGAGAGAATTTATGTAAAGGTCAGCAATCATTTGCATATGTGTGGGTGTTGCTTCTTGTGCTCTTCCAAGGGTATATATATGCTGTGCTAAATAAACTCGGGAGTAGTCACTGTTAGCCCTCCCGAATCGACTCTATCTTCTCTCACTCTCACTCTCTCTCTCTCTCATTCTCTCTCATTCTCTCCCACTCTCTCTCTCACTCTCTCTCTCTCTCTCTCTCTCTCTCTCTCTCTCTCTCTCTCTCTCTCTCTCTCTCTCTCTCTCCCTCTCTCTCTCTCTCTCTCTCTCCTCACTCTCCCTCTCGGGAACTGTTCGATCTTAGCCGGCTGGCTCCGGCATTTCCCTTTTATCATTTCTCTCTACTTTCTATCAGCCCTATCAGCCCTATCCATGTGGTTATTTAGATGTATTGTATCTTCGGAAATTGAAGAGTCTTTTATGTGCACTTGTAATTTGCATAAGCAATATTGTTATGTATCTTGTTTCTTGCTATTTTTATCCACCACTATGTTTTAGATCATTTCATGCTGTCCAAGGTAAATCTAGGTCATTGTTGTTGGCTGCAGCCCCACATATGCGTATATCTCATTTAACTTGGCCATTCTCTCAGGTTGCAGGCAATTTCCTGCTAGCACAAGCAGTGCTGCTATGAAAATCCTCCATCATGTCCTGTAATTTCCATGAACTGGGCTGTAGGGTCCAGACATACTTTTTTACTGGTCCTTTAGGCTTCTCTCTAGCATTATTGTAGCATTTTACAATCTCACTAGTTGTGCATGTCCATGCCTCTGCCACCAGCCCTTCCCCCATCCTTACTTGCCTACTAACTTCTGCCAGTTTGTGATTATAAAGCAGTATTTTATTGTTTTAATTTTTATTTTTGTAATTAGCAGTGGTTTTAAAAACAATTTATATTTTACAATCCACTTAGGTGAATTGTTCTTTTAAATACTATACTATACTAATTTTTGTAATTTCTTTTGCCCAATAGCATATTTGTATGAATAGCTTGTGTAAACATAAAATATTTATATTTTAAATATTTCAAATTCTCATTGTAAATTTCATATGCTAAAATGTTTTTATAATATGCCTTATTGAACATAAAAACTTTATTTTGATTGTAATTAAATTTTCTAAGTTCTGTTTGTCTTTTTGCGGTCAGTATTTTGCTTCTTTTGTTGTTCATGTTTTTTATACCTGTGCTTCAATAAAATTTTTAAATAGATACCTTTCCCTACCTCAAGATAGAACATGACATTCTCCTACATTTCTTCCTCTTCTTCTTTTTTTTTTTTAATATCTAGACCTGTCAAATACCTATTTTACCAAACAAGGACAATTAAAAATTCATTTTCATCACTGCCTGTCACCACTGCAAAAAATAAATGGATATTTTAACACCAAATTATGAGAAGATAATTTCATAATAATGAATAGTCACTTATAATTGAATAAATTTAGCACCTTGAAAAACTTGCCATCTGTCTGATTTTTTTTTCCTTCATTTCATAGTATACTAGTTCACACAGTAGTTGGGACACTCTGAATTAGGACCTTCCCCACTTTAAAGCAGAGACGTGGATGAAGGGAGAATCTGCCCGAGAATAAATGGAAACCTAACAGCTTTGTACAAGTACATCTCTAGTGCTCTTTTGTACCTTTAGGGGTTAGCCCAGAGTAAGCTCCCCATCAGTCAGCTATTGATGTGTTTTCTGAATTTCTCTTCTAGAATTTCATATAAATGTATCCAGATAGATAGAATCATACTCTATACACTCTGTAGTGTCTGACTTCTGCACAGGATATTTTTGAGAGTCATCTGTGTTGATATGTTTATCAGGAGTGTGTTTTCATTGCTGAGTAATAAACCACTGAAGGAATATACCATAGTGATGATCAATTCACAGTGATGATACATATTTGGGATTCTTTTACTTTTGGTGCTATTATAAATAAAGCTGCCATGAGTATTTTGAACAAGTCTTTGGGTGGACTTTGCTTTTCATTTATCTTGGATAAATACCTGAAAGTAGAGTTTCTGGGTTACATGGTAAGGTTATGGTTTACTTTTTAAAGAATCTGCCAGTTTTCCAAAGTAGTTGTACTGTTGCACATTTCGACCATGTTTTCGCTACTAGACATCTTCAATCAAAATCATGTGATATTGTGTTTTTAACTTTAGTCATTCTACTGAGTATATAATGTATCTCAATGTATTTCATTTTGGTTTTAACTTGCATGTTCCTAAGGATGAGTCATGTGGAGTATGTTCTCAAATGCAGATTGGCTATTTGTGTGGTTTTGGGAAAGTGTTCAGATCTTTTGACCATGTTTTAAAATGAGTTGTCTTATTATTGAATTTTAAGAATCTTTTATATTCTGGTTATAAGTCTTTCTGAGACAGTTACATAGAGAATATTTTCTTTCAGTCTGTGGTTTGACTTCAATTTCTTGATTGTGTCTTTGGAAGAACAGACCTTTTTAATTTTGATGAAGTCCAATTTATCATTTCTTTTTCTTTTATAGCTTAAGTTTTTTGTTTCTTAGCTAGAAATCTTAGCCTAAATGAAGGTCTTTAATGTTTTTTCTTCAATGTTTTTTTCTAGAAATTATAAGACTTCAACTTTTACACCTACGTGTATGATCTATTTTGAGTTAATTCTTGAATTCTTATTTGTGGCAGGAGGTAAAAATCAAAGAGTTTATTTTTTTCTATATCAAGACTTTTCCTCTATTGAATAACCATGGCACCTTTGTGGAAAATCAACTGACCATCAACTTTGTTTCTGAATTTTCAATTACGTTATTTTGATCTATAGGTTTATCCTCACACCAATACCAAATTGTTTTGATTACTACGGCTTTATAATAAGTCTTGAAAATAGATAATATGAATCCTCTAGTCTTGCTCTTTTTACAAAATTGTTCACATATTAAAAGTTCTTTGAATTTTAATATAAATTCTACAAACAAGTTGTCAATTTCGACAGTAAAGACAGCTGGAATTGTGATCGGGAGTACATTGAATATAGAAATCTTTTGGGTAAAATTAAGATATTATGTTTCTTCATTTATTGGGGTATTTTAAAATTCCAGCAAGATTTTGAGGTTTAAAGGATATAGATCTTCACATATTTTGTTAAATATATTTCCAAGATATTTCATATTTTTGTATATTGTAAATGGCATATATTTTTTAATTTCAATTTCCAATTGTCCATTGCTAGCATTTAGAAATATAATTGATTTTGGTATAACTACCCTATAGTCTGTGACCTGTTCATTCACTTCATGGATTATTTATCTTATAATTTTCTTTCTCACATAGCTTTTAATGTTATAAAAATTTCTTCTGAGCCTTGTTTACCTGCATCTCATATATTTTGATATGTTTCTGTTTTATTTTTATTCATTTAAATTTATTTTCTGTTTTTCTTTTAAATTTATTTTTAACTCATGAGTTAATTAGAAGAGCACTATTTACTTTACTTACTGTTTACTATTTACAAATATCTGTGAATTTTTCAGTTCTTTTTCTACTATTCATTTTTTAAAATTCCATCTGGCCAATAACTACATATTATTTAAACCATAAATAGTTATATACTTTATATAAAAAATTTTTCATGTCCTCTACTAAATTAATCTTTTCCTAATAAAAGTCTTGTGCCTTTTTTGTTGAGTTAATCCTAGATGTTTATAGTTCTTATTATTCTTGGAAATATTTTCTTATCCATTATTCTTAATTGTTGGTTAGTGACTTTGATTTTGTAAGGTAGTTTTGTACCCAGCAACTTGCCAAACTATCTTAATAGTTATAATAATTTGTCTGTTACTTTTGATTTTGTGTTATACCAAGGAATTATAGACATGGAATATTAGAGCCATGTGACACAGATATAATTAGGGGGAGAATCTTACAAGTAGAAAGTAGAACACACACAATTCTGTGAACTCTCATAATTTCATACATCAGGCACAAAGTTGGACTGCATGTGCCAGGCCAATGGCCCAAAATAAAGGGACCCTTCTCTCATAATACTCTACACATTTCTAGGACAGGGGACACTGTATTTAAAGGGAAGCTCTGATAGAAGCAGTACTGTTTTTAGAAAGAAGGAATCTTTAAAACACAGCAACTGGATTATACTGTTCTTCCACTGATACAAATCAAATCTGCTGGGCTATCAGATGTGCCTCCAAAAGAGGAGAGAAAATAAGTATCCAGAGACATACAGATTTATACCTTCTTAGTTTGCTATGCAGATAATCTGAAAATAATAGCAATTTTGATTCTTTATTTCTATTCTTTCATTTCTCTAGTTTACTTTCCTTGTCTTATGAAAATAATAGCAATTTTGATTCTTTATTTCTATTCTTTCATTTCTCTAGTTTACTTTCCTTGTCTTATGGAACGTAACTATATGGAACATCTTATATAAGTAATATTATTCATAAACTTGAGAAAAATGCACATGAACACTTTATATTGTAAATTCATCTTTTTTGATAGATAACTTTCATCAGATTAAGGAAGTTTCTTCCTATTCTCACCCTCATTAAAAATGTTTTTCAATGTATTTATAGAAATAATTATGAGACTCTTATTCCAAAGGGCTATAGATATGGTGATTTATTGCATACTGTGTCAAGATTTTCTTTAGTTTAGTACGAACTCCACTCAATCATGATATAATTTAAATACATACATACAAAAATACATATGTACCTACCTACATACATACATACATACATAGAATCTTAGATTTGTTTAGATAAATACTTGTAAAAATTTTCTCACCTTGTTTATATGTTAAATCAGGCTATAATTTTGTATACCTAACTATCTTTCTCTTGTTAAAATCAAGCTATTAAAAGATTAACTAAACAAGAGTATAGTCTCATAGCTGTTTAAAAACAAGTAGACGTATGTAAAAATAATATACCACAAAAATATCTGAGAGAAATCTACCCAAAGATAGAGGACAGTAAAAAAATAAACAGGTTGGCTTAATACCAACTCTGATGACAGCACATATTAACAAGAAGAAAAAATCTAGCTCTTACAAAGGTTCAATTTAAATAATAATAATAATAGTAGTAGTAGTAGTAATAATAAAAAACTTTTACACTCTTGGAATAAACTCAACTAGTATAAAACATCACAAAGAAAGGACTGTACAGGCAGAAAGAAGAGAGCTGAGATCTACAAACCTATTCCCATGTTATTCTGACCTGATAATAGAAAGACCTGGAAGTTGTAGCTTAATGTGTCCCCAAGGATGTTGGTGTATCCCAAGAGAGTGTCTTAGAGAGAAATTAAGTAGAGTAAAAAAAGGGAATGATAAAATCAGGGTTTTAAAATTTTTTTTATAAAATGTAAATACTAATTTGTGTTTTAGAACTCATTAAGTACTGTACTATAATGATTATTGATCCTTCCACAGACTCTAATCAGAGTCAGTGAAGCAAATAAGCCATGCAGTCCCATAATGTTGCCTTAGTTGTTTGATTAATTGGCTCACTGATTAAAGCAAGCAAACAAACAAACAAACAAACAAAAACATAGTCTGAGAAGAAGCGTGATGGAAGGAGATTAGACAACCTGAAGTTTAGGATGTTCCTTTTTGCTCTTATTATCACCTTGGGGTGGAGGATGGGGGGAACGGGGGGGGGGGGGGGAGGGACAGGATGGGGGCGGGGTTGGCCCCACCTAGAGGAAGCAGTCAAAGAGGAAGTAAAAACTTAAGCTGTTTAATATTATGAGACGTCCAGCTTTCTTTTTTTTGTGTTTTAGATCAACATATTTATGATTTATTTATGGAGTTTCTGTGCCTTGAAAATTTGACAATACTTTTAAATTGCTGATTCTCTGCCTTCTGTGGGGAAAGAGGGGGAATGAAGAAGCAGATTAACTTTTTAAATTTTTTTTCGTAGTTATTGGAATATTTAAGTGTTATAATTCTTTTCATGCCAAACTTAAGTTTCCATAAGTTTATTTTATCAAGATTTTCAAATTCTTTGGAGATAAAGTTAGTAATTATAGCCTCATGATTTTTATTCTTTTTTATACCAGCAGTGATTTCCTCTTTTATACATTTTATAGTATCTATATCTTCTGTCTCTTCTGTTGATCAAATTTACTAGAATTCATTTCTTATTATACTCAAACTACTGAGTTTTTGTTTTATCAAGCATCTCTATTGAAATTTTGTTGTCTACTTTTTCTATGCCTTTGTAATTATTACTTCTAATTATTTCTGTTCTTATATGTTTGACTTTATGCTTAAAATTTTTTTAGCTTCCTAATTTGAATGTTAATTTTGTTTTCTGCTTGCTTTTTTTATACATTCAGAGTAGATCAGGCATGGTCAGGGTGGCATGGCTGTAGATGTTTTGTAATACATTCAAACCTATACATTTCTCTTAAGTAAAGTAGATTATCTTGCAAATAGTGACCTATAATTAAATAGTATATATATATATATATATATATATATATATATATATATATGCTCTAAGAATTTCATAATTTCTCTTAAGATTTCTTAACAAAAGTCATTTAGTAAAATCTTATTTAGTATTTAAGCATATATAATTGTTTGAGCTTTTCTTTGTTACTTACTTTTTTTCTTTTTTTTTTCTTGGTGCTTATTTCTAATTTTTATTGCATTGTAATCTTAGCCAACATAGTATTGATGAATTAGGTTATACTGAGGTTTTCCTGTACCGACAGTATTAAGTCCATTTTTTGTAACTGCTCTTTGTATACTTTTTGTCTGAGTCTACAAATTATGTATCTATTTGTTTAAGCTCAATAGTCTTGTTGTATACTTTTGGTCTGTTTGATTTATCAGTTTCTGAGATTCATGTATTAAAATATTCTTCTTTGATCTGGTTTACTAGTTCTGTGTTCTCATGCATAGATTCATATCTTGTTTTCGTCTTCTCATAGTTTGTACACTTCATTATTCTCCACAAGAGTTTATGGGCATTGGAATTACAAGCTAATTTTGCTTACATGATGATAGGCCCTAATTAAAGCTCCTCCAGGTGAATTTATGCTATCAGACATAGAGTTGTGCCTGTCAGAGAGCCTCTCATGTTACATTCTTGTGTGATTCCTCATTTGCCCACCCTGTTTCAGATAACCTTGGGCCTTAAGATACCTCCCAATACCTCTGTCCTAGAACCCCTCATTTCCAAGACTTTCTACCTGTGTCATAATTACTGACTCAAAAAGTGAGGGGAGGGAAAAGAAGGAGCACCATGCTTCATTCACTCCACCTCTAATTGCTGTGACAGACTCCCCACTTAACCTATACTCCAGGATTTCTCTGCAGTACCACAACACCTCCTAGTGCCATGGCACTGCCCTTTTCATGCTCTTAAAACAATGGTAGGGCTGATGATGTTGTCCCTGGGAGAAGATAGGGGCCTATTTACTTCTAGTAAAAGAGAAGAGGAGAATAAATACGGAAGAAAAAATAACATTATCTGTTACAGGTGGAAAGTTTGACAAAACTCCATTTTGGGGAGAAACCTTCCCTACTCAAGAGAATTAATTTGCAAAAGCAATGCAAATATGCATACCACATATCTCAGATCTCCTATATAGCAAGCCCTCACCTAGTGTCCTTAATGGGTACAAAGGGCAGAGCAAAGACATTAGGTTGTGACTGTTCTGTCTCCAATACTGAGTTCTCTACTCTCAACTGGTGATATTGGTCTCTATTCTTATCCTAGTTTCTTTATCTATAAAAAATGGTGCTTAAGAGACTCTCAATATTATAAAATTGAAAGTTGATATTTGTATAAGCATCTGCCACATAAAAGGAAATCAATTCTAGTTTCCCATTTTTTTCATTTAATCAAAATCTTGCCCAAATCAAATATTATCTCTTCATCGAAGCCTTTCCTTATCATTTCAGTCTTCACTGTCTTCTTCTAATTGAAAAATTTTGGATATTTCAGTACTCACTTTTAATCAAATCAAAGCATATTACCACTTGAAAAGATTTTAGAAATTTGTTAGGCTTTGCTTTATTTCAGTCACACACCAAGTCAAAAGCATTGTGGAAATGGAATCCAAGTATTAACTCAGACTACCATACTATGCATCATTCAATACCAAATTACATTCTCTCTTCTCCAAAGACTGCTGCTTCTTCAGGTTTGTGTTGTCTCCACAAGCAGAGTATAAATTCACCAGGTCATTTATTCATTCATTTGTTCACCTACTAACTTATTCATCATTTAGTTATTGATCATGTACATAAATCAGGTACTATTCTAGATTCTAGATATAAAGATGAAAAACAAATGGAATAACTATAAAGTTTTATACATATCCAATTATAGCACTAATTACATATTGAAAATGTAACAAATACTTTTCTGATTGACTTTTAGAAACAATTTTATCTAGTAATAACAAATAAGTAATGATTTATAATTTGAATTTCAAAATGGAAAAATAACCAGTCCTTTCCTCTAATGTCTAGTGCTTTTGTCCCTGAATCAAGCTACTTTTCCTCTTCCTTCAATAAGTTTTCTCTTCAGATATCATCAAGATTTAAGCAAATAATACTGGTTAGTAGTTTTCCACCTGTTCATAAGATTCTTGATGAATAAGAATGAGAAAAAAAACACGTAAAAAGGCAAGAATATGAAAATGGATTCTAAAGAATTCATCAATATTGAAATTGATCAATATTGTTCACAAAAAAATTATTATAACCAAAATGCTTTAAGGCAAACTGACTTTTAATTGTTCTTGTTTTAAACAAATTACTTTTGGTTAAATACATCTCCAGTGAATTAATCTCATAGAAGGATTAATCTCATTGTAAGGATTCCTACTGAACTCCAAATATTTGGAAAATTGAAGCGGCAAGAAAATTTGGTATTTGTGTCCTGAGTAAGTGGAGACTGCTTGGAAAGAAACCTGTATACTTTCTAAGATCAAGGTAATTGAATTCTTATTGCTCCTTTTCTTATGCACTTGATAGCAGAACAATCTATTAAATCCTGAGCACACTAAATTTTAATCTGAAGGGAAGAAAAAGGAGACAAATTAGTGTTGCAGAAAGACCCTAGGATTGAAAACATACAGGCACAGGTGTTTATGCATTGTGTGGTATCTCCAGAGACTGTCTGACTTCTGGGTCTACTATCTAAGACTTACTGTCTTCTTCACTTGTAGTATATGGTATATAGCTCATCATAGAAGCTCAGAGCTACTGTCACCATCATCATTATTATCATTATCATTAATACCACCATTTACCACCAATGAAGAAGATGGAAGAGTATGATTAAAATTTATCTTGCACAGATGAAGTATTTATTTAAGGCAGCTGTTTTCTACCCAAGAACTTAAGACAGTTTTAATGGCCTTGATAGTTCTCTTTTCATATTTGTCCTCATCTCCCCACTTCCCTCTCTCACTTCTTCTTTCTACTTTTACTTCTTTCCTTAGGTTTCTTTCTCCTTTTCCTATAGCGTTTAATGCAGGCTGGAAATGTCAACTGACACACAGCTAAGACAGTTAAACTAAAACTTATAATCATGATGACAATGATTGTGATCTAAGAAGAATTCACATTTTTGAGCACTTACTATATGCTAGTCACTTTTTTAAAAAGTTTCTTTTTCTTAGTCACTTTTAAGCGTGTTTCAACATAATTTCATCTATTCCTCACAACAGCCTTATAAGATGGCTACTGGCAGTTTCCCTTTTTACAGATGGGGAAATGGAGTTCAAAGACGTTAAGCTACTTAATCAAGATTAAAAAAAAATAAGTTAGCAATTATTGAAAACAAAACTCTGTAGATCCAGAACTCAAACACTGGAAGAAATTTTAAGCCTCTTTTCCTGGAGCACATAGTATAGGAGTTTGGAAAAGCGGTGGCAAGAGCCTATAACATTACAGCATCCCACAGTGTAACACTACAACCTAGGCATTTCCTTACTTTAGAAGCAGGATCTTAATTTAATACAGTAGCAGCTGAACTTGAGGTTGTTCACAGAGAAGACTGGAACAAAGATAGCTTGCAATGTTTATTTTGTACTCATATTACTTACCAAGAGGAGCCATGCTAACTTGTCTCAAAATAAGATGATGATGACAAGTTCTTACACTCAGCATTTAATGAATAAATCCATAGTCTAGGTGAATCCCATTATCTTGAAAGTGAGGGAAATAAAACCACCGAGGGCCTCATTGACTTCAGAATTATGCTAAGTCCCTGACTATATTACAGGCTATTTATCCAAATAAATTCCCGATCATTCCACAATATGTCAATTCTAAGTGCCTGCACACACACTTTAGTTGCTCCTCAGGGGCCATTTTTCTATATAGAATGTGTTCCTGGAAAATATAGTACGTGACAAGAGAGCCTTGCCAAGTTGAACATGATGTGATTTTTGGGTAAGCAGTTACTTTTTTAGGTATTCAGGAAATTGTGAATATAGAATCTGAGTCACTTTAATGATAGTTGCATAACACAGGCATGGCTGGCGGTGGGGGCCAGGTTTAGGTAAATTCCCACAGTAGTTCCAACGAAACAGGGAATGAGATCTGAGCATCTTCATTTAAACATTATGAGAAGCACCTCAGACAAAATAGATTGAATGATGATTATTGCTTTTCTAGGAAGTGATATTAATTGAGCAGCTTTAATTATTAGATTATTTTAATTATTAAAAAATTTTTCATATTACAAAATTTATGTAAGTTTATTATATAAAATAAATATAAACAAAAAAGAAAAATATAAACTGCAGTGCCACTAATCAGTGTTATTATTTTGCCATATGTATTTCTAGATTTTTTTCTATTTATTTATTCAGTATTATTTGAATATTGCCTATTGGCTAAATACAGATCTAGGCACTTAGGAATAGAGGTAGATGAGATTTTCATCCATCAGTGATATATGTATATATATTTAACAAAATTTGGTGTCTTAGGGTACATACATTTTAACCTTACTTTTTTTCATTTAACAATATATTATGAACATCTTTTCATCTTTGGATGTAATTTTAATGGTTATGTATCATTACATTGGCTATGTAATAGTTTATCTGACCAATAGGTCTTCTTTTCCTTTTAGCTATCATCCAATTTACTGCATTAAAAATATCTCGATGCATATCTTTGTAATGCTGTTTGTCTACATTGCATTAGATAAATAATCAAATGTAAGTTTTATACATTGAAAGAATGGGTCAAAAACATGTCGAGCAGGGTTCTAAGATTTCTGACAGGTTCCAAAGTTCTATCCAAAAATATTTGTCCAAGCCACATAAATCCTAGGAGAAATATCAAAGTGCTATTTACATTTGATTTTGACAATCTTGGGGTACTAAATAAAATTTTTTAAAAATTTTATGAAAAGATGCTATCTCATTTTATTTTATTTTGTCTTTTGATTAATAATTGGGTGGAATAGTTTTTCATAAATCTATTGCTTATTTGTACTTGTTATTTTTCTATTTTCTAATTATTTTAATTTTTTTCTAATGTAAATCATTAGCAGTCACTTTTTAGGAAGTCTTTAGTTGTTTGCATCAGAATGCTTAAGATAAAGAGTTAAAGCTCATTTCCTTTGAGAAACTAATATTTAATGAGAGAGTAAACATTACTTCAGAGTTTAAGAAACAAATAAGCAAACAAAGCAAAGACTCCTCATACCCAAATTAATATTGTAAAAGTTCAGGACATAAATAAGTCCATGTAGAGCTTAAGTGCATTGAATGCTGAGATGGTCCACTGGACACAGCTTCCAACAGTTGAGAGAGGGAGGGTTTGAATCTCTTGCCACAGTGGAACAAAGTGAGACTGGTAGTCAAGCAGCTTGGCTACTTCACATGCCAGACTTGTTAGCTTTAAAGAAGTCAATGAAGGTGTCTTAAACTCTATTTTCTCATTTGTAATACAAATATAGAAAAAATGATGCTTTTTCTTTCTAAAATTCTATGCAGCATATTTAGAAGAGTTGACAAAGATGTGGCAGGAAAAGTTGCAACATCAGAGTTGAAAATGTTAGACGAATAGTATTTGGTGAGCCCATGGCCTCTACCCATAAGTGTGTCTGACATAGAATAATGTTTCCTAATGTGTGTTCTATGGGACATTTTTTCCATAAAATTTTAAAGAATATTATGAAAAACATGAGTGCTGTAGTCATGTAGGTCTGGGAAATTACAAGTTAAGCAAAGTTAAATGCATTTCTGCATTGCATGACTCTTCAGATTCTTTAAGATGTTTATGTGCTTATGGAGCCTCTAAGAGGGAGATAGAGTTTGCAGGTTTGGTCAAGTTTATATGACCATAGAATCCTTTTCTGAAGAATTTTTCAGAGCTAAGAGCCAACAGAAGACAGGAAACAAGCTTGAACTAAAGTAGATTGAAAAGGATGGGCAAATAGCTTTTCAGCTTATATAAGCTTTCACTTTGTTTAAGCAGCAGCTAGTCCTCTTCATAGAGTCATGTCCCTCCATGGCAAGACACAGAGTGAGTGAGCACATCATTTAACTATCTTTAATGGCAAATTTCTATGCAAGGTTAAGTAGGGAGTATTTTTTTTGCTGAGATGTTGAAAACACAGTTGAGCCATTTTCCACCCTCAAAATTCTCTCTTTAGTATTATGTTGAATCTAAAGCAGCCTCCTTCCAGTAACAAGACTGAAGTTATCACCTAGTATAATATTTTTTGATGGTTGTACTTCAAGAATCAGAAAACATGATTTAAATAAAACTAATATATTCAAACACATTTATTGGATATCAATTATTTGTTAGTTACTATACCTTGCTTTGGAATAAGATATGAACTGCCTTCATTTTTGTTCTGATGAGGCAGATCACAGCTCATTTGTGAGTGGGAGGAGGAAAGCAAATGATAAAAGGATAGTTTAGCACAACATGATAAAAGCTATAATTGAGGTATGGAAAGGTTCTTATGGGAACTCAAAATAACAACCTTCTAGCTTAGAGCAGAAATGCTTATGAAGGACTCACCAGGAAGGCAATATAGATGAGTAGAAGATCACTAAGTAGAAAACATAAGGAGAAGCATCCATATAGAAAGATAGTGTGTCAAACACATAGAAATGATAAAGAGCATGAGACACAGCAAAAACATGAGTGTTAGCTTCACACAGATTTTTCTCTTTTTTTTCTCCAAGGAGTAGTAGGAGATGAGACTATAGAGAAAAACAGGACAGATTATGAAGGACCATACATAGAAGATAGGGGTTTCAGCTTTCATCAGTAGGTTATAGGAGATTTACTAAAGAATTTTAGTGAATAAGTCATAGAAACAAAATTGAGGAGTTTTACTTTAAAAAATAACTAAGACAGGGGGCAGAAAAAAATGGCAAAGATGATAGAGGCTCAGTTCATCCCTCTGGCAACCAAATCAAAGCTGTGACAGAAACAAGGAGAAATGGCAGAAAACAAAGAAAATTGTCTGGGCTCTAGTTGAACAAGCCATACAACTAGGGAGAAATCTAAGAAATCACCCTGCAATGGCAGAGGTAGGATGGAGCGAGGATGCAGGGCTGCCTGGTCCCAAGCAGCTGAGTGTTACAGAGGCTGCAGCAGTGGCAGAAGCCTCTTAAAGGGACCACATTCGTGAGCAGACTTTTGTGGTGACAGACCTGCTCCCTCTGAGCACCAGTGACTGTTTGGCTGTGCAGGGGGCACCAGGAACGTACAGGAAGGCAATGAGTTGTCAGAGTGAGGGCTGAGGCGAGGCTCTCTCCTGGGCAGAAGTGCTGGTGGTATCCACTGTTGCTCTGTTGAGTCCTCCCCACTCCCTGTGTGCAGACTCAGCGCGACATAGCTGAGATCTATCAAACTGGATAACAGAGGTCGCTCCTTCCAGAGCATTCCATGAAACTCCACCTCCCCCAACTTGTGGCCCCACCCAAGCTACATTCAGGTATATCCTCAGCGAGTCAGGTGCTACTTTTGAGCAGCGCCTAGACTCACACTGGTGGCAGCTGGCCTCAGTTTTTGGTGTGGCCTTTTGAGGCAACTATAAGCACAGCATCTGTAGATTGCTTGCTGAATCTTAACAGGTGACTTTGGAGGTATGGAGGCTTAGGCTAACTTTGGCCTGCAGCTGAACCCCTATGAGGACTGCACTGCTGGGCACCTATTACATAAAATCCACACTAATAAGACAAGGAGACATAGGCACTTGCTTAGTACATAGAAACAGACACAGAATGGCAGCTAAAATGGGTAAACAAAGAAGCAGAAACCAAATAAGAGAACAGAACAGAGATCCAGATATAATGGAGTCAAGCAATCTAACAGATGCAGAGATTTAAAACATAAAGACACTCGATGAACTTATGGGAAGTATAGATGAATTCAGTGAGAACTTTAACAGAGAGATAAAAACATAAAAATAGAAATAGAAATTATAAAAGGGAACCAGTCAGAAATGCAGAACACATTATCTGAGATGAGAAGTATATTAAATGGAATAAACAAAATGAATAAGAAAGAAGATCAAATGACTTTTATAAGAGATGGGAAAGCCAAGGACACTCAGTCAGAATGACAAGAAAAAAGAAGCCAAGACTATAATAATAATTTAAGGAGCCTATCGGACACTATTAAAGGTAAAAATACTGTGTCATAGAGGTACCTAAAGGAAAACAAAATGTTGAAGAGCTATTTGAAGAAATAATAATGGAGAACTTTTCTAACCTGGTGAAGGTAATAGACATAAAATCCCAGGATGCTCAGAGAGTCCCCAAAACCAGAAACCCAAAGAGGCTCACACCAAGACACATCATAAAATGCCGAAGGTTAAATACAAAGAGAGAATCTTAAAAGCAGCAAGAGAAAAGTTAGTTACCTACAAGGGAGCACCCATAATACTGGCAGCTGATTTCTCAAAAGAAATTATGTAGAACAGAAGAGCTTGGCAAAAAATATTCGATATGATGAAAACCCAGACCCTACAATTAAGAATACTTTATTCAACAAAGCTATCATTTCGAGTTGAAGGACAGATAAAGAGCTTCCCTGACAAATATAAGCTAAAGGAATTTATCACCATCAAGCCAGAATGTTGGAGGGACTTCTTTAAGAATAAAAAACATGTATCAAAAACATGAATAAAGAATGGTAATAACTACATTCCTATCAACAATGGTAATAACTACATTCCTATCAACAATTCAAATGGAAAAGAATTAATTGCTCCAACCAAAATATACAGTGGCTGAATGGATAAATAAACAAGACCCCTACATATGTTGGCTACAAAAGACACTTCACATTAAAGACAAACACAGGCTAAAAGGAAGGAGATGGAAAAATATTGCCTTGATGGACCTAGAGGGTATTGTGCTGAATGAAATGAGTTGGATACAGAAAGACAAATATCATGTGATTTCATGTACATGTGGAATCTAAAGAAAAAAATCAACAATGACAACAACAAAAGTGGAAATAAACTCATAGCTACAGAGAATATTTAGAGAGAGACTAGATGTGAGGGGGTTGAGAGGGAACAAAAGGATTAAGAGGTACAAATGGATAGTTGCAGAATAGACATGAAGATACAGAGTGCAGCATGAGGAAGATGGTTAATTATGTTGTAATAAATATGTAGGGGGGAAATGGGTACTAGATTTAGTGAGGTGATCACTTTGCAAGTTATGTGGATCTCTGATCACTATGCTAAACAGCTGAAACTGGTATATTATTGTATGCCAACTATAATTGAAAAAGATCTTATTGAATTGTACATGTAAATAGAAAATAACTAATTGTCTATTATATTTCAATAAAGGTAAAAAATAACTTTAACAGTGATAAGAGATATAATTCAAAGTTTAGAATGAAGGATCCCAAACTCAGAGGCTGCTTATTGCAAATTTAATTAAGAAATTATTAGGTCCTTAATAATACATTGGCATGAACTTCAAATCAACTGTAAATAATGCCCAAGACTAAAACTTCCCCTTAAATTAATGAATGTTTCCAGATGATGATGTTAATAAAAATAATAGGACAAAACTTTGATAAAAATATTAGTTTATCAAAATGTTCATTGATCAAAACTGAAAAAGTGTAAATACCTCATTCCATGTTAGTTATATCCTCAACCAATTTTATTTAAGCTAACCATAGCTGAGATTATCAGGATAGTATTTTTAACAGCCATATTTTGGGGATATTTTCACAGTGCATAAAGTATTAACTTGAGTGCTATAAAACCACTGACTACTGTGAAGTTCTCCCAGTCAAAATCACTGCTTCTGGTTCAGGAAAGAACTAAATTAGGAAGGACAGTGAATATGATGGGGATAAATCTGAGTGTTCCTCTAACCCAGGGTTCAGAACCCACTGAAATCTTGAGGGAACCAAAATCTGGGCTCACCTCTTACTGACAGACATGGTTCTTAAGAGGTTTTGGTGGGTGAAACTCTTTTTTCCCTAAACACTGGGGCAGGGCCACAGTCTTTTTGGTCCAAAGGGTCAAATATCTGAGCTGGTTACCTTTGGCCTATTTAAAAAAAAAAAAAAAAAAAAAAGCCCACTGAGCCACTGAGAGTCATTGCCGGGACTGGTTTGAAGTCAACTCAAACCTCCTTCTCTGAATTCTCCACCTTCACACCTGCCTTCCTGACCAAACCTTCTGCTTAGAACTTGCCTGCAAAGAGATTACTTTGATCTTAGCTTCTCAATAAAAAGAAGAGTCTCAAACAATCTCAGTAATGATAAACAGTTTAGGTCATTTAACTTATTTAAATATCACTGCAACCTGTGAAGTAGGTACTATTATTATTATTTTGCGAATGAGAAAACTGAGTCTAAAGGAGCTAATTAAATGGCTCAAGGTAACTCAACTAAGTAGTGAAACCTGGTGTGAACCCAGAAAATCTGGTTGCAGAGCCTGTGTTCTTAAACAAAGTGGTTTCTCCACCCACTAAGCAGCAGGCCCATTGCTATTCTGTCGTGCAGAGACATTGATCCATTTCAAATGATCCCTGTAATTATCAGTTCAAAATATCAGTTCAACTGATAATGTAAAAGCAGGAATCTGTCAAAGTAATTGAAAATACTATTTCAGAAGTGGTCACTTTCAACTTCTCAGAATGTTCATGGTCCAGATGGTCTCAGATACCCAACAAATTATGGAGAGACCTTTTCTGAGAATTTAGAATGTTGATTTCCTCAGGGGCACTGACTTTCAAGAAAGAGAGCAATGCTCATATTTGTAAGGAGATCTTCAATTCAAAAGTACATTAAAATTTGTTCTAAATAAAATAATTGTATAATGTCTAAGACATCAAATGTTTTTCATTGATTTAAGCATTGAGACAGCGGTCTACTTATTTAGAGCCTATCGGATGAAAGTCTTTGCACTTACATTTTTTTCTCAAGGATGTTGCAGCAATAAAGCCACAGAATCAGAACTCAGACAAGAGTTGTGATTGGACAACTATTTTGGGGAAGGATCTTCATGATCAGGGGGAGGAAGAAAGGCTTAATCACACACACATGCACCCCTCAGGAATTTTGAGAAATAAAAATAAATACACATATAAAAATAGTCAACAAACAAGCCACTCATGGTCTTTGTGACACATAACACCTAAGATGTTGGTATATACATTTCTACCAGTACAGCAACCCATCTGCCTCTGTCACCTGTGAGGACAATTAAACTCTTCCACTCCAGCTTATTATGGTAGAATAGATCTAAAAGACCTCAATCATAAAACCTTGTATACCATGTGGGTTCAGTGATGATTGAATTTAATGTGTACTTTAGGATTTGAATAAGACTTAGAATCTGTGAAAAATAAAAGTTACTGTGGTTATAATAATGGTATATGGATATAAAAAAGCGAAAAGATTCTTTTGATGAACCATTTCTAGCATACATACACCTTACATTGAGAGAAACTATTTGCTCAGAAAGTGGTAATTTCCTTTTTAAATGCATCTGAGATATCAACTATTTTTAGTGGTACAAAATTTTTACAACCTTTGACTCAGTACCTCCTACTAAACACATCTTTTCAAAAGCATAAAATGTTGAAGGTCTCTCTATATTATTCAAACCCGCAATTAGAACCAGATGTTACTGCACTTTATATTTAGACACTACATTTTAATATCTAAAAAAAAAAGAATGCTCATGAAGGACAGAGAGAATAATTTATAAACGCAATTAAAGCATATTGTTTAGATTCCTTCTCACTAATTTACCTGATTGCAAAGTAAAATTAAGTGAATTCATATTTAAATACAAAATTGGGCCAATGAGTAATGAAATTTTAAAACTGTGTGTATAAGGAAAAGAAGATACCAGTTATACTATTGTTACATCAGATACATTTCTTTATTAGTTTTATACCTTTATTAGAAAGTCTTTTATCTTCTTCACAAGGGAGTCAAGTTCTAGGTAGTATGATATCTAAATTTCTGTTAACTTTAAAGAAAATGTATGGACTGGTTACAAAAGAGCAACTTGAAACTATGTATGTCTATACAGTAGCAAAACTTTTAATAGGAATCTATAAATATAGCAGCTATCATATGCTTTTCCTGAAGTTTGTCATAGTTTCACTTGAGAAAATAACAGAATGGAAATCATATGTCCCTTTCAACACTGCTTGACATACCTATGGAGTATAAACATAAGCATAGCATAAAAAATATAACTCATTCATAAAGTTTGGTTGACCCAAATTATTGGTGCTTGGAAAGAAATAGAATGGCTAAGCACCCTTTTTGTTAATTATTGAATAAGCTGGTAGATACTTGTTTTAATTCAGTACATTATGGCATTTTCTTAGAAGTGAATTTTTATCCATAATTATGGTCTTTGTCTGGCTAATATTGAATAGATTGGTCTTCTCTGAGTGTTTGCTAATGGCCAGTGGCACAGAAATAGCCTGCTGTATATGCCAGTAGCAGAGGATTTTGCAATGGGTTAATAGCCTGATGCTATGACAGATGCACAAGATTTAGAAAATTGAAAGCAATGGACTAGTGAGTTCAGTGAACTAGTTGCTGAACTAGTGAGTAAAGAATGGCCATTGATTTTTGGGGCTCTATGCCAAAAAGACATTATTATATCTAGATAATTAACAAAACAAAAGGCTAATAATCTTTTTTGGTCTCTAATTGGTTTGCTCATAATTTAAGTTGTTAATGAATATTGCAATGTTCTTTAAAGTCACCTTTCAGATTATTATAGTATGTGAATTAAAAGGTAAATGGAAATAGTTCACTCATTTATTCAAAGTATTAATTAAGCATCTATTTTGTATCAGGCATTATTATATATGTGCTGAAGCATTTGTATTAATTAGGATTAGTTTCTACTGTGACCTCAAAAATATGAAAATAAGTAGTTCAAAAATAATAGCTATATTTATAAAGTACTTCCCATGTGTCATACACTGCTTAAAGTATTTTATATACAGAATCTTATTTAATTCTTATAGCAACTTCATGAGTTAAGTGCTATTATTGGTTAATTTTATAAATGAAGATATGAAGGCACCATTTATTATATTTGCTCAAGGTCATATGGCTATACCCCTAAGACTCAATCAAACCCAATCTAGTTTCTGAGTCTATGTTTCTTACCAAGGTGCTAGATTTCCTTCAACTGAATAAGAGTATATTCTGTTTTATGTATAATTCTAGGTAAGCAGACCAAGCCAAACTGATATGTGAATACACAATCACCAAGGCCAAAGTTTTCTTTGTCTTGTTGTTCTGCTATCTTCTATGTACAACTTCTACATCATTCTCTAAAATGGCTACTTTAGCACCTACCAATTCTAGTCAGCCAGCAGATGAAAAAAGAAATGAGGTAGTTTAATTCTTTTCTTTTAAGGATTCTTCCGAGAAGCTTCACGGGTAACTCTGCATATACCCTCTTGGCCATGACTGAGTCACTTAATTGTATCAGGAACAGGAATGTGTAGTCTGTATTCTAGGTGACCCATGCTCAGCTGTTATTTGAGAACCTAAATAGGAAAGAAAAAGGGAAGAGTGGCATTATTTATCAAAATATTTAAAAAGCAGCCCTGAAACAATCATTCCTCTCAGAATATTCCTGCTGTTTCCCTAGTGTTTCTTTGTTTCTAAGATTATTTTTGAATCCAGATGTCTTTGGGTCATTGGTAGACCTTGATTCTACTGGCTCTCCCTCATATGATATCTGATAAGCAGGCAGCATCTGTCTCTGTCATACTGGCAAACTGGAAACTAGCAACATTCCTCATGCTACAGTATTTCTCTCCATCCTTCTGGGGAAAAATGGATTAAATGAATTTTCATTAGAATAAAGTATCTTCATCAGTTTGGAAAAAATGGCTTGTTTGTTGACTATTTTTATATATGTATTCATTTTTATTTCTGGGATATTACATAAACCAAAATAAGAATCATAGGGCTATTGATTAAGAATTCAGAAAGAATATATCTATCAGATTCATGGTAAAAAAAATATTTATGATCCGTATAACACATAAAGAAAATGCTATTGATTTGGAATGTCATGGTGATTTAGAACCCTCCTCCTTCCAGAAACATATCCTCATCAGTGGTCTGGAGTGCCATCTCATTTCTGATTACACCACGGAGATATTTACCAGTAAACATAATTCCTCCTATTTTCTATTTTCTGGAAGTCTCTAATCATATTTTCTTTGAAGTTAAAAGTTTATAAGTTAGAGTTTTTGCTAACACAAACAGGAGTCCTAAATCCAAAGTTCCAAGTCACTGGAAATAGCTTAAAGTAATAGCAGGAAGCAATGATCTCTCTTCTTTCCGGAAATGTTAAAAAAGAAAAAAAAAAGTAATTATTCTCAAAGGATCCTAGAAATATGTGGATTAACATGGAAACATCAAATTTTGACTTAGAGATAATACTAACCTTAGGCACACATGTAAAACAGACCATTTTGTTTTTTCCATATCCCTCACTTTGACTTTCCGAACCTTTTCATGTGCCTGCTCTGTTCCCTTGCAGAAGCTTTTGTAAAAGCTCCATGATTTCTGGAGCAATACATTGCTGTCAGTCGGAACGTGTTTTCTGTTCCTGTCTTCCACACCCAAATGTAATGCCTTTTCCATCTTAACTAAGCACTTATCACACACTGCGGTTGTAACTTTTGCAGTTTGAGGTGAGACAGCAAACTAGCATAAATTTCTTTTTCCTTCTGCACAATTTCACGGATAGAAGATTTGTCCTAACTAAATCTTGGCAAATTCAGCATTCAATTTTTTTTTTCCTTATTAAGTCAAGAACTTTCACCTTTTCACTTAAAGGAAACACTTTCCAGCTTCTCTTTGGCATATCTAAACTGCCAGCACCAGCACTCTTGCTCTTTGGGGCCATTATTAAATAAAACAAGGCTTACCTGAACACAAGCACTGTGATACCATGATAGTCGATCTGGTAATTAAGACAATTACTAGGGGACTAATGGGCAGGGATCCTACACAGCATGGACACATTAGACAAAGGGGTAATTCACATCCTGGGTGGAACAGAGTGAGATAGCACAAGATTTCATCATGCTACTCAGAACAGTGTGCAATTTAAAACTTAAAAATTGTTTGTTTCTGGAATTTTTCACTTAATATTTTCAGACCACAGTTGACCATGGGTATCTGAAATCATGAAAAGTGAAATCACAGATAAGAGGAATGACTGTAAGTACCCAAATAAGCTGACACCTCATATCCACACAAAACCCCCACATAAATGTTTATAGCAGCTTTATTGCCAAAACTTGGAAGCCACCAGGGTGTCCCTCAGAAGGCTGCTGAATAAATAAACTGAGACAACAAAATATTACTCAGCACTAAAAAGAAATGAGTTATCAAGCCATAAAAAGATATGGCAGAACTTTAAATGCATATTACTAAGGAAAAGAACCCAAGTTGAAAATGTGCATACTGTGTGATTTCGACTGTATAACATTCTGAAACAGGCGAAACTATGGAGAAAATGAAAAGGAGAGTGGTTGCCAGGGGTCGGGGTAGGGAAGGATGAGTAGATGGAGCACAAGGGACTTTTATGAAAGTGAAACTATTTTTTATGATACAGTAATGGTGGATACATGTCATTATACATTTGTCAAAACCCAAAGAACGTACAACACTAAGAATGAACCCTAATGCAAACTATGGACCTTGATAATGATGAATTAATGTTGTATCATAGATTCTAACAAATGTGCCACACTGTTGTGGGATGCTGATGGTGGAGAAAATGAGGAGGGGGGAACTCTCTTTACTTTTCTCTCAACTTTTTGTGAACGTAAAGCTTTACAAATTCACACATTTGTAATAAAGTTACAAATTTTTTTAAAATAAATTAATTAATCATAGAAAAAATTAGAAAACCAGAGCTATCTATATCAAGAGATCTGTGGTTCCTCCTGTAAAATCAAATGGAGAGTTAAACAGAAAAATCTTAGAAGAAACTCAGTAGTCAGGAGTATGAGAAGCACCAGGCAGACCAGATACAGTTATTTCAGATAAGGCCAAGCAGTTAGCACAATTCATACACATGAAACACTCTGTAGCATTGCTGTCCACTACCATCAGGACAAGGAAGACCTCTGACATCTAGGAAGAAAAACAGAGTGAGTGTCATTTAAGTAGCATTTTAAAATAAGTATATAGAAATGAGAAGGTATTTATCTGGACCAAGTTGTAGCAATCACTTAAAAATCACTTTGTAAGTGTGTGAATATAGGTAATTAGCGGTCAATATTATCTATTTTTTAACAATCATAATTATATGACTTTAATTAAAAAATACCATAATTTGCTTTCTTATAACTATTAAAAGTTTAACTCTCTGTTTATTTCTTGGATATTTGCTAACCTAACAAGACTTAATCTGAACCAAAATTGGAGGTAGGCATTTTAAGATGTTCTAACTAATTTCTTGGAACTAGTCCTAGCATATTTAAATTCAGTGTTCTTTTTTCTATCTTTTATTTAGCAGAGGAGCATTGAGCACCTAGTTTGCTGAGCTCTGTGACTCACAAGTTATTTTTCTGCCTGCCCAGCTTGCAGCTGACTCACTCTAGCTTGCCATCAAATGATAGCTTAATTTTTTATATACATATATATAAAATACATATATGTATATACATATGTGTGCATGTGTGTGTGTGTGTGTGTGTGTGTGTATCATGATTTTAAGGATGGCTAGCCACAAGAAGATTAGACCAGCTATATAAATAGTGCCAAACAAATCTGACATTGAAGCCATCTCTTGCCTCAGATGAAGAATAAGATAACAAGTCTGATGCTGGCAATATAAGGGTCTCATTTAACTCTATTTACATGACACATGTATGAGTCACATGTATGTGTGCATATGTGTGCATATGTATGCATGTGCATGTGAGTTTTTGTGTACTTTTCACAACATACAGACACATAGGCCAGTCCCCAGTGATCATTGTCACAGGCCTGAGAAAATTTCCTCTGTGAAACAAAACTCATTCTGGTGGGTAAGGTTTGAGTGTTAAAAGCTTCAGCATGAATCAGGAGTCTTGGTCCCAATGGACTGGTTTACAGCTCTAATGGGAATAGATATGCCTTGGAGGGTGGGGAGGATTTATCAGGAAAGGGAAAGAGTATGGAAACATAGCTCATGGGACAAAAAGAATCAGAAGACAGCACAGTGTCAAGCTTCATCCAAATTTGGTGGAATCACATGACCAGTTAAATCTCTCAGGGTCTTCAGTAGGAAGCTGCAAGATACAAGGGTCAGCACTGGCAGTAAGGTGAAGGGGATAACAGGACCTGGGAATTAGGGCAGATTAGAAAAGAATAACGGCAGAAACCTCACACTGGGGTGGAGTGTTTGCTGAGACATACTTGTGGGACTATCCATGGGGAGATCAGAAATTGGTGAAAAGTCTTTAAAGAAACTGAAATCTTGGTCTGCTGTTTAACATAACTATGACTTCAAAGAGGTGCTAGGGAAACTTCCCTGAAAGCAAGCCTGAAAGGACTTCCTTTGCAGGTCCAAGTTTATATTTACACAAGAGAACAAGCAATCTTAGTATAAGAAGGCCACTTGTGTCTCACAGTCATCTCTTTCTTCCAGTATCCACATTCTGTATAAAGTTAGGAAAGTTAGAACTAAAAGCCCAATTATATAAAATGCAATAGTTGGACAATTAGCAAATTTGAATATGGTCCATAAATTAGATAATAACATTGTATCAAAGTTAATATTCTAATTTTGATAACTGCACTATGATTATGTAAGAGAATGTCCTTGTTCTTAAGAAATATGCACTAAAGTATTTAAGAATAAAGAAGCATCATATTTACAACTTTCAAATATATATGTGTATGTATATGTATATATGTATACATAAACATGTATATTACACATATATACATATATTACACATATATACATAAGTGTAAATACACATAAGTATAAATATACATACATATAAAACTATTTTTATATATAGATATTTACATATATAAATATGTATAAATATGTATAAATATATGTGTGCATATATAAACATAAAAATATAAAGAGAAGGTTGAAAGAGAATTAAATGCAGCAAATTCTTAACAACTAAGACATATTGGTAAAAGTTACGCAGCATCTCTCTGCATTATTCCTGAAATTTCTCTAAGGTCGAGGTTATTTCAAAATATAACATTATTCTAAAAAGGCTTTGTGAACAACAGAAAAGCTAACACAAATTATAGCTGTTCTTAAATGTAGATAGTGCATCTTAAGTAATAGAATCCAAGCCAGGTTGGAAACATGGCAGGCTCACTACAAAGGATGCCCTGCTTCTCCACCTAACATCTTTAATTTTATAGCAGTCATTCCTAAGAGTTAAAACATTGCTCAGAAATCTCTGAGAAGAAATTAAAATGTCTCTATTGGACTGGAAGTGCCTTAATAACAGTCTATTAACCCAGTGGAAGAAAGCAAGAGCCTAAGGATTCTTCCTCTCTGTTTTTTGTCCTTGCTAACCAATAGCCTTGCCCCTCATTTCATAAATGTAGGTTTCAGTTTCATTAGATATGCAAAATCACATTAAACTCCCTGTGGAAGAAGAGTAACATTTAATATGAAAATAATTTCTTTTGATTGATATATCATGCTTCTAAAATAAGGTTCTAAAATTTTGTTTGTGCTTCTTACAATCACCAGACAATAATACTAATAGACTGGTCTATTACGCACAATCATTTTTGTGCTAAGTCCAGTAAGGATTTGGTAGTGAACTCCCACTTAAGTGATAATCATGTTGATTTTTTTTAAATCATTTTCTACGTGTTTTACATTTTAATGTATTACATTTATGAAATCTTTATCCAATGGTAAAACTTTCTTAAATCAAAAATATTACACATAGTTCATAGGTGTTTGGAGAGAGACTCTCATTTCTGCTCTAGCATTCCAGCCTGAACCCACTTCTGAATGGAAGATTGATTTCTCATTGGCAGAACTGAAAAGCAATTGAGCGTGCTCATCTTGAGCCATTTCTCCTGTCTCTGGATTGATGAGGCTGAGTGCATTCTACTCTATTCTTCTTGCAGGGGGAAGCCACACAGGCCTCAGGATCAAGACCTACTTTCTGGAAGCAGCTATGAAGCTCCATCTCATTCCATTTGGGTACTTAGAAGTATAAAACAATAGTCCTCAGTGAGTGTGCTTGTTTGGAAAGACCATTCTAGCCTTTCCAAAAATAAAAATAATATTTCATTCTCTTTCTGACTCTTTTGTCTACTTACATAATTTATTCAAAACTCAAGAAAAGAAGAGTGCTATTTATTGGATCCCTAAAATCTTACCAGTCTTATTAACTAGTTTTTCTGCTTCTAGATTTGTGGACTTTCTTTTTGTGAATTCATATTACATGAATATTTAAAGGCAACTTAGATTTCTACTAGGAATGGATAATTAACAAAGCCTCTATTTACATTTCAAAATAAGGTGGTTATTCATCTTACATGTTCATTAGTCGAAGTTACAGTTACGTATTCATTACAAGTCCTTAGTTACCATTAGGAAATGAAGTTCTTTTTTACTTCCTAAGTCTTTGTTCAAATTTTACAAGTCACATAACAAGCTCTGTCAACACCTTCTTCAAATAGTCGAAAAGCATGGAACAAGGCAGCTCTCCAGGCCAGACAGGAAGTGGAGCAAACTGGGACTAGTAAAAATTTCATCATTGGAGTGGGCTGACCCAGCAAACAAGACTGGCCCATGCCAGGAGGTTGGTAACTACTGGGAAAGTAAATTCATTTCATTTTGGAATTTGTCTTAAGATAAAGTGAGATTAAGACTGAGAATGATATAAATCCAGGGAGAACAAAACAAACAAACAAACAAACAAACAAAGAAATCAACCCAGTGAGATAAAGTCCAGCCACACCTCTAGACCTCCAAATCAAGCACAATACTTGCTGTTTGTTTGTTTGTTTGTTTGTTTATGAGGATTGCAAAACATATGATTTTGCTTAAAGAAGTTTTGGTTGCTTTTTTTTCATTTTGTGATTGACTATTAACTAATACAGAAGCTCTACATATACTTTTCAGTTTTCTCTATGCAGAAGTTAAAAACTATAATGATATATCATTTAGCTTGAAGCAGGAAAATTAAAAAAAAATGACTCTAAGTATTTAAAACAGAGAAAACAATACAGGGAATTGGTTCCCCAGGTGATGAAAGAGTTGAAAGGCAAAAAGGGAAGGTGAGACAACCTGACAATTAGCAGAAGCAGGTGGCCTAGAGCAGGTAGGCCAGAGTTACCTGGAGGAATTTGAAACCTGGGAAGAAGTAACCATTCAAAAGAAAAGCTATGGAAGAGACTCAGACACTGAAAGAGATGTTGCCTGAATCAGAGAAAAGAGAAATACCCTGTTTTTACGCCTTTATCCTCTCTCTAATTTCCTGTCAGTGCCTCTCACTGGCTAAACTTAAGTGGAAATCAACTGACGACAGAACCTGGGAAACACAGCCTGCAGAAATTGCTCTTCCTCTACTCCTACATCCAAAGATACTAAGAAAAACATGCATGAGTCAGTAACAAACAAGAGGAAGGCCAGCACAAACAATACTTGTGCATTACCAAGTCTCTTGTCTCAAAATATCAAATGCTTCCTAACCAGAAAATGGAGTTCAGAAGTACACACTCACCACTACCATTCTTTTTCTCATCTCTCTCTCTCTTAAACCATAAGGAATAAAGCAAATGGATTTTATCACCCTCTTCTTTTTTTAAAAATGGTCTCTAAAATTAATTTTTTTTATTTTTTATGATCACATATGTTAATGAAATCCAATAAGTTTCAGCTGTACACTTTAACAGTAGGTGTAAATATATTTACTTTGTGTGTTCACCTCCCATAGTTAGATTTCTTTCTGTCACCACGACTTCTCTTATTCTTATCCCCTTTACCTGGAAACATTGCTCTCTACCTCAGGTCAAGATTCAAAATTTGAGCAATGCTGTGTTTAAATGCTGATATTACTGATGATTTTTTTTCCAACCTTAAAATTGGGAGAAAAAACAAACAAACCCTAACAAATGAAAAAAATTCAAGGAAATGGTTTTTTATGCTAGGAACTCTAAGGCCATTGAATCAATGTTATTTCTTAATTATACCAGAGCTTCATACCAGAGTTTATAAAACTGAGAGGAAACAAAATATAAAGAAAACACAGTGTCTTTATGTAAAACTTCAAAACAAACCTTTTTTAAAGTGTGCTTTTAAGATATAAATAGATTTGTATGTTTTTGAAGGGGGAAAAGATACTCTCTGACCTCTCAAGTATGTAATTGAATATGTTGGCACCACTGTAATGAATTGGCCCCAATTCTACCTATAATAATAAAAGGTAGAGGCAGCAGAACTCAGGTTTGAAACTAGGGGACAATTAGTTCTATCCATTAGTAGAAATTTTATGATTTCAGTAAATGAGAAGTGTCTGGTTGAGTGCTTAGGAGAAATAGGGGAATTTGAAGTAGTAAAGTCATAATATACTTCTTACTCAAAACCTTCTCAGAATCTAAAGGTCATCTGCCTCCCGGTTCCAGAAACATCCTTGGCCATTTACATCCTTCCTGGCTAAGCTTTCCCTTGGAGATCAAAAGACTGACTCATCTGCCGACTCAAGCAGACAATCTTAAGGCCTTTTCTAAATCCTTATATCCAGCCTCATTTGTACCCTGTACAGAATGTAAGGCTAAGACAATATCTGTGGATGTGCTCAGACTGTAGTACTCAGATTGAATCCCTATTCTGGGAGGTGGTGTTTGGGCAGATAATTAATGAGTGAATAATGGGGTTCCTCAGATGACCATGAGAGTCACCTCAGTGAGAATTTAGAAATCTAAAGTCCATGGATGAGACATTATCAAACCCAGAGAGAGATTCAGATATTAAGTGGCTCTGACAAACCACTTTTTTTTTTTCAACAACACCTACCCTATCAACCTGTAAAGTGTTGATTGGAATGTCTGCTTCTGATGTAAGCTATTCCCAGGGGATATCCAAGTGATCTCAGAATACACTAAGAACCACATAGAGGGCAAATAAAACACCCTTGAAGGTCTTTATCACTTTCTGATATTGATGCTAATTATATATTTATTTATTTATTCCTTTGGTATTACCTTTCCTTTCTCTTCACTCTTACCTTTATACCAGAATAGGTTTGAACCACAAATGAACAACACTAAGAGATATTTTCCAGGTTAATAAAGTTCTCTCCTCATGGGATTTCATATCTAAAAGAGCTGCTCTTTTATTTGGTAATTTAAAAATAATGATAAAATTATTTTGCCAATTGCAAAGTCATTTATAACCCAATCACTTCTCTTAATTTACTTTGCTCCTAATTTTTAAATTAAAACAGATTATTTTTACTTATTAATCTATAATTAATTGATAATCCCACCTTGTTCAAAATTGATTAAATTTGTTTTGTAAATACATTGCATATTTTATTAATATAATATAAATTAAATGTGTGTGAGAAAAATGAAAGTATAATAAAGATAAGATGTAAAATGCTGCTGGAAGTGAAGCTAATGCCAACACACACACACACACACACACACACACACACACACACACACACACACACCCCTATACACTGAGCTCAAAACCAGTGTATTGCAATAGGGGGCCTAGAAGTTTATCTCTGAGCTTGCTAAAAGACAACATAAAAATGTAAGCATGGTCAAATTGATTCACCAAAAAATGTACATGGTCCATTAGACAAAAGCAGTTAGTCTTACACAAAACCTGAAACAAAATCCCCTCATAAAATGTAAATTAGAAGTTCTCAATAACAAATGTACAGAAAACACAATTATAATATTTTAGGGCCATTTTTTATAATACTCTTAGATATAAGCTGATAACATGATAAAGCGCTGGGTTACACCAAAGAGGTGGGGCCAAATCATAGTGACAGGAGTTAGCTTTGTGCTGGCATAAATTAATAAAGGAGTAGGTTTAAGAGTATATGGAAGTAAGATAGATGTCTAAAGTATAATAAATCTTCCTTAAAGGCTAACTCTCAGTCAGGCTTTGACTGCTCCAAAGGGCAGTGAGTTTGCTCTCTGGCCCCCCGACTATCTGCTCTTTTGTGTTGTTAGTTAAAAACCAATCCCTATGCCTTAACAGCAGAGCTAGAGTTTTATAAGACAGCACTCTCATAAAAATCTCATCTTACAAGGACATGCACCTAACTGGAAGACAGCCCTTTAGAAATAATCTTCCTCCCTACTCTTCTTTTTACTTTTCAGTAATTACTGTATCTGTGGGCAGGTGGTATAAGGGCTAAGAAGTATTTTAATAGTTTTTTTAGTTTCATTATAAACTGATACAAAACTGAAGTGTTACCTTTCTTAAATGTAATCAAGTAAAGATTATAGTTTTGATTAGCCATTGAATAGGTCCAGAAACATAATCAGCTACTTGCCTATTTTGTCAACCTCTGATTTAGAGTCTTCATAGCAATTGAATGGCCTTAATCTACTAACAAATAAGGTATTTGATTTAAGTAGACAAGAAAGAAAATGGTTTTGCTATGAAAAGTTTTCTTCTTTTTTATGCAAAGGAATGGGCTAAAATCTTCCTAATAGTCTATTAAAGATTATGAGGACTTTATATGGAAGGTAAGATGACTTTCAGTGTTCTGATGTAAGTTAGAATCTTTATTTAATCACCTCTTTTCTCAAATCAATCAAAAATATTTCTTAGATTCCTGCAATATAAAGCACCAGAGGAGGAATGATCAAAATTTCTATCCAGAAATGTTCATCTCATTAGAAAAATAAGATACAACTAAGAAAAAGTAGAATGCTAAACTTCCTATTAAAGTATAAAATTGTGCCACACAGATAATAAATCTTTATTCTTTCTATTTTTGTCACTCTTAAGACTTTTCAAAAATAACCTCTCTACCTTCTGATATTGGATATCTTTAAGGTTCATTTTCCCAGTTTTTCTACACACTTTTTTGGTGATCACATCCTTTTTCATGGCTATGAAATCATACAAATTCTGGTGCTTCCCGAATGTTTATGTCTTCTACTTATTTTATACATCTGCCTAAATATAACAAATGGCCCTAATATTTAACAACTCCAAAATTGAACTTTTTAAATTTTTTTTAAAAAAATTATTTTATTTTAATTAGTTTTAAGTATATAATACATTGATTAGACATCTATATAGTTTGTAAAATGATCCCTCAATTGCTCCCTCACTCCCCTGACCTTCCACTTAGCCAACGTATTAATGCAAACTGCATTCCTTATGCCGTGCCCTCCATCCCCATGACCATCCATCAGCTACTAATTTGTACATCTTTAACCCTTCACCCTATTCTTCCAACCTCCCAATTCCCCTCCCCTCTGTCCATTACTAAATTGTCCACTATATTTGTGAGTCTGTTTTTGATTAATTTGTTCTTTTTATTCCTTAGATTCCACATATAAGTGAAATCATATAGTGTTTATCTTTCTCTGCCTGACTTAAATACTTTCTAGGTCCATCAAAGCAATATCTTTTTTCATCCTCTTACTTTTCATATATAGGGGTTTTGTATACTTCTCCTTTCAGCCTATCTTTTGGTTGGAGCACTTAATTTTTTTTTCCATTTAAGGTACTTATTGATAGAAATGTAGTTGTTACCATTCTTTATTTCTATTTTTGATATATGTTTTTTCTTCTTAAAGAAGTCCTTCCAACATTTCTTGTAGTATTGGCTTGGTGGTGATAAATTCTTTCAGCTTATTTTTGTCAGGGAAACTCTCTATCTGTCCTTCAACTATCCTAGTTTGTATATCCTGGGTCATCATCCTGTTGAATATTTTTTGCCAAGCCCTGAATAGTTTCACTTGAGAAATCAGCTGCCAGTCTTATGGGTATTCCCTTATAAGTAATCATCTGTTTTGCTGCTTTTAACATCTTTTCTTTGTATTTAATCTTTGGCATTTTAATTATAATGTGTCTTGGTGTGGGCCTCTTTGGATCCCTGATTTTTGGAATTCTCTGAGCTTCCTGGGGTTTTATGTTCATTTTCTTCACCAGGTTAGGAAAGTTTTCCACCATTATTTCTTCAAACAGCTGTTTAACATCTTGTTTTTCTTTAGTTAGGCCAATCAGACAGACATTTGAATTCTTAATAGTGTCCCATATCCTCCTTAAATTATTTTTATAGTCTTGGCATCTCATCTCTTGCCATTCTGATTGTGTGTCCTTGGCTTTCCTGTCCTCTAGATAGGGCATCTGAGCCTTTTCTTTATTCACTTTGTTTATTCCATTTAATATATTTCTTATCTCAGATAAGACTAGTTCTCTTTTATCTTTTTCATTTCCATTTTTATGGTTTTATTTTTACCTTTGTTGAAGTTCTCTACACTTCCCAAAAGTTCATTGAGCATCTTTATAACCAGTGTTTTGAACTCTGTATCTGTTAGATTACTTGACTCCATTATATTGGGAACTCTGTTCTGTTCTGTCATATGGTTTCTACTTCTTTGTCTTCCCATTTTGGCTACCTTTCTGTATCTGTTTCTATGTACCAAGCAAAGCTTCTAAGTCTCCTGGTCTTATTAGTGTGGATTTGTGAAGTAGGTGTCCAGTGGCACAGTCCTGAAAGAGGTTCAGCTGTAGGTCAAACTTAGCCAAGTCACTACCCCTTTGGAGTCACCTGTTAAGATTAAATAAGTGATCTACAGCTATGTCACTCTGAACGTGCCCGATCTCATCTGATCTTGGAAGCTAAGCAGGGTTGGGCCTGGTTAATACTTGGATGAGAGAACACCTAAAAAGACCAGGTGCTATAAGTGTTAAAAAAAAAAAAAAAAGATTCAGAAAGCAATCCACAGATGTTGTGCTTATAGTTGCCTCAAAAGGCCATGCAAGAACCCAAGGCCAGCTGCCATCAGTGTGAGTCTAGGCGCTGTTCAGAAAGGAGCACCTGACTCACTGAGGATATACCTGGATGTGGCTTGGGTGGGGCCACAAATTGGAGGAAGCAAGGTTTCAGGAAATCCTCTGGGCAGAGTGACCCCTGTTATCCAGTTTGATGACATCACAGCTATGGCAGTGTTGTGTCCTGCACACTGGAAGCAGGGAGGGCTCAACAGGGAACAATAGATACAGCTGGCACTTCTGTATGGAGCAAGTCTCGCCTCAGTCCTCACTCCAACAATGTCTCTCTGTAAGTACCTGGTGCCCGCTGCATGCAGACAAATGGTTACTTGTGCTCAGAGTGAGCAGGTCCATCCCTGCGAAAATCCGCTTGCAGATGTGGCCCATTTAAAAGGCTTCTGCAGTTGCTGCTGCTGCAGCCTCTGTCTCACTCAGCAATTCAAGACTGGGCAGCCCCACATCCTCACTCTGTCTTACCTTCTGCAGTTGCAGGGAGCTTTCTGGGATTTCTTCGTAGTTGTATGGCTTGTTCATCTAGGTCCCAGGCATTTCTTCCTTGCTACTACTCCTTGTTTTTATCACAACTTTGATTTAGTTACCAGAGGGATAAACAGAGCCTCTATCATCTATGCCATTTTTTAATCTTTCAAAATTGAACTCTTGATCATCTTTCTCACACACCTTCATCTCTAGACTTCCAACCTTGATTGCTAGAGCCAGAAATCTGAATTTCATCCTGGACATCTTATTACTTCTCTTTAACTCCTATATCTAGTCCATTATAAATTCTGGTCAATTCAACTTCCAGAATATTACTTGAGTCCATTTATATCTTTATCTTCACTCTGCTTGCTTACCTGGTATCTCATCATCTGCCCTTTTTTACCCTCCACTCTCCTCCATCCAAATAATCACTTTAAAGTGAAAATCACATGACTTCATTATTTTTTTAAAAGCTTTTAGATTTCCCTTTGTATTTAAGATAAAGTATGAGTGCAATTTTTAATGCTATCCCTTGCCATCTTTATGTCTCAAATACAATAATTATTTTTCACAAAACTCATTATAATTTGTTAATATGTTTCATATGTGTGGTTCTCGTTGTTACTTTGGTTTTTAATAGTTTGTCTTTTTATCCAGTCCTACTAGACTTTAAGTTCCATGTAGCAAGGACCATGTCTCTTTATATATATGATCTTATTTGATACTCAAAATATCCTTGTCTTATTTATTATCTTTATTTTATAAATGAGAAAAAAATGATGAGCAACTTTCCTGAAGACAAATACCTTATACAATGAAAAACTAGATTTAAACTAGGATCTATTAAGAATTGAGGGCTACATAGTTATCTATGATGTTGTATCATCCCCTTCATACACATTTTCTGCTGGAGATGTCCACAATTGCAGCTGTATAAAGGAACTCCTCTTGTAAATTATTAATGAACTGAAATCCACATGAAAGAAAGTCTTAAAAATGTCAAATGTCAAACAATTATTAAATGCATAATTGTGAAGAAGGTATGGTGAGAAACTGATTTCTCACTTTTTTAGCAGGTACACAAGGTATTTTTATATATAGAAACCTCAAGTGCTAAGGGCTTTCAGGAATTACAGACTCACATCTCAGTGCCTCTATTTCAGTTTCAGAATATGTAAATGGTTTTAGGATTTAAGGACTAAATGAGATAATGTGTGTGAAGCATTTAGCAGAGTCTTGCATTAAAATATGACTTAGCCTTTTTTATTGTCTTTTTTCCAGAATAGCTGCACAACAATGTATTGAGAAGAAGAGAAGAGACATAAGAGAATATGTTCTTTGTTTTAAGTCTGAAGGTACTTAGGGTTAGGAAGCAGTGAATATGGAGTGACTGCAGTCAAGCAAAATGGAATCCCCAAGATTTAGGATTTGAAATGAGCTCCAATTCCCTGGACTTGATGACACCTCTCTCTAGAACCTATAAAAAACTTAGTGGATGAGTTCAGTTCATGATTCAAGCCCTGACCTTATCACTCAGTTATAATTATTGAGAGCCATCCTACTTTATGCTGTATACTTGAATCTCTCCTTTAATATTCTCCAAGGACCAGCTTATACCTTGTTCTCACCAACCCTCCTCAGGGACTGTAGTCCGAATACCTACATCCTCAGTTTCCCTTCTCAGAAAAAATTCTCTCAGGGCTGGCTACCTGGACTGGGACATTTCAGCTAAGTGTATGGGATTTCCTGTTGCTGTTTTCTGTAGTCCTGTTGAGAAACCCTCCCCTGACTTGTAGTAATCATGCCAGTGATCAGCAGTTGTCAATAATCATGTTTTCAGATATCTTGTTCTACTGCTAATACTCTACCCCTACTTCCTCTTCTCTATCCACAAAACACAGTATAGGTTGTGATGTCCATTGAACCATGTGTTGGTGTGGTAATGAAATCATGTTCAATCCTTTTATTTCATAGTATGACATAATTAACTTCTCTGCTAATTAACCCCTATTAAAAGTTTAAAATTCTAAAGACCCAAGACATATACACTGGACACTTACAGAGGAAAATACTCGGAGTATGAAAAATTCTTTACATGCTTCCTGAATACAGATAATACAGACAATATATCCACAAGTAATTAATTGTTTCTTAAAACTACAAGGAAACTGTCATTTCTTTAGAACTGATATTAAAATTTAACTAATTATAAATTATAATCATTAAAAATACTTCAGAAAAGAGTTTCCAAATGTTCATATGTATTATTGGCCTTGGGGAAAACTAGAAAAGTCAATCAGACTCAGGAACCTTCCCAATTTTTCTGTCAGTGGTATTCTTTCATTTCTGTGTCTCTGGTCTCATTCCCAAATGCCATCCCTTTCCCTTGTGATGCATAGTCACCACCCAAAAGAGATACTTCTCCAGTTCATTGTCTATATTCATCACTTCTCATTACCCTTGTCACATTTCCTTCCCTAGACAGACTACTTTCTGCTGACCACTCTTTCCTAGCCCATTTCTCTAACTACTATGGAATGTCCTTTTTATGTCTAGTGTCACAGGGCACAAAGTGAACCTGGTGCTTAGACTCTGCTGACCCGTGGAGTTCTATCATGCTTTTCCCAGTAGACCCATGTGCATTCATTTTCCGGTTGGATGCTGTCAGGTGAGCAATTGCCTTCTTTGTAAATATTTGTGAAAACAAATGAATAGATGACAAATAAGACTCAAAGGGAACTGAATCTGTGAGTCCATGATTCTTCTCCATTGATGTTCAAATATATGAAAATAAGTCAATGAACTGGCAAAAGCCTGACTCAAGGCAGAGTCTAATTAAGAGCAATAGGACACCTGGTAGGAACTTAACATATAAAATGAAAAGAGTTTGGAAGCATGAGTGTGTCTGTTTATTGAAACTATGGGTTAGTTGAAAGTAATGATTCCCTCTATACACATTATTGAAAATTAAATTACTACTAGCAAGATTAATTTTGGTAATATGAGTATACTTTATGGGCCACAGCAAAATGAGGGTTTCTGAATTGAAAGAGATATTACCACTCATGAAGCTATTGTAACTGAGAAAAATCAGCTGACAACTATGGCAGGAAAAAATACAGAGCAATTAGTAGTAGATTTTTGGATCCACTGATGGTAGCTATAAAGATCTCAGAGAGAGAAGTCATTATGGTGTTAGTCCTCAAGGAGGACATCCATTTCTGTTCACCCATTAGAAAACAGTACAAGAGAAATGGTAAGAAATGGTTCATGAATATTTGCATGATACCTTGGGGAGCTTCAGAAATACTTAGGGAGAGACACTTATGGAAATATTAGAAAGTTTTTCAGTAAAGTAGAAAGGGAACCAAAATTCTTATAATTTGGGATAATAATATGAATGTGCTTCTGTTGTTTATTTTATCTATAAATTTTTAACATTTCTTTATATCCTTACTCTTTTCTAAGAATATTTGAACTTAAATAAAATCCTAATTTATCTGATAGCATTGCTTGGGTGTGGGACACACCACTAATTGCTGCTCATCTTTAATAATAATTAAATTTTTTTCTGGATACATGATTTTTCTGAATAAATATTACATTTTCAGTCTTCTTTACCAGTATATATGGCCAAGTGACTAAGTTTTGACCAATGAGATATAATTACACATAATTTTTATGTAGGGACCTACTATAAGTTTGCAGAAACCTACTTTAAGAGACAGCTGACATATGCCCTTTGTTTCTTCTTATTTCTACCTCCATTCTCCTGCCAGGAACATCACACAGCTACCTTTGACAATAAAAATGAGAGCAATATTCTAGGGAGAGTAGGGCAGTGAGGTACAGATGTTGAGTTCTTGACGAATCCATAGAGCAAAGCCACCATAACAGCCCTGGGAAATACAAGATGGCATTTTCACTCATATGTCTGGCACCTGGAACAGGAGTGCTGGAAAAGCTTGGGGCTGGATGGGCATATCTCTATGCAATCTTTCAATGGAAGCTAGTTTAGCCAAACTATCTCCTTCTATCCTGCTAATTGTTTCTTCTCAGTCATCTTAACTGGGTTACTTCCTTAACTTCTGACCACTTTCCAAGGCTCTACCCTATACACATTTCTCTTGTTCTCTACACTCTTTCCCCAGATAATACAGTTACCTTCCAAGGCTGCTGAGTGACCAAGCTCTGCCTAGAATTACATTAAAAACTTTTGCAATATGACTTCAAGTTTGTCATTCTCCTCTCTCTCCAGAATGCCTATGAAGTTTTGAAGAAAAAAGTACAAAATGAAATCCCCACACTTCACTCAGGCTTTCCTCCCACTCTCTGGAATAAACTGTTCCTCCTTTTGATCATAGGTGATAATGTGTACCTATTATTCAACACAGTCAGCCTTCAGTAAATATTAGTTTCAAAATAGAAACAAATCCATATCACTTTTTTTTCTGAAATTATGTCCAATATCCCCAGAAAGAACTAACTATTGTCCCTTCCCTGTTTTCACACAGTTAATTAATCTTTTATTTGTATTTACTGCAGCACATACCATATTGTGTTAGAGTTGGTTGCTTGACTGTTCATCCCATTCCTCTTTATCAGAGTTCACAAATAGCCAGCCCAGGAGCCAAAATTGTGCTAGTGATTGCTTTGGCCAGCACAATATTGGTAAACAATTGAACTTGAATGATTTGGCAGGCAAGCTCCAACTCTCGCTATTGTTTTATTCCTACTTTTCACATGTTCACAGATAAATTATTGCCCTGACCTTCCTAGACTGGACCCCTTTGAGAATAGAGACTAAGCCTTAGTAATGCAGTCCTTAGCACACCACACTACATCTAGTTTGTAATAGGCACTCGATTAGAGATAAAGAGAAATGAAAGAACACCTTCCATGCTGTTCTGGCCCTACTCAGGCTAAAATACTGAGAGAGAGAGAGGGTGAAAGAGAGGTAGAAGGGGAGAGGGGGAGGGAGAGAAAGAGAGAGATGGAGGGAGTGTGAGAGGGAGGGAGGGAATAAGAGAGAGGGAAGGAGAGAGAGAGAGAGAGAGAGAGAGAGAGAGAGAGAGAGAGAGAGAGAGAGAGAGAGAGAGAGAGAGAGAGAGAGAGAGAGAGAGAGAGAGAGAGATTTCAACACTGTAAACCTTTAATACTTTCTCCAAAATAAGTCTTCCTTTAAAATGGAGCTCTTCTAAAGTACAGGATATTGAGATAATTCAAGTTCTTTCTTGAATTCTTCATTGTACCTTGGTAATACCAGAGCAGAAGGTGAGAGGAAAGGGAACAGGATTAGACTCTGTCCAGTTTTAAAAAAGAATAAGATCGCTACTGCCTCCTCAGCAAACAATGGCAGCTCCTGGTAACATCATCACCTTCATCTTTCTCTTATTCTTTAAAATGGTAACAGTGTTGCTGAGAAGTCTCTCAAAGCACAAGATTGTTGTTGCTAGGCTTTTTAACATTAACAGAGAAGATGAGTTTCTTTCCATGCATTTAAAAGTAGAGAATTTTACTTAACCCAAATAAATTTGGTGTATCTCATTATGAAAAAAGGAAAAAAGAAAGAAAAATGCACCACCTAGGAATATGAATACATTTTTACAATTGCTTCAAGATTCAGAATGAATTTTTTAATACTTAATATCCTAAGTTGTTTTTTTTATTTCCACAGAAATAACTCGCAAGTTCAGAGTTTATTTTTTAAACCATTTTTTTCCCCAAATCAGTGGGAAGAAAATTACCATATCTTTCAGCTATATAAAATAGTTTTATAGTTTAGCACTTTATAAACAACTTCCGTCAATCAGTAGCAGTAACTGAGGCATTTTATGTACCAAACAACTTAAACTGAAATTGAAATATTCTTGATTGGTGACAAAACAACTTTTGTTTGTCTGGTTTCTGGCATGTCTTCTCATCAATAGGTTAAGTCTAAGGTAATGTAAATCTTGTGGCCCTATTTAAAAAGACTTAGGGGGTAAGCGATGAGAAAATCCTATCTAATTATTAAAAAGTAGGATATAACTACATATGTTTTTCTGAAAATACTTACTGCCTGAGGAAAACTTCTGAAGGACATTATTATCTTCCTAACACCTTTACAAGAAGAAATATTTAGCGATCTGATTAAATACAGGTTGAATCTGCTACATAATAAAAGTGCATTTTGGAAGGAAATAAAATTCTTTTATTCTTTGCAAGTTGGCAGTGTATTAACATCCAAATCAGTTATCTTCTCCTCCCTCATGGCCCCCATAAAAAATTAGTCACTGTTCTTCTGTACTTGCATACCATTTTCTGCCAAAACATTTCATTATGTCTAGTAGTTAGGGATGAAGATATATTCATGGGAAAACATGCTGAGACAGGATTATAGAATTTTATTGTTAACAGATACCCATCTGTAGTATAATAAAAGATTATATGATGAAATTTAATTTTTAATCTAAGTTATAACATGTACATGTTTTTATTAGCACACAATATTTTTTATTTTTCAATTATAGTTGACATTAAATATATTAATTTCAGATGTAGTGATTAGACATTTATATGACTTTTGAAGTAACCTCCCCAATAAGTTTAGTACCCACTTGACACCATACATAGTTATTATAATATTATTGATTGTATTCCTTAACCTGTATTTTACAGCCCCATTAACATACATTTTAGATCCCCCTATGTAATAAAAAGAATAATATTTTAGGCACTTTCCGAAAGTCATTGAGCAATTGCCTTCTATTTCTCCTAATGGGAGAGGAGACAATTTCATAGCCAACAACACTGGAGAAATACCAAAGTAGAGAAATAAGAGGGCTAAATAGTAGATTTGCTCTCTATTTGTTTATTCATTCATTCAACACATATTTGTTAAGCATCTTCTCTGTGTCAGGTAGTGTGCCAGATGCCAACACATTGTGGAATATAAAACTTAAAGTCTAAGAAATAGTTTATGATTCTAGGAAGCTAAATGTCAACTCAAGAAGACCATTCCCTCCAACTCCTCCTAGATCTTTAGAGAAAGATTCTTACACACATGAAATAAATCCCACTTCCTCTCTCTCTCTGTGACTTATTCAATATAATAAATTTAGCAGTTTTTTTCTCAACAACAAAGTGAACCAGAGATATAAACTACAACAAAACCATGATCAAAGTATGGAGTTTCTTATAGATAGTAGTTATTATGAGATTTTCTAATAAATTATGGGGGTGGTGTTAAAAAATTGAATAGTTTATAAATGTGAGCCCTCATTAGCATATATTAAGTATTATTTATTAAAATGTTAATAATTTATTAGCTTTTAAATTAATCATCAAATCACTTTACACAATTAAGTCTAATTCATGCAGAGGTATTTCAGAGAGAAGATGTTCTAAAATCTCTCTCTTTTTAAATTTTTTATTATTAAAGAAATAGGATAATTCAAAGTTGTTACATAGCCTTCAGGCACAGTTCATTTATTGGGCAGAGAGGGAGACTTCATTAGAACATTTTCATGGTTGAGATAGTAGAAATACTTGGGGCTTAGGAAACAAAGTACTTCTCAGAGAAAGAAATCTAGAGGTTTCTAGAGTGGCTTCCGGTTTATTTGGGAAACACAACAGGTAACTCTAATATTTCTTCTCTCTCCACATCCTGGAACTGAGAACTGCTGTGCTGTCCTTTAGTTCCTTGAAGAGAGGGTATTTTCTCATTTATCTCTACATGCACTGTCTGTTACAGAACCTGACACAGATGCTATGGACTTAATGTTTGTGTCACCACAAAATTCATATGGTGAAGCCCCAATCTCCAGTGTGGTCATATTTAGAATAAGAAAGTAATTAAAGTTAAATGAGATCATGAGGGTAGAACCCTGACCCAAGAGAATTAGAAGAGTCTCTTATAAGAAGAGACACCAGAGAGGTCATTCTCTCTCTGTGCATGCACCGAGGAAAGACCATATGAAAACAGTGAGAAGATGGCTGCCTGCAAACAAGAAAAAGAGCTCTCACAAAAAGCAAATCAGCCAGCACCTTGATCTTGAACTTCCCAGTCTCTAGAATTATGAGAAAATAAATTTCTGTTGTTCCAGACCCCAAGTTTTTGATATTCTGTTATGGCAGCCTGAGCAGAGTAATACTCAAAGTAACCACCATCATTAGTTGTCAGATGAACAAATAATTTCTTCAAGAAATTCCCAGCTTTTCCATTCAAGCATTTTTTAACACTTTCTGTGTCAGGTACTATGGCACAATTATGTAATGAAAGAGAAATGCAGTTATCTGTTTCTGCATCTGTAAAATGAAAACAATATTAATACCTTCTTAGGGTTATGAGTAATAAATGAGATAAAGAGATCTTTCTTCAGAGCCTACACATAAGATCACTCCATCATCACTTGTTATCATTATGTCTTAACATGACATACTGATAAAAACTATAGACTTTTTTCTCTTTCTGTTGATATAGATGCCAGGAATGTTGCTCTTCCATCAACCATTTTTATGAGTTTATTTCTTGTATTGCCTTGGGGAATAAGGTTGGGACTTACATGAGGCAAGAAGAAATTTATATCCCAAACTTAAGGAGGCACCCACTTTCAGGGTCATGTAAGTGCAATCCTGTACCTGCAAGACATAGAAAATGAGTGCTTCCTTAAATTTTGTACTCTAGTTGTCTCCTTACCTCCCAGTCTTGTTGGGGAATCTACTTTATAAGGATGAATCACTTTAGACTCCTGGGAGTAACCTTCTTTAAGGAGTGTGGGAAGCTATCCCTATCTTGCAAGGAAAAGAGATATGATAAGACCATTTAAATTTTGAGCATTTAAAAGAAAACTGCTTGTACTGGGTTAAATAGTGTCTCCAAAATTTATACCCACCAGCATTCTTATTTGAAAACAAGTTTGTACAGTTGTAATCAAGTTAAGATGGGGCCACAATGGCTTATGAAAGGCCCTAAATCCAATATGATTAGTGTCTTTATAAGAAAAGGAAAATTTAGACAGTGGTTTAGACACCACAGGGATAGAAGTCATGTGAAGATGGAGGCAGAGATTGGAATGATGAATCTACAAGCCAAGGAATGCCAGACACTATCAGAGGCAAGGAAGCATTCTTCCTTAGAGCTTTAAGGAAGCATAGCCCTACTGACACCTTGATTTCAGACTTCTAGCCTCCATGACTATTTGAGAACAAATTCCCATTGTTTTAAACCACCGACTTTGTGATAATTGGTTATAGCAGTTTTGAGAAAATAATACACTCCTCAAGTGTTAGATATGAATCTCTAGGAAAGAAAGAACAGATAAGTCTGAATCTGTGAGGTGTAGAACAGAATTGGTCATGACCCAGTGTCTCTGGGACCTCCTGTTTCCCTGGAAGGGAGCTATCCATGTTAATTGAAAGACTGAGCACTAAAATCTGAAACCTTGAAAGCCAAGAGTGGGGAAAGCTGTGACTGAGCATAGTACTGGTGTTGGTGGTATCAACCAAAGAAGTTGATGATATCAACCAAAGGAAGTCCCTGGAAAAATTCCACCATCATTGTTGGGAAAGTAGAATAGCATCTTCTGACATCTCTGTAGGGCCCGTGCCCATAATGTACTAGCAAGGGCCAAAGGAAACAGCATTTTTCTCTCCATGTGAGTATGGAAGCTGGATTGACGATCTTCTCTTCTTTGGGCTAGCTATAGTTGCCAAGGTCCTAGCAGTTTAAAAATGGGTAGGCCTAGGACAAACTTGAAGCATGAGTAGGAGGAACCACAGAGATTTTGGAGAGAGGTGATACACTGAAGGATGAATAAGAGTCAGCCAAGAGAAAAATGATTAGGGGACTTGATAGAAAGATGGCACAATGAACATTTGAAAAGAATTGAGCCAGACAAGAGCATAGAGTTCCAAAACATGAGATGGAAAACCAGGGAAGTGGTAAAGCTGGTTGGAGTGGAGGGAAGATATTAGATCTTAAAACCAGGGCAATGATGGAGATAACAGAAACACCAAACATATTAAGTAAATGGTTGTTGTTTTATCAACACTATTATACCACATTACAATTACATTGTGAGTTAAATAGATCTTAGTGGGCTAGCCTAGGAATTATGTAAGAATTTTTAATAATATTTTTATGGATTATGATGCTTCTGACTTCCAAATTACCAATTTATAAAGTAGCCAAATCTATTTCTAAAAGACAGACTAGGTACACTAGTGACTTGCTACACCCTGAAATAGCCTTAAAACTTGGGAGGAGATACAATTCAGCATAAATTACCCTCTGCTAACACTACATTCTAACTTGTTAATAAGTCACTTTTCTTTAATCTTAACATGCTATTTATTGATTTTTTTTTTATTGAGATAGCCAGAAATACCACAATAGATCTGGATAAAATTGAGTCATAGATCAGAACCAAAGTACAGTTAGAAACACCCCTTTACTCCTCAACCCTACCACTGAGGTGTTACTAGAGCTGGGAGGGAACTAGACAGAAAACCCCTTCCAACTCCTTGATTGCAACCTGAAACTCTTGGAAAGACTCCAGAGACAACTGTATTCTCATAGGAAAACCTACCCTCTTGGTTTAGTATGAGGGAAGCTGCAAGCCTTTGCACTTAGACTTATAATAAATGCAGTGGGGTTGAATAAAGGCGACAGTTGCTTTGCTTAAATTCTCTTCCTGTCCATGAATTAAATCCTCTTAGAGGTAAAACTTTATCATCACTCAGCCCAGGGGAAGGAACATGACTGATTAAGTTCATATTATAATACTTGGTGCCTCTCCTGCCTCAGGGAAGGAACATAAAATAAAGGTGCCTATACCCTGAGATACTCAAATATGTTCTTCAGAATTCAAGGGCTTAAATTATTCATTGACTGGAACATTTATTTTTTTGAAGGAGAATAAAAGGGAGGAAAAAATACCTTAATTTTTCTGTCACAAAATAAATTATTAGTCCTAAAGTTCAAATTCACCCTCAAAACATAGCATAATTCCATATTAAAACCAATTTTGTAAAAAGAGAAAGTGTATGCAAAATAAAATAGACAAAAGGAAATAAAAACAACTGAGTACAAGAAAATAGCTTACAGCAAATGACATTTAAAATAAAAGATAGAAAACCCACCCTATTTTGTTCTATACTAAAGTAAATCCAGAGCAGAAATGCACTGGAGACATTTGATAATCAATATAACATTACCTTGAGGGCACCATATACAGCTATAATCTTAAAAACAAAACTCAAGGAAATGGAACATTTAAATTAGAAGTGCTTTTAACAACAAAATGTCAAAAGAAAAAACAAGGCTTCATGTCCTTTTATATCATGGAATTATTAACTTGAGGTTATTTTTCACAGCCAGTTTTGCCAAACAAAATGAGGAAAAGAAGAAAAAAATTCTTAGGTCTTTCCTGTCACTGTAGCCTTCATAATCACAATTCAACATGACACCATGACTTGTAAGAAATTCTCCCCGGCATCCATTTAAGTGGACACTAATTGGAAAGTTCAGTGAACAGAAAACGACCGTGAACAATATATACTTCAACATGCTGTACCCAGTTTTGATCTAAAGTGACAAGGAGGGGAAAAAAATGGTTCAACACAGCCTCTGCATTCAGCTGCTTATTGTGAAAACACTATGTGAGTTAACTCCAGGAAAAAAAACCCTGGGCTTGTGGTAAGATGGCAATCAAACCTGGAAATTCCATGAGAACCAATCTGCTCCACACACATGGTTCTGTAAGGGAGCATCTGGACTGCCCAGCACTGATGTCAAGAATTCCACAGGCAGGAGCGAAGGCAATGGTAAGACGTCATTGAAAAAGACAGGAGCACTGGAGTCAGATGAACAACTATTTTAACCTGGTTCTACCATATCCTAGATGTATCTAGGGTATCTTGGGCAGAGAGCTTCACCTCTCAGATTTGCTATCTGCAAAATGGGGAGAGTAATCACAATATCAAGAGCTATTGCGAGGAATAATTTAGATGATGTAAATTTAGCACAGTACCTGCCACATAGTGTTACCTTAATAATAGCTAGCATACAACAGAGGCTTACCATCTGTCATAGAAAAACTTTATCTCTCAGAATAACTCTATGAACTAGGTATTATAATTATCTCCATTTTACAGAAGAAAAGGACAAGTAACATACCTAAGATCACACAGCTGTTTAGTGTCAAAGTGGCATTTGAACCTAGATATGCTAGTTCCAGTCTATATGTACTGTTTCTCATTTAGTTTTATTGAATGACTAAGAATGAACAAATGAATGAATGAATAGTAGTTATTCTTTTTAATTCTTGAAGATTTGATAAACTAATGGGGGCATTAATAGGAAAAAAAAAACATTAAAACCATAAAATAAGATAGTACATAATCAATAGCTATACCTCCAGAGCTCCAAGCCATATCAATAAGAAATTGAGACAGAATGGGTTGTCAAAAGCATTATTAAAGCTTCCTCGGCTCCAGGACAGGAAATACTTAACTGCTTACAGAAAATTCCAGGCAAAATGGGGTTCAGATCAGGTTGCCCCCACCCCAATTTGGGTAGTTTCAGTGTTCTGCTAATTCTTCTCTTTCTTGGCTGGAGTGAGAAAACTCACTTTTCTTTTACACTCTGGATCCCAAGATTCCCATTTGGAAAGATTTCTGTGTCTAGATCTACATTCAGCTTCTAAAGCTATCCTTGGGAGTTGCAGTCCCATGATCCCAGGAGACATTCAAGTGCTATGCATCAGAAAGATAAAGCCCTGGTAATCTGGGGATGAAGGGTGAAATACTTAATACATCACATTTCATAATCTTTTTAATTTACAGGACTTCATCCATGCCAAAATCTTTCATAAACAAGAGGATTCCAATCCCCGTCCCAAGATAGAACTTGCCCAGGTCACAGAGTGAGTTATCAGAACCAGAATCTAATAGCAAGCTTTTCTTGCTCTAGGTACCATCTTTTTTCTCATGGTCCCTTACAGCTACATAATATGCAAATCCAATCCTAAACCGGAATTATACCTTACCCTTAGATTAATTCTGGGAATTTCAAAAATTTTAGAAGACTATCGATAGTAAACTGCTTGGTTGTCTCTCTGACTTGTATCTTGATTGCTAGAACTTTTGACACAGCAATGAGGGCTCTAGGAGGCTATGAAATCCACCGCCTTCTGTTGGCAGATTCCACCTTTAGTCATTGGGTTCAGCGTGTGATCTGGGCCTGAATGGTTATAGAACCCATTTCCCTCAACACAGTGGTTAACTCAGAGATGGACGCAAAACTCAAGGAAAACTAATCAGAATTTATTCCCGGATTTGCTATACAAATATCAGAAGAAAGAAGTTCTCTATCAAGTGAAATTTCTAAAATGAGAAGATGTGAATCTGGGGTCTTTAGTGTATTTTCCAGGTGCACATTTCATTTCAGTGTCCCTATTCCATGCCAAAGCCTATTTTCAGAATGCAGGCAAGACAGAACAAGTAAAAACGAGAGATAGATGGTGAAATTCCTAGCAGGGTTCCCAGTGCTTGAAGCCTCTGTAGCTCTTCCTTCAATTTTGTGAACCCTTCCCAGTAGTCTTCCTAGTTCAGTGAGCTAACGTATTTCTTTACTTGCTTAAACTACTTTGCCATTGAAAAGTCAGCTTGTTTAAGGTTTTCATGAAACCCAAGCCCATCTGAAATCTTGACTTTATTTATCTATCATGTGTCTCCACCACCACTCCCCACACTGGAATGTAAATTCTATAGAGAGAGCAGGAAAATGCTATGTCTTATTCACTGCTGTATCTGAGGCATCTAGGAGAAAGCCCTGCACATAGGAGGTGAAAGAGTGATGAATGAATGGGTAGATAAGGCAGAACAAAGTTCAAGATCCTGAAGCTTCCTCCAGAGAGATACTCCATGAAGACATACCAGCTCTATGTGCCAGAGCCCACCGGCTGAGATGGAACAGTTCCCGAGAGGGGGAGTGAGGAGTGAGAAAGATAGAAAAAGAGAGACAGAGAGAGACAAAAGATAGAGTCGGGAGGGCTCACAGTGAATACTGTGGCCCTGAGTTTATTTAACATAGCCAATTTATATCCTTGACAATGCATGAAAAACAAAACCCACACACCTGTAAACAATTGCTTGACATTTACATAACTTCTCTCACCCGTTTTCCACCAAGCCAAACTTCCTCCATCTGCAGGAAGCCCGCCTGCTCTGCAAACTTCTAGTTTGCAGGCAACTTTAACCTGGTCTGTAGGGCCTCCAGCTTTAGGGCATTCAGCTGTAGGGCATTCGGCAAGAATGGCTTCCAACATCTATGCCTGTAGGTATGAGAAAGCTCACGGGGGCTTTATGCAGACTGAGCCACTTTAGAGACTGGCAGAGGCGACCCTTCAGTTCCTTTGGTGGGAGCACAATGACAAGGTTTTCTTTACCTACCAGAAGGCCTCAGGCAGACAGTTTTTGACTAGACAGGGGTCTTCACTAATATTCCTTCCTGTTTATAGAACTAGAAGAAAATCAGGAATTTTTCTGAGGTCTCTGAAAGATGCTGAAATGACATTGCAATGAGATATTGGGATCTCCTAGCTCTTCAACATGTGGACAAAAAAAGAGTTTCTGTAATAAATCTGACAGAAAGCAACCTCCCAGGGTGTTCTAATCATAAATTCCTAACAGGGCAGGTCTTGGTGGGTAATCTTGCCCCAGGCCTATAATAATGTTTATCTGTGCCTTAAAAGCATTCTAAACTCATTCTCTCTAGCATTTTCCCCGTCTGTTGAGATCTTGTTTCCAGGCATGTCCTGTTTGGCTCAAATAGATCCTAATAAACTCTTCTAAAATTTTTCTACAAGTTTGGACGTTTTTACTTTGATAAACACCATAAAATTCAGCTCTGTCCTTTTGTCAGTGTCCAGGGTATTGCTGACCTGACCCAAAAGGTCCAACAGTGTGAGGCCCAGTTGGACAAATGCACAAAAGGCAGTTGAGGATGAAACGGAAGGCATCAACTTATTTGTGCTGAGCGCACTTCTGTTGGGAAGTGCAGTTCTATTGGGGAGTGTGGTCTATTGCACTGGGCATGTAGTCTTATGTGCACCTCTCCTGCTCCCCTTTCTTATGCTCCCCTTTGCTCTCCCCTTCTTTCTACTCTCTAGGGGACTGCATGGCTCCTCACATATCAGAGTACAAAAATGGCATTCAGCCACACATGCATGATACAATAAGCTGAAGTATGTTTACATATTTTCTAAGTCTGAGGTCCTATTACAAGCCATGGGCCTGGGTTATAGTCAGACGTTGGACCAGCCAGGCCTTGGATCACAGCCAGACTTTGGGCCAGTCAGGCCTGGAGCCCATACCTTTCTTGAGCATGTATCATATACAAACTATAGAGTTGGGGATTGTAAGGATACTGAGTAGATGACACCTTCTCCCTGCTGTGATGGAGCCTTAGAAAGATTAAGACATTTAGTGAAGATTTCACATACCAGGCAGTGAGTGATAATGGGTTGTGGGTATCCTAGGTAGAAAAGAAGGAAAAAGTAAAGTAATAACTCCCAAAGATTTTTATTTCTAAACCTATTCTTCTGTTATTAATATTCTCAAGACAAAATTATCTTCATTTAATTGAGATTTTATATGTCTGCTGTTAGATTTGTTAGGTGTTCCACAGCATTCTTTTTGAGGGAAGTGGGAAAAGAATGAATGCAAACAAATGACAATATGATGCTGGTCCTTTTAAAAGAGTGTTATAAAACAGAATAAATTATTATTTTTTTAATCTGAATGTTAAAAACCTATGTTTCCCACAAGTATTCGTCTAAGCTGGCTGCATAAACTGATTTGCAGTGCCATGGGATTTAAAATTATGAGAGAAGTAATCCTATCACAGCTATGCTGTCCTCAAGGTATTTGACTCCCAAAAGTTAGAGAACCAAAATTACCATTTGTTGGGAATGTATATTGTCAGTCCCTGTATAAATGTAATATCTTATCTACCCATCACAGCAAACAATGAGAAAGGTAGTAGTAGTATGTCCATTTTTCAGGGAAGCTAGTCATCCTGCCAAAGTTCCCTCAGCTAAGCAAGGATGGAGCTGTGTTTTGAAAGAAGTCAAATTTAGTATCCTTGCTGTCACCCACAAACTCTTTTCCATGCTGGGCTGCCTAGAGAGAGATGTCTGGAAACAATATTACAAACAAACAAACAAAAATAGCCAAAGAAAACGTAATTTATTATCATTATTTAACCAAATTTAGCAGTCCACATTGGCTGAAGATAGGTGTAACTTGAAAGTGACCAGCTTGTGAGGCTCCCTACACTTGCTTTGTATATGAACCCCAATCAGCATATAATGGAACAATCTTCCTCTCCCCTCAAAACCTACAAACACTTGATGAGTCATATAGACTTAACTGACAATTTTCTGAAGAGAAGGGAGAGAGGTGTTAAGAGTGAAAAATTTTCAAGTAAGCCAACTAGCTAAGTCAGCTACAGTGAAGAAATATCTTTAGATATCAGAATTTGTCCTCCTTGCTTGGGTGTGGTTTAGGAGGTGTATAAAATGAAGATGACCAATGTCTGCTTCTGTAATCCACTTACTTGTTATCTAGGGTGTATACTAGGTGATGTATTGTGCTAATGGCCAAGTTCTGTTTCTGTAATCTGCTTACTTGTTCTAGGCTTTATAACTGCCTCACTCTAAAATCTCTGGGCTGATCTCTTCTAACCCTGCATGGTACAGAGTCAGTCGCCGGCCGGCTAGTAAAGGCTCACAATTCTCTTTGATTCGGCTCTGTGGGTCCCTGTTCTCACCTGCTCCATAACAGAGGGTTAGATGAAACCTCAGACAACAGAAGTCTTCAACATTCCCTTCAAACACATTTTTTTCTTTCCCAGAAGAACGTTGTCTCCCTGGGATGTGCATATCTCCTCTCCATCTTCCAACCTTCCAGTCCCAGCCCTGACCTCTAGTTTCCTGTCTCATATGCCACCTAATAGCCTCTCACCTAAGCAAAATTCTGCTAACTGACAGAGAAAGCTCAAATAAATTCTAATAAAAAGTAAATAATAAAGACAAAATCAACCAAATGAGTAAGGAGAGCCTTCAGTCATCCTTCCAAAAGTTAACAATGAGATGTAATATATTTAAGCATGTACTATGTGTCAAATGTTCTTGTCCCTGGGGATACAAACATGAACAAGACAGCCCAAAGTTTACATTCTAGAGAGAGGACCCAGACATTAAATATGTAAATGAATATGTCAACTAAATCATTGCAGGTCATAGTGAGTGCTAGGAGGGGCAAACATTTTACGCTATACTAACAATGAGCAGAACTGGCAGGAGAGAGTGACTTTATATTTTGTGGTCAGCCAAACTCTCTCTAAGGAGGTGACTTATAATGTGAGTCTTAACAGAAAGGGAGTAGCTGTGCAAAGATGTGTACTCTAAATGGAGAAATTAGCAAATTCAAAAGCCATAAGTCAGTATTAAGAGGGTTATGTAGTCTGGGGTGAGGTGAGTGAGCAGAAGAGAAAGAGAGAGATGAGGATAGAGAGGTAAGTGGGCATGACCTCATAGTTCAGATTTCCATTATCCATAGAGTGGAAAGCTCTTGTAGAAACTGAGCAAGAGTGATTAACATTTTCTAAAGAGAATTCTAATTACTCTTTGAAGAATAACTGGAGGGTCATGGAAAAAAGGTAGATGGAAGCTTCCCATGCCCTCAACCTCAGGCTGTTTGGCATTGACTTTCATTTTGTATACAGCATTCAGCTGGTTTATTAAATTAGGTGCCATGGTAGGAGCCCAGATACCATGGGGTTTAGCATAAAGTGATCAATTTATATGGGAAAGTAGGCAATCAAACCTGCTACAAGGAGTTGAGAGAAGGGTGAAAGATGACTCTTAGCTTTTGAGATGGGTCAGTATTTGGGGAGCATTAGTTGGTGTGTGGGGAGTGAAATGAGGGATGAGAAATCTAGAGTTGAGACTAAACTTTTCAAAACTCTATTTTAGCCTAAGGGATTTTGACTTTATTTTTTCAACATTGAAGAAGATGACAAAAGCTATTTATTTGTCCAATTTGCTTTTAACAATCTTTTTACTGAAGTATATTTAACATGAAAGACTGGTTTCATGGGAATGCCCCTCATTCACAAGGGCCCATAATTACTGGTTTGGTTCATTGCTCTGCTGTTGAAATTCTTAATAATTTTATTTTTGAACTTGTGTTTTATAAGTGAAGTCTAATAGAACAATAAAACATGTGTATAAGCAGAGGAGACTGACAAAATGTGTGTCTACCCCATTTGCATGTAGTGTTTGTGATGTCCCAAGAGCATAAAATTCCCCTGTGCTCACCATGCATAGGAGTTCAGGGAGATCCAAAATGAGTACAAAGAATGAGTACTATGAAAGCTGCAGTTTCTAAAAAGTGTTGATAGAATGTATGCATATCAGGAAACAAAATAAAATTTATTTATTATTCTACTATTGGTGGACATTGAGGTAGCTTTCCAGTTTGAGACTATTATGAATAGTGCTGCTATAAATATTCTTCTATGTATTTTTTTAATGAACATATTTACTCATTTGTGTTGGGTATTTATCTATAAGTAGAATTGCTAGATCAGCAGATATGTGTATAATTAATTTTAATTGAAAACTGCCAAACAGTCTTTCAAAGCAATTATATAAGTTCTGCATTTCTGCCAGGGAATTTAAAAGTTGTACCTGTTCCACATCCCTCCCAGTACTAGTATTGATTGAATTTTAAAATGTGAGCCATCTTGGTGGTTATGTAGTGGTGTTTCATTTAGGTTTCAATTTCCAGTCTCTTAGTCTATAGTAAGATTTAGTGCCTCCTCAGTGTTTATTGGCCATTTATAAATTATCTTTTATTAAGTACCTTTTAAAGTCTTTTGCCCATTTTTAAAATCAGGTTACTTGCTTTTTTTCTTATTATTTTGTAGAAGTTTGTTATATAGTCTATACTACTCCTTTGTCAGATAAATGTATTGCAAACATATTATTCTATTCTGTGGTGTAAATTTTTACTTCTTTATGTTTCTTAATTTTGATGAAATCTAATTTCTTAGTTAATGATTTTTTACATGTTCTTTTAGTTATTTTATCTTCCACATTTAGCTCCATGCCCCATGTAGAATTAATTTTTTTTATGTACTGAAAAGGGGTCAACACTTTATTTTTCCCCCACATGAATATCTAATTGACCCAGCACCATTTATTGAAAAAATCATCCTTTCCCGCTGCAGTGAAGCATTATGTTTTTCATTAATCAAAGGATTGTATACACGTGAGTTTATTTCTGTAATCTGTTATGCTTATACTTATTGAAAAAGTTCTTTTATCATATCATATTCTCAATGCTTTATGATTTTTACCATCTATTCCATGTTTATTTGGCTATCATTGCTCTCGTACCACATTGTCTGAATTATATTTGATATCTTATAGCATAAATCATTTATAGTTCATACTAATATCTAATATTATATATACTCAATTCTGTTTTCATCAGGATTGTCTTGACTAATCCTGGCCCTCATCTAAGGTATTTGTTAAGCAGATGAAGTGATCATTGTAGTTTGTTAGAAATCTTGTGTTATCATAGATTTTGACATGGTATAAAGAATGGATTAGTAAGGAGCAGGGAAAGAAAGCAAGAAAATCAATTTAGATGAATGATGATAAGGGTTTATTACTTGATATTAGAAATGAAAATGAAAAGTAGAGTCTGGAGAACTTATGACTGATATAGGAAGAAAAGGCAAGGGAGAAGTCAAAGACAACTGAAGATTTGAGGCCCAGATAACTGACAGATTAGTGAGAACACTTATTAAAATAGGAAAGAGATTATCAAGAGCTGGTTTGAGGAATGAGGAGAAGATGAATTCAAAAGACAATAAGTGGAATCTAAAGAATTTAAGGAACCATAGCTGGAAGTGTCTAGGAGGCAGCTGGGAATGGTGTACTAGAATTTAAAAGAGATAAGAGCTGGAGACAGAGAATTGGCATTATGTATATACTGATGTATCATAGATCAGATGTGCTTTCAAAGGGAGAATGCATGAAGAGGAGATAGTGGAAGGAAGAAAAGTAGAAGACCGAGATAGAAAAAGAGACCAAACGTAAAAAGAGACAGATAAAAAATGGACAGAGGAAAGAAAGAGGAAAAAGGGAAAGAGCAGAGAGGGAGGGAAAGAAAGAAAAAAGATTTAAAATTTCAGTTAATAGAGAAGGCTAGCCATATCTTTATTCTAAGGTCAAATCTATGCATTGCTTAAGCATTTCACTAGAAAGTATCTTGTTGGGCCATTCCTGTGACAGAAACTTTGAGACTATATCTTCCTTCCTGATGTGCCATTCTGTGCCTACTGTTCTCTCTTTCCCAGCAGAGACAGTTGGCTGGTAGGGGAATATTTTGGGGGCCCTGTATTTTCAATTTGTGTGCATTCGAAGTGACAGCAGGTGGGTGGGTATTGATCCTTTACATTATTAGGGTGTTCTTCTGAAGACAAATTAATGCATAAAATGATCAACTTGGGGATTGAGCAAAAGTGTATTGCATACCATAACAAAATCATAAAAATAATACCCTGCTTCCTAGTTGCATTCAAGAATTTTTATTACATTGCTTATCTTCTATTACATTTAGCCAAATTTTGGAATGTTGATGATTCACAAATAAAGAACACTAAATATTCCTGATGGCCTATAGAAAAGGTTAATTTATACCCTGGAAGCCAGATAAGATGTTAACTATATTCAAGTTGCACTTCAGTGGTTTGAAAGGTAATTATTTTACATTCCCAGAGCTAAAAAGGGACTTCAAAAAAAGAGTAGACTATTAAACACAAAGAAACAATAAAACACTTGAATTATTTTCTTAAAATTCCCTAACATTCTATAATTTATCTAACACTAGTCAAAGATAATAGTGAAAGGCAACATTTTGGAGAAAGTTTTACCATCATTGATTAGAGTTTTGTACCAACCATTTTTTGCTTAAAATATATTCCATCTTGTTAGACCCTTGGCATAAATTTGAAGATCTGAACCTCATTCAGCAGTCACATCCATTCCTCTTTTACCTATCTAACTTGATCTGTTGGGAAGAACAAGCTAAAAGTAAAAGTGGAAGAATCTTTTTGAGTTTATACTAAAAAAGAAAGATTTAAGCTAACAAAGAAGTCCTAGAACATTTTTCTTCCCTCTTCACTTTGTTAAAAATATTAGTAAGAGAACATACCAGGTTAACTTGCAATGATACACATACACACAGTCACTTGTCCAAAGATGTTGTATCGTGACTGCTAACTTGATTACCAAAGCAAGTCTTGTGACACAGTTTTATGGTACTCAATAGCCAAAACATTTCTAGATAGTTTCAGGGCCAAAAAAGAAATTGGAGTGCAATAATCAAAATTATAACATAAAAATAAGACAAAATAATTTGGCTAAATAAATAAGTCCAGAACTATTTTTGTATGGAAATTTCCATAAGTCCTCTGGCCATTGGAGAGATTTTTACTCTTAAGACCTCAACTATCATGGGATAGCAACTTAGCATTCTCAAAATAATAAAAGTGGTAAAGATGAAGTATACACAGTCTTTGTCTTTCACAAAAAGTAACTTTAAAATGCATGTGTGTGAGAGAGGAGTGGTGTATGTTATGTACTTAATTCATTTTTTTAACTAAATTATTTTGATTAATAAAAGCCAAACTTATTCAAGTAAATATTTTAGACTTAAAGAGTTAATTGTTTAATATATATATATATATATATATATATATATATATATATATATATATATATGGATTACTTTTTAATAGAGACTCTAGAATACTGAGGCACTTTGGGAAACTATCTCAAAATGTTGATTTTTCTAACCAGGAAATGAATCCTGAAAAAAAATCACATCCCAATTAGTGTCACTCATGACTTTATAAAGTCTTCTTTTTATGTTTTGAGGAATGCAAGAGCTTGAGTTAAATTTAAATTAAAATTCAGAGATTGAATTCACTGTGTACTTGAACATTGTATAAATTCTCTGAGCTGAGGCACACATTTGTTTACTTGAGAACTTTTCAATAAAATTCTTAAAATGTACTTGCAGCTCCAAATAGCTGCTAAAAATCACAAAATCTAAAGCTATGAATATTTTGTGTGAAATAGTACACTGAAATTAACATTGCACTTTTTGAGTAAAACTCCATGGTGGTACATAGAAATATCACTAATTTTCTTGGGTAAGGAAACACAGCCAAAGCTATGTCTATCATGTTTCTGGGTAGATATTTCCTAAGGCAGCACCAGAGTAACTTACAGTCAAAGAAAAGAAAAATCATCTCACAATGTACATGCTGTGAAAAGTTTTCCACCTTATTCCTCCCTTTGCCTTGCAAAACACCTACTAGGATTCCCAATAGTACCTATTAAACTTTCCTCAGCTCCCTCTAAGATCACAAAACCACATTTTATTTTCAAATGTTATGTATTTCTTCAAATTGTTTCCAATCCAATTAATCTATTAGAGCCAATATGAGAACAAAAGACCTTTGTAATTCGATGATGATAATAATGGCCAACATGTATCACACACAACATATGTCCAGCACAGCAATCACCCTTTACCTGTTATTTCATTTAATCCTCACATAGCCTATGAGGAAGATTCTATATTTCATCATCTCAAAGAAGTCATCAGTACACTATGATTTTTTTAAAACTATACAATTGAAAAAAGAGGAAAATGCTGCCAAATAAACTATGACGTAAGGTTTTTCTTGTCATTTTGACTTTTATTTTATACTTGTTGAAAGCTCTCGTATCTCACTAGCTTCTCATTTCTTTGCAATTTTTTTCTGCACAGTTGGTCCTCTATATCCATGAGTCTCAAAAACGGTGTATTTCAATCTGTGGTTTGGAATCCACAGATGCCAAGGGCCAACGTTATGCTTGTTCTATGTTATTTTATGTAAGGGACTTGAGCATCCACAGATTTGGGTGTCTGCAGGGAACTGGTCCTGGAACCCCTGGTTCCAAGGGACTTTGTATTTCTCCTGCTTTCAGTTGCCTAACTTGGTGTGTGATAATTCTTTTGCTGCACATCAGTCACAAAATGAACACTGTTTCAGTTACCTGTGGGTATTTTCCTTTCTTGGACATCATAAAACACTTGATTTTTCTTTGCAAAAAAAACATGGCATGATTATTCCTCTAATTATGAATATCTGCTTCACAAATATCAAATTTAAGCCCCACTGCTTGTTTTTACATATACAATAACTTTTTGTTTTAAAGTAAAATGCATTGTGTAATCTTTCTGAAGAAAATTTAAATGGCAAATTAACTCAAAATGTGCAGTAACATCAATGCCCATAACTCAGGTAAAGTGATGACAATGGGAACAACAATAAACAAGTGTGTGTATGTGCACACGTGTGCTCACACAGGTGTTCAGGCAATGCCAGTTAATGTCTCAGGTGCCACATAGCCAATGGTGATCATAAAATATCATTCATTGTATGAGCAATCTCAATTTCTGAGATGTGAAAAATGTAAAATAGTTTCTTGTAATCTATAAAATATAGAGTGTTCCAAACATAACATAATTGTTAAGAAGCCAAGCCAGAATTGTTATTCAGGAAATCTGACTCTGGACCATATCTTCTTAATTGCTACATTATACCAGTTTTAGGAAAATGAAGAAAATAAATCCATGCCCTTATCTTAACTTTGCCATAATGAACTAATGTTGGAACTCAATATAACTTTCACCTTAGGTCTATGGATTTAATTTCAAACATTTGCTGCTTCTTGTGTTTTTATTAAATAGTGACACTAGTCTTAATACTTTGTATATAAAGGTGATGGTTTCTGAATGGAGAGTTTATGACCTAAATTAGACAAGACAAAACCAGGAAAATCAGATGACAGAACATCGTGAGAAGCTGATGTTGGTTTCAATTTCCTTCATTTTCATGGTGCCAATTTTCTTAATTCTTCTTCAATTCACACTTTCTGTCTCTTTTTCTCCCAATAATTTTTGAGGTGTGTCAAGCAGATAGTACGCTCCTGTATTGCAACTGAAGAATCTGAGTATACCTATATTCACACAGCAAGGAAGGCAGTCCTACCACTCTGAATATCTCTATATTTGGAACATATATCCATGTTCAAAAAATTTATAATCTTGTTGCTACATTTAACAAATGGATGAATACAATGATCTTATTTGACCACAAAAAAACTCTCCTGAAAGAGGAGAATTTGACTAAGCACCAGATTTCAAATATCTACCTTGAATTTAGTGAAAACTGACAAAATAGAGCATGTGCTCTGGAGCTAGCCTGTCTTGGTTCATATCCTGCCACTAACCAGTTTTGCAAGCTTGGTTAAGTTACTTAAACTCTCTGTGCAATAGTTTAACTATTTGGTGGGGATTATAATAATAAAAATACTGGATGTAAAAAAAAGGCTAAAATCCTATCAATAAGGTTGTATATAGACTAGAAAGAATAGTCTTTAAAATAGATGGAAACTTAGAAATGATGAATAAAGAAATTCAGGGGGAAAGAGGAAGTATTCTATTGTTATATTAAATTTGAATTGCCTACCAGTTCACCTTCAGTTTTTATATATGTTATTATTTATCTCTACATGTTTAATCTTTCTAGTGACCCTCACAAGATTATCAACTCCCAGTCCAGGTCTTTTGTCATTGAACAATACTCCTGTTTAAATTTCCATATATCATATATCCACATATCATTTCCATAGTCTCAGTACTATTTGTTTATGTGCCTTGATGAGAACATCTGATAAACAAACGCTGTCTTCCTGAAGCCACACTGATTTCTTGGTATTTGCAAGTACACTCAGGAGATTTACTAAGCAAATGAATGACCATTGAATTACTACTTTACCTATTTCTCTTTTAGTAACAGAGATAGTTACCAGCTTTATTCAGAATTGTTAAAAAGCATGTTCACATGAAAATCATATATAAAAAAGTAATTTTTTATATACAATTCATGACAGTATTAGAGTGCTCCAAAAAGGTACAGTAAAGAAAAATGGTATAGCTGTGGTGAAATATCTTAATTCAGCAAGAAGTCTATTTTCCCAATAGGAAAATCGAAGCTTAATACATACCACATACACATATAACTACTACTACTGTACGACACACTTTTCACATGAATGCAGGGTGGAAGGGTGGTGAATAATGTTAAACATCAGAAAATAATAATACTCTTGTTTATGGTGGACTATGGTAACTATAGCTTGTCTTTCATATTTTCTTTCTTTGGGATTTCAATCCTGAACATTCTCCCCAGTCATCACACATACTAGCAAGGGTGAGACCATGACCTAGGCTCTTACAATCAGAGGACTCCATCCCTCAGACCACAGTGGGTTATTAGTAGGCACATGACGCAACTGAGGTTAGTTTCTTCTTGGAAACATTCTACTTAAACTAAAAGGAAAGATGCTCTTTTTTTTTTCTGTTACAGTGTTGGAGGGATACAAGCTAGAGATGCTGGTGGCCATATTTCCTAGCCATCAAGAAGAAACCTTGCATAGAAGAGAATAAAGAGAAGTAAAGTGCAAAGAGAAGTAAAATCATGGGTAGGGAGCATGTTACATCCCTAAAAGTTACCATTCATCCCTTACTCTACCAAGAAACCGGGTGCTGTTTCCCTGGAATATTATGTGAACAGTACTATCTGGAGGTGTGCCACAATGTTGTCTTAGTGAAGAGAAAAAAATTCATCCAGTTCACTTTGAATGTATAGTTCTATTTTCTTGCAACTAAAAGAGTACTGAATAATACAAACTTTCTGTAACTGCAAAATCCTTTTATAAGAGTAGTTTTGTTTCGCACAGAGAATATGCCTATTTTATGGATGAGTTTAAGGACTTGCCTGCCACTCTAGTGGATCAGTTTTGTTGTTGTTGTTGTTGTTGTTGTTGTTGTTGTTGTTTGTTTTTGTTTTTGTTTTTAATTGAAAAAGAGGGAAGGGAAGAATGAGAATTACATCTAGGTATTTCCCATGTGGGTTGAACAAGTTTTCCTCCAGGATATACTATGCCACATTTATTTGGCTCCTAATTCAGGTTTGGATTAGGGAGAGGACCATTCCTGGATCTTCATTCACTCGTTGCTGATTCCATCTAAGCACTCTTATTTCCTTCTAGCTACACTCAGGTCAAATGGCTGAAGAGTAGCTCACTGCTAAACCCCAATCATATTTACCAATTCTTTTTTAATATTTTATATTTATTAAACATGTACAATGCACCAAGCACTATTCCAAGCACTATATTTGTATTAACTCATTTAATCCTCAGTAAATACTTGTAAAGTAGATATTACAATAGTCCCTGTTTTATTCATGAGGAAACAGAGGCACTGAGAGATGAGAGATTATGTAACTTACTTTGGTTACAAGTTAATAAGTGGAGGTATATAAATTCAAATGGGAAATATAATTCTCCAGCATTCATACTTTGCCTAGATGCTCATCATGTGGTATTCAGATGCCTTAGACTCTTGAATGCATTTTATATCACCTGTGCACCTGAGTGCCTGCTCTTTTTAATGCCCACTCTCATATCTTGAGTCTATATTTCCTGTTCCATAACCTCTGTATCCTCTGTACCTATGGGACCTGATTGTTCCTCCTTGCTCTACCTACATTGGCTCCATTTTCATCTACAAAACTTATGCAACTAAAGGTAAACTAATGCTTGTCAAATCTTCTCAGGTAATATTTCTAACACTTGACCCCATAAACTGACAATAGAAAGATGAACCAAATGTGAGCTGACCTGACACTGAACTAACTGCCAGCAAGGAGTTCTTGGAGGACCCACAAGTAACAAAACTGCCTCTAACATTTGCCTTCTTATCTTCTGTTTTATCCCTGTTCGTCTTTAATAATATAGAGTACCATTTAAGATAAATTATTCTTCTCCTGAAAATTCTGGATCTATTATTCTGGTTTTACTCACTATATTTACTAAAAATATTTGCACTATATTTGCAAAGACTTCAAACATCAAAGATAAATTTTGGTAAACTAAAAATATAATTTATTGGAGGAATAGTAATGCTGAATAAATAAAGAAACAACTGGAAGGGTATGCTTTAAGGTTGATAAAAGGATGCAAACTTTCAATTATAAGAGGAATAAGTTCCGAGTATCTAATGTACAGCTTGGTGACAATAGTTAATAATACTGTATTGTATATTTGAATTTTTTTGAGAGTAGATCTTAAATGTTCTCACACATATAAAAAAAAGTAACTGTGAGGTGGTGAATGTTAATTAACTCAATTGTGAAAACCATTTCACAATGTATATGCATATCATATCATCATGCACACTTTAAATACATTACAATTTTATTTGTCAGAAGAAGAAGAAGAAGAAGAAGAAGAAGAAGAAGAAGAAGAAGAAGAAGAAGAAGAAGAAGAAGAAGAAGAAGAAAAGAAAACTAGGCTTTGAGACAGAACAGGCAGAACCACAAACCAAGACAATTCAGTGACTCAACTGACTCCTGGGTCCAAATGCTGGAATGAATGAGATTTAAATAACTTTTTTTCTTGACTTAGCTAAAGGTTCTAGGCAAGAACAACCATCTTATCTTGAGTCCTGTGCCCAGCTTTCATCTATGGTGGGGTAGAACACATGACTGTCATTTCTACTCATATTGCTCACAAATTAATAGAAAAATATTCTCCCAAAAGTACAGTACAATTAAAAATGGTTGATGATTGTTAGGCAGCCAGATAAGAACACAGCCATGTCTACTCTGCAGTATTGACATTGGCACCACAAATTGACCATCAGTATAGGGTAATTTATTCTCACTTTCAATACCTTAATGGTACCTTGAGGGGTGCTTTTATTCAGAACTTCATGAAGATGACAAAAGAACTTACTGAGATCAGATAACTTCATACTTGGTAATGCTGCCTAGATACATGTTAAAATACAATGAACTAAAAAGGATACATAGAAAGGATACAGAGGATACCTATTTTCTCTCATAGAACTTATGATCACCTGGAGCAAGGACGTCAGGAGAGTGTTTTGACCTAGAACAAGGTCTCCTCTCTGGGTTCTCTATTTTTCATGCTGGGAAGGGAGAACTTCTACTTCTATCTTAAGGGTCCCATGTCTTTACTCCTGCACTTGTTTAAATCACTACCTTGCTTACTTGATAGTTGTCAGGTTTGTAGTCCCTCAAATACTCTGTAACACTTTGGCTTTGTAGTATGGCAGCACTCTGCCTCTTGAATTTGAACTTCCTAAGTCTGTGGCTGTGTTTTCTTTGACGACTACTTTCTCTTCAGAGGATCAGTCATCTCTGTAGTGAAAATACACAATATAGTATATCTTTTAAAAGAGAATCATTTCTTTGACAGACCAACTGAATGTTGATATTTCTTTCTGAAGAAGCATGGACACCATAATAATTTCTGAACAATACTATTCAAAATCATTAGTCTTTATTCATTCCAATCCTTGCAGTGAGAGCTCAGGGGTAGGTCACAAACATTATTTTTGAATACCTTATGGGATATACTTCCTTCTTGGAAGCTATTCCACTAATAGAATCAATGAAGTAAATCCAAATCTCACCTTCTTACTTAATAGTAAACATGGACTCCTTGGATGGGCAGAACAGCATTTATAATTATGTACCTAATTATTAAGTCAAATTTTAAAACTCAACTTTTTTTACTTTGAGCAAATGTTATTCATAATTAGCAATCAAGATATTACACAAGTATTACACAAGGTATTACACAAATGAATTCAACAAGTAAATTCATTAAGATATCTGGGATTATGTTTTACTCTTAACTCAAATTGACAGAAGCATCTAGATTAACATCTTATATAAATTCTATTTTCTTTTTGTCTTTGAGGTTGAGGATAAAATAGTCTTGGGCTATGCCATGGATCCTCATATTTCACTGGCTTTACAAAACAGAATTTAATTTCTTACTTTCACAAAGATGGCTGCAGTTTCCAGCTGCTCTCTAGGGCAACTACCCTCCATGTAAAAACTCAATTTCTGTTGATCTTCAGAAATTAATTCTTTCTGGAGTCTTTTTGTTACACATATTTGTTCATTTCAAAACTTTAGACTTCTCTCTCTCTCTGAAAATTATCCTTAGCCCTTAGAAATGCACCTGCCTCCACTCATTAGTTCTTCCTTCCTCTCACATACTCTTCCCTCACATACTCACATATGTCATTTTTTCCTCCACATTTTGGAAACTCCCAACTAAGATGCTCATCAACTGCTTAGTCACCTTGACTACTGCCACCTTCTTCTCTGCCAATTCTCCTTTGTCACTCATCCAATCTATTTAAAACCCCTCTTCCAAGATATTTGATTTAAACAGCTAAGACCAAAAGAGATGGATGTCTTCCCATCCATCTCTAACTTCCATTTCCTCCCTGACATCTAACTTCTGGTTACTTTAAATCTATTAATCAACAAAAATTTGCTAAGTTGCTTTCAGGATTCTATAAACGGTGCTAGTAACTTTATTCAAGAGAAAAGAATAACGTGGTTTCTATCTTCAAGTATATTGCAAAGTATTGTATAATAATATAAATGAAAGATAAAACAAATATAATACATATTTTAGTCACTATTTTGTGGTAGTACATCAGAGAGAATTCAGTAGAAAGAGATAGATGCTTGAACTTGAGAATGTAGAAAGCATCTAATGCAGTGGATTTCAAAGATGACTGATCATTATAATCATCTAGGGAGGTTAAAACTAAAATACCTCATATTACTGATTCAGCATCTCTAGAAATGCAGGTACTGTTGCTTATGTAATACATGTAATGTATAGAATAGGAATATTGCATTCATGTACATATATGTATGTGGGTGTGTGTATGTATACATGCATGTATGTATGTATAGTGTATAATGTATGTATGTACATGCATGCATTCACACATTATGAGAAAAAATAAACACCCCTGCAAGTGATTTTCATGATTACTCATGTTTATGATCCAAGCTTATTTCATTCTTATATTTTATTAATCAAAGCCAAATGAAGTGCAGAAAGTTTAAGTGCCATAGCCAAACCACACAACTAGTTACTCACAGAACTAGGAGCTAAAAGCAAGTTTCTTGATTCACTATCCCCAAATTCCTCCAATGCTATGTACTCTGAGAACATGATGAGATGATTTACAACTTCAACTGAAACTTGAATTATGGATAGGTTTTATAAATGTGGGGGAAGGGTAGGATATTTCAAGGAAAGTTTCTTACCACCTCTGTTCTTATCCAACAAGTTCAATTTCAATGCGTATTTAGTATGTTTTTTGAGAAACTAATGCATATAAAGTTTAGATTTAGACACAATGGATAAAAAGATGAACAAGCTGCCTTGCACTGGGGAGAGCTTACCTGTGAGAGAATACTGCTTTTCTATGTCCTTTTTAGCATACAGAAGGCCCCTGCTGGGGAGCTTTTACAGCATGTGTGTTCCTTTTGTCTAACTCAGACTACTCAATCACGATTTTTGGAGGTGAACGGCAGCAATATGTATTATTAACATGTTTCCCAGTTGATTCTTATGCAGTGAATTCTGAGAAACATGATAGTGGGGAATAAAGACAAAAAATGGCACAGATGACATAGGTGAAGAATAACTTCGAAGTTCTAATCACAAACTCAGCACAACCAAACTGAAACACTAATAGAAAAACAAAGTGGAAAAACACAACAGAATAGATAACTCAAGAGCTGTGAAACAATGTCAAACAGTTTTACACATGCTCAATGGGAATTTTGTGGAAAGAAATGAGAAGGAATGGTGCAGAAGAAATATCTAAAGACATAATGGCCAAGAATTTCTCAAACTTAATGAGACATCAAACTGAACCACAAAGCACAGAGAACACTGTACATGGTATAAACCAAAAAACAAACAAGGAAACTAACCAAACACCAAAAACAAAACAAAAGCACACCTGGGCATCTCATATTCAAATAGCTAAGAAACAGACAATTTTGAAGGCAGCCAGAGAAAAAGATACATACTACTACAGAAGTATAATGATAAAAAGAAAAAAAAAAATTGAAAAGTAAGGCATTAACATATTCTCAAAGAAGCACCTCCAAAAGTTTTATTAATACTTGTGTTTGTTTTAACACATATCCATAAATTCTTCAATGCCTATCCCTCCAGGAACTTAATCTGTCTTTTCGTAAATGAACTTAGTGACTCACTGATTAACTTGTTTCTAAGGAATAAACTATGGAAAGGGAAAAATAATAAATTTATAGTGAAGAAATCTGAATGTTACCATCTTAACCAAGTGACCAAGTTTAATATAAATGGTACTTGGGTATACAATATCATGTGTTTTCTCATACTGCTATCATATATTCCCTCATACTGATACCACGTATTCTCTCATAGGATGAGATGAGAAAGAGACATCACCTCTTTAGTATCTTTCCTCAAAATCCACAATCTCAATCTAAGCATGAAAAAGCATTGAATGAACCCAAATTGAGAGAGATTCTACAAACACCTGACCAGTGTTCTATAAGAATATCAAGGTCACGAAAGACAAGAAAAGACTGGGGAACCGTCACAGATTATAGAAGACTGAGGAGACATGATGAGTACAATATGATATCCTGGCAGAAGACTTTACATGGGGGAATTTCTGGAAGTGGTAATTTTGAGATGGCCAAGGTTTTGGAAAAAGAACCTTTCTTTGGAACACCCACTTTACTGAGAAATACATCGCTCATCTCTCCCATCTGTTCTGTGCTCCTTCTTGCTTTCTTTAGCCTCCTTCTCAATTATGTTCCAGATCAGGGAATTCTCTCTTTTGTAACCAAGTTTATAACACCAGATTAAGCTATCACAAAAGACTTCTGGAGAGAGACACACCTCAAAATAATGTGCCTATCTGCATCACTAAATTCTCAGGTCACTTTATAGTATAGGGTAAAACTTTTGACAGCAGACTTACTGTGATAATTCTGAAGGTCATGGCCATGATTTTCTTTCTGAAAATAAGAGATAATGCCATTTCTTTCTCTCTTAGAGACAAAAATTTTTCTTGGTGAGTGAGATTGTGGCAAATATATGGAACTGTACACCGTGAACTAAGGAGACATGATGACTGCAATGCGGTATCCTGGCAGAAGTCTTTATGTGGCTCTGTAGTAAGGCTTTGTCCTAAACTCTTGCTCCTCTCCAAAGGGTAGTCCTTGCTTTCTTTTACTGATCTGCCCTCCAGCTACACTGGATTTCTAAGGTGACAGTTTTCTCTGTTCTTTCTCCTAAAGATTAAGGCTTCTGTTTTGTAGGAGAGAGAGAACTGATGGGTTTAGCCAAGGTTTTCACAGCAGCTACTGTTTCTTCCCATGTCCGGAACCCTAAGAGAAGTCTTCTGCTCAAAACTTAGATCTGTATATCAGGCTACTTTTTTTTTTTTTTACATATCTAACAATTTTTTTTTTAATTTGAACACAGATATACATGGTATATTATTCCAGATGATATTTCAGACTTACTACTAAAATATCTTATGTAATTTCCTCTCAATATATGAAATATTCTGAATTGCATGACCCTATACTTCCTCCACTTACGATTTGTCTAATGTCCTCAAGGAAACTCTTGTTAGACTTTTGCTGTACACTTAGATATATTTCCCCTGGTCAACCTTCTTCATCTTCTAAACATAGGTACTTAATAATTCCACTAAATAAGAAAATAACTTCTAAAAGATTATTATTCAACACTGAAAGAATATGTTTATTTTCTAAGAATTTATTTGCAAGTAGATATTCCTTACCTTTATAAGACAAATTGTAAAAACCTTATATAGGAAGTATAAAGAAATGGTAAAAGTCTAGGATTTATAGAGACCTTGCTTTGCAATTTACTATCTGTGAAACTTTAGACCAGTCCTAAGTCTAATTAACCGAGTTAATGTTTATGGAAGAATCATATTCTAAGTATGCAATAAAGATGTTCATTTGTATCATTAATACACATACTATTATACTTCATTTATTCAACAATAAATGAATAAGTGTTTTATTTAAAACACTTATTTAGAAATTAAACATAATTTTCTTCAACTGACTTTTCCCAAACCTTTTCTCGCCATCTGCCTCTTCATACTGAGTCTGATTCATCTCTGTAACTTCATAATTTAGTTCATGATCTGAAACATAACAAGTATTCAAGAAATATTTATGAAACCATTCCAGCCATTCTCAGTTTTCTCCTTTCCTCTACTTTCAATGAAAACTAATATATTCTGACTTATGTTGTGGTAAAGTGACTCTGTAGCTCCCAGTTTCACTCTGTAATGACCTGTAGTCTTGAACAGAGAACATTTCCACCTTGAATTAGTTAAAACTTGCCAGCATTATTAAGGTAATTAATAAAAAATCATACTTTAAATTTTACATTTTCATTCAAACTTTATGATTTTTTTTCCAAAAATTGAATCGCGAAACATCCATCAACATTTAAAAGCCTGTATGATTGTTTAGATTGGGAGAGACCCGTGCTCCCTCTGCTGGTTCCATGGAGAAAGAAGCTAAGTGGAAAACCCTCTGCAGAGTCGCTGACATCCTGGGGAGCAAACACTTGCCTACCATAAGGAGGATCTCAAAATTCCAGGATACAATTGTGACTGAGTTGCTATACAACCTGAACTGAACAAAAACATCGCATTGACATGCTTGTCAGATGTGAAAGACATTATGGAAAGAGATATTTTAAATTCAAGATTTGAAAACCCTGTTATTTAATAAAAGTAAACTAGGAGAATAAAATAGTAAAAGAAACTATAGTAAAGAAAATAAAATAAAACTTGACAAGTTCTCTTAAAACGAGTGTATGAAATAAGTTTTTTTTTCTTGTTGTGAATACTTGTTAACTTTGCAACCCCAAAATAATATGTGTATAGGGTTTTAAAAGTTAAAACACAGGTCAATAAGCATTATCTCAGTTAGTCCTCATAATAATGCTGTAAGTTTTTAATAGGAAATATTATCACTGTTGTTCCTGCCATTTTAAATGGAGGTATCTCTACAATAATGCATAGCTTATTTATAGGGCCTGCAAATAAATCCCTTGATTGCTTTTATGCTTTATATATTAGTAATAATAGTTAAACTCTAATAAATGCTTACTATGGCAAGGTATTGAAACAAGCTGTTTACATGCAATGCCTTATTTAGTCCTCATAACAATACTATAAAGGAGGCACTATTTGTATTCCCACTTTATAGATGAGGAAATTAAGGCACAATTAATTTTCAGAGACAAATTGTTATTCAAGATTTTACTCCAACATCCAAAGTGAGTCATGTGAAAACTCACTAAAGCCAACTCAAATTCTTACAGTTGATAAACTGCTTGGAAATCAGAGCATTCTTTATGGAATACCATGAAATGATGATATACTTAATTCTATTTTTAAAAACTAGAAACATATTTCCTAGCAGAAAATATTACTAGAAAAGGTGTATGAGTACCAACCAAGTTATATTTATATCATATATATTTAAATATAAAATTAAAATATATATAGACTCTATTTGGAGAGAGATCTTATATCCCAGAATGCCTTTAACTCTAATAAATACCAATTTCCTATGTTTTGCAGAATTATCAATCTATTTCACTCATTTTTACAAAAGTTGAAAATTCTTCAGGATATGTTTCTGCTGTTTTCAAATCGGCCAGAATGTTTTTCAATACCCTTCTACAAGGTAAAAACTGGCATGAATTTACATGTAATGAACCTTTCCTCCTCCCCCCGTTCCCACACCGCCACTGCCACTGCTGCCGCCCTAATTAGGTACAATCTTAGGTTCAACAAGTCTTTCCTTTAGGTCCTCAAATACACTTGGTTGAAATCTTGGCTTTTCTAGTGACTTGAGCCAATACAAAAAAAACCTTTTGCTGATTCTAATTTTTGGCTACATCCTCCCCTTTAGTTTTAAATATTTTCTCTGCAAGACTACTCTGAATTTCTATGGGCAATGCACATTTTTTGGAATCATCTTTAAAATGATACAGGTCTCCACACTCCAAAAATACACAAAATTTTTTTAAAAACATTTTATCAAGTTAAAGCCATATAAGACAAACTCAGTTACCTTATAATTTGATTAAGAGCTTGCTCCGCTGTCCAACATGCAATTTTCATGCTCATTGTTTCCCAGCTGCATGCACTGAACACAATCAGCAGTAGTTACAAGGTTCGACAATAATAATTAAGAGGTAAAAACTTAGAATTCAGAAAATTCTACCCATAAACATAGCTATTTTCTGAGTATTGGGGAAAATACCGACTTAGCGAAATTTTGTAGCAAAACTCCAGTGCTCTGCAGGAGGCTAGTTTGAGAACCACAGTCTGTTTGGATTTAAATTCGTTCTCGATCATCTACCTTTCCTCCTTCCATTGATGCCCAACAGAAAACCCACAGAAATTATCATACAGGAAATTAAACTGTGTTGAATTGCTTTTCATTTTATTTTATATTTGAATAAAATTATATTAAATCAAGTGGACTTGCTCACTGGTGGTAGAGCACTGGCTGCCATCCAATTGAGTAAGAAAAAGGTCAGCTGAGTCTTAAAGAATTGGTAAAGGCTGAGCATGGTAATGTGACAGGATACATCCCCTAGCAGACCCAGACACTAGAAGAGTCAATAGTTACTCCTGGGCTCTTTTTCATAGACTCCGGCAGGTGTTCATGACAAAAATGGTGGCATGGTGGAAAACCTGAGAGTCCCCCAGGTGGTGGTACAGACCAGAAAAAAGGAAACAGCTGCTGCTATTGGGAAAGCATGAAATCCAGTTGCCCTGCCCAGACCAACTTCTCATAAATAGGAAAAGCTGTAAGCAGCTGTAAGAGGGGAAAAGAAAACCCTATAATTCCTAGACATAGGTAAAGACCTTCTTCTACCCCTGTAAGACCAGAAAACAGTACTGGGGCCAGCCCCAGGATCCTATATTGATGCCATTAGAGGTGTGTTGGCACTGCTGGGAAGAGCCAGGAAACTCTTGCTCCAGTACATCAGAGAAAGTACTCCCTCCTCCTTCACCATCACCTATATATAATTCCCATCACCAACCTACAATGACTAGAAAAGCCAGCAATTTCATTCCTAGGTATTTACCCAAGAGAAATAAAAGCTTATGTCTTTACAAAACCTACATGCAAATGTTTCTAGCAGCATCATTCGTATTTACTAAAAACAACCTAAGTGGAAACAACCTAAATGTCCATAAACCGGTGAATGGATAGCCATTCAGTGGAATGCTACTCACCAGTAAGGAGGAATGAACTACTGTTATATCCAACAGCACAGAGAAATCTCAAATGCACAAAGTGAAAGAAAACAGACACAAAAGGCAACATACTATATGCTTCTATTCATATGACATTCTAGAAAGGGGAAACTGTAATGACCAAAAGAATGTTTAATAGTTGCCTGGAGTTGGGAGGAGGAGACCGACTACAAAAAGTCACATAGAAACTGTGGGGAAATCTAAATTCTCTGAGTCTTAATTGTGGCAGTGAATATATATCTGCATATACTTGTCAAGTTTATAAACAGGATAAATTTTATTATATGTAAATTATACCTCAATAAATCTGACTAAAAAAGTCAAGAGAGATATTTTAAGCTTCATTTCTGTCATAGTCAGAGTGATTTCAAGAAATTCAGTTTACTTAAACCAGCTGTTATATAGAGTACCTACTGTATGCCATGCCATGTTATTTCTAAGAGGTGAATTAGCTGCAGCTCTGTGGGAGTACATGGAGTAATAAAATGCTTCTTAAAACATCTTCAGCAATTCAACAAGAACTATCAATGCAAAAATCTAATTCTTTAAAACTATATGGAAATGAATTACATTTTAGAGCTTGTGGGCTACAGCTCAAGAGGTTCTTAGAAGAAATTTTTTAAACTAAAAGACATTTATTGAAAAACAATACAAATTTTAAAAATATATTTATTAAATGCTTAACTCAAAAAGCAAACAAAAAGCCCTCAAATAAACAAAAGGAAAGAAAGATGTAAGAACAAAAGAAACTATGCATTAAAATAAGTTTAACAGATTAAGTTAATTGTTTTAGTGCACAAATGTTTCTGTTGTTGGTATTTATATATAATATGTATTGTTAATCACTGAGAGATTATATAGTATACAGCCTTTCCTAAACTAATTTGACCACTAAATCATTTGTGTGTGCATGTGTGTGTGTGTGTGTGTGTGTGTGTGTGTGTGTGTTTGTATGTGTGTGTGTGTGTGTGTTTATACCCGGCTTACATCTAATGATCCACAGGAGAAATTTTAGGAAACACTAATCTACTGCTTACTTAAATTGTTTAACTTTTCTGAGCTCCAATTTACCTCTCTAGAAAAAAAAAATCAAACTGTAGTTTCTCTCCTCATCTCTATCTCTGGAAGTCTAGTTGATTCTCGAGAGTGGAGAGAACAATAAAGTTGCATAAAGTAAAAAAAAAAAGTTTTAGAAACGAGCATAAAAAAAAGTACTAGCTGTATTATGTGAAAGTTTCTGCAAACAAAAAGTGGGAAATCTACTAGAAAAGTGGAAAAGGGGAAATTATTTGAGAATCCAGATAATAAGCATTGTTTTAAAGTTAAATAAAAGCAGTGAAGATAGTAATGCTGAGAAAATAGTGTTCTAAATGATGACCTTCCTTTTCTTTTTTCCTTAATAGTATTTAACTTAAGTGACATGTGAGACTTTCTCTTCTATGTGCATGACTTCCAGGTTTTTTGACAAAGCTAGCAGACTCCAGTTCACTCAAACCATAAACATTTATCAGGAACTTAAGAGCAAATACACTCTCTGAATGGGCTGAATTTGGTCTGCTTTCCTAATCATAACCTTCCCAACTTCTGAATCACATTTAATGTTATTACTTCTTAATAATAATAAGCAAACTACTATTTTAAATTTTCAACTTGTTTTTTTCTGACACACTTTTCTAGCAAAATACCAGGTAAATTGAGCTGTGCTCTTTTATCTAAACTAGTTCTGTTTATTTAGGAAATTGATGTAAAAAAAATTTTTAACCTGATGCTATTTGAAATATCAAATAGGTGCTGCTGCTTCTTAGGAAAAAAATAATTGGGAACTAGGTGATAAAGGCATATTTATTTTAATGTCATCCTGACATGTGCTAAAATGGAAAAAAATATAAGAATCTGTTCACTCTCTAATAGAAATGACATCATAAAACTAAAGATTTGGTAATACTGAGCAACAGTCCATGAGAAATTGGTTATTATCATCACTCAGTGCCTAGTTTGCTAGTTAATGAAGTGAGAAGAAATCAAAAGTGGTTAATAATCCCATAAACTGATAATAATCAAATCATTATAATGGTAATTACAGAATTAAGGAGATTGTAACTATGAAAATAAAAATAAATATAAAATCACTGCTTTTGTTCTATGTGTTTATGGTAAAGCTTATATTCTAAAGCTACAAAGGGCTCAAAAAAGATTGCACTTTTCCCTCAGAAACATCTTTTTTTAAAAAAAATCAGGTTGAGTGGGTTTTAATAATAGCATGTAAATATATTTATTCTTGTTTTGCCACATAATTTTAAGAAAGACACTCTCAATTTATTGAGATTTTTAATTTCCTAGACATTTATATATACTCACAGGAGAAGTCATTACTAAGACAAACTATTTTCTGATTATGTTGTAAACTTAACTCTATTAGATTTACAACTTGGTTCTTAATCTCTTGCTTGTATTTCCAAGAGCTAAATCAACTGTTTTTGTTCTACATTGTTGATACAGATATTTTTGTTTATTTATATGACACTAACAGATTTTTTCTAATTCCACATTTTAATAATAACATAACCTCAGAACTATTGCCTCTTTTCATTGGATTTGTCAATCATTAGAACATTATTCTTTTGGCAAAAGGTATGTTGCTAAGAATTTAACCTAATGAAGACAATATAGTCTCCATTATGTTCTGAGAACAGAAAAGCCTCCACAAACTTTTTAATTCAAATTTACTTTTTCCTGAACATAAGGTAATTTACTCTGATAGCAAAAAGTTTGAAAATTCTGGGAAAAAATCTAAAGAAAGGTAAAGAATTAGTATAGTCTTACATATCAAAGCAACTGATACTAATTTGTATTTCTGCCTCTCATCTATCTTCTTTAAATAGTTAAAATTATAGAAATATGCAAATATGTTTTATGCTATTTTTATTTAAAAAGATTAAAAATAATCACTTTGCATACCATCTATAACTGCACTTTATTATATGAAATGGTTCAAGCATAAGTAATTTTACTATTATATCACTAATAGTTTTTTTTTAAGTTTTTCTAAATCTTCATGATTATATCATGAAGATATCTTTGGGTAGAATAAAATAATAATAAATAGTCTGAGCAGATATGAAGCAAATATAAGTTCAAATCCTGGCTCAGCTACTTAGGAGTTTTGGTAAGAAGTGAATTACATTAGGTAAATCACATGGTAAGCAAGCAATGAATGAAAGCTATGATTATAATAAAGCTTTTCCGAGATTTAAAAAATATTTTTAAAAAAGTGTTTTGATATCACATGTGCCTTGAGATTGGCTTTCTTCATTAAGCATTGTAAGCATTTATAAAGATTTTCATTCATATTGTCAAATTACTCTCCAAAGTGGCATATTGATTTAAGCTCTCACAAACGTTATATGAGAAGTGATTCTCAGCAATACGGATATTCTCATATTTTTTAACGTAATAGGTAAAAAATTTATTTTATTTTAACTTTTATTCTTTTGGACATTTAGTAACATTATATTTATAAGCATTTATTAATCATTTGTACCTTTTAAATAAATTATCTGCTCATGTCTTTTGTCCATGAATATACTGAAATCATATCAATTTATGTAACTGCTTTAAAAATTAAGGTTATTAACAATTTTTCATATGTGTAGTTAAGTAGCTTATTAGTTTCTGTACAATTAAATTTGTTCAAATACTCCTAATACTGAGAAATTTTATATTTTTCTATGCTGAAAACTATTATTCTTGTCCTCTATGAATTCTTTCTTTCTATCTAGAAATTGGAAAATAATCACTTTTTATTACTACTAAGTCATATTAAATTTGATAACGTATAGTTACCTTTTTAATCCTGATAAAACATATTTTGGTTTATGCTGTTAAATGAGAATCTAAGTTGAAATTTTTTCCAAGTAGATAAACAATTACCCAAATAAGATTTATAAACGAATCCTTCTCTTTCTTATTGATCTGCTGAGTCCTTTGGTGTAGGAAACTTTTATACATAATAAAATTTAATTTTAAAAGACATCAATATTAATCAAAATGTTATCTATTGTACCTGATCTGCTTTTAGAGGAAAAGCTGGGATTAAAGATACCTGCACCCCTCACCCAAATTATCTCTATTATTTGCTGAGTTTAGGAGATTTCCAAGACCAGAAAGGAGGACGCACAAAGGAAAACAGAGAGTAGCTAAAAAATATTTTTGTACATTTAAATTCATGGTCAGTCCTTTTCTCTTATTTTGCCCACAATTAGCCTGATTATAAATAAAATGAGATAGATTATAGAAAACATTTACCAAGTACTTAGAGTGTTCTGGGTCCTTTTATTAACTCAAAGCCCCATGAGATTAACATTCTTTTCTTAATTTTACAATAATGTATATGCATATAGTAATTTTAATTAAACTGCCCAATACTACAAAATCAATATGTAGCCAAAATAGTGTTTGAACCCACGTCACTCTGAATCAAAAATTGTTGAAAAATAGCCTTATAGTTGGAAAGAAAATCTCTGTCTCTCTCTCTTCTCTCTCTGTCTGTCTCTCTCTCTCAAAGATTATTTCTTTCTTGGAATGGTATTATCTTAATATTAGCAAACTGCATATAATATATACTCTAATTTGAACTTTTATATTTTTCAACGGTAAGTGTGCATGTGAGCTTGAAAGTCTTGAAAGGGATGAATCTTATATTCAGAATATGGGAACTCTGCAACAAAGGGTGCAGAATCCTTCAGAAGGTTAAGTGGGGATGCAACTACATCTCAACAGATCAGCAAGGTCAGTGAGGATAACATAAAAACAGATAATACTAGTTATGGTTTAAAAGATGCAAGTACAGTGTGAAATAGAATACTAACAATGGAATTCCCTCTTTACTGCCACCACCAATGACCATGGCTTAAGTCCCTCAGAGTCTTAACTCAGGGGAAAGAAAAAAAAGAAGGTAAAACTGACTGTGACAGTTTTACAACATGAATTGACTGAATCATCAGTCAAATAAATTTGACTGAATTTTTATATTTAATTTTCTGTGTCATGAAGAATGGGGGTTAAGCTTCAACATTTTAAATAAGCTATAGAAAATAATTGTAAAATTTATAATAGACATCCATAGAACTGAGCCCAACTCAACCTAGGTTAAAAGAGACTACTGTGAAGAACAAAAGCAGAGCCAACCTGCAGGGACGCTGGAATAGAGAACAAGAAATTGAAAAATTAGTCTTCTCTCTGTGGCTCACAGGGACCCAGGTTTCCTTCCTTATTTTCTCCTTAGACAGCTACATGCTGCTTTCTCTCCTGGCCTCATCCTGGACAGGGGTGGTGTCAGTCAAGAAGTCTTCGACTCAATATTGGTGGCTCCTGCTATTTCAAATTCCATTTCCTCCTTCCTTGCTTGACGTTTCTGACTTAATGTACTCCTACTGATTTCTTACTCATTTCACTCTTCTTTTCTCTTTGCCAGCACTATTTCCTCTATTTTATACTCCAATGTTAATGTCATTTATATTGTCATGTGGTAGAGATAAAACCCATATATTCCATGTGTATGTGTTTATAGATATACATGTATTTGGCATACATAACACTGGACCCATGGATTATATGAGGTAAATATATTCTCAGTCTAAAACATATGTTTTGCAAGAAGCATAACATATGTCTTTTTCTATAATTCAGCTTACTTTCTATTTTGAGTCTTCATTATGCTATAGTGGTAGAAACTCAATGTTAACCAGTTTGTGCTCACATTCCTCCCTTTCCTCAAGATTAGCCAAACTTTTAGGGATTTGTGTAGTGTCGAGAAATTGGAGTATGGCTCCCAAATGTCTTCACTTTGTTCCTTCCAGATTCATTCTTGACCTATCTTCACCTTACTCTACGCTCTGGAGCTTGAACTGAATGGAGCACTTTGATAGGATTCTCTTCCTTCTGGCTTTCATATGAAATTATCCTTTTCTATTTGATTTATTTTTTCTTCTGTTTTCTAGAATCATGCGTCTTAGGCCTAGTGGTGGTAACAAGTTCCTGCGGCTGGCTCTAGATTCCCACATTGTACACTGTGCTCGCACCTTTATTATTACTTTTTTTAAAAAATAAATAATCTATCCCCAAATTATCCTACTGTGAGAGTGCCAGCTATTTCTTGCTGTGATACATTCGTAGATGTCTGTGGTCCACATTGAGATACTGAGATACATTTTAATCATCTGGTTCCTAATTGTCAGATCATTGTCATAGTTACATGTTTCAACAGTAACATCTCTCAGGTCTGTTCACTTCACCCTGCAGGCCTTTTATCTTTTGCTGCTGCTATTTCCATGTTGTGCTAAAGACTAGCCATGTCTATGGGGTTGTCAGGGCCCTGTTTACCTGTATCATATGTGCACTCATTTCCCCTCTTTATCTGAGTGTGCAGAGTCCAGGAAGATCCCTCCATCTAGGACCCATCCACATCTACACACATCTTCCTCTATCTGCCGTAGGCAACTTACACCAGGGAGAATGTCTGAGTGGTGGGAGATGAAAAGAGAAAGAGGGTCCATAAAACACTGAGAGACAAAAACTATGTGTCATAATATAATAGAGAGGTGTATTAGGTGTGTTAATATAGGTATTTAAATATCACCACTGTGGAACAAATGAACGTTCACATAGCCACAGAACCATTTAGCTTGCAGGTTCTAAAAATAAGAAGTTAAACATTTCTATTGCCAAATGCCAGACTTCTCATTTATATCACAAGTTATACTTTAAAAATCACTTTGCATGTAGAAACTAACTGGATCTTCAAGGCAACTTTAAGAGTGTTATAGAATATACTTCATGTTATAGGTGGAATTGTGTCCCTCCAAAATTTGCGTATTAAGGTCCTAACCTCTAGTACCTCACAATGTAACCATAGTTATAAGGTCTTTAAAATGGTAATTAAGTTAAAATGAAGTCTTTAGAGTGGTTCCTAATCTAATACAACTAATGTCCTTACACGAAGAAGAAATTTGGACACAGGCATGAATATATTCAGAGGAAAGATCAGGTAAAGACAGGAAAAATACAGCCAAAAAGAGGCTTCAGGAGAAACCAACCTTGTTGACACTTCCATCTTGGACTTCTACTTACAGAATTGTAAGAAAATAAATTTCTATTATTTAAGCCACTAGTTCATGTTTCTTTGTTACAGCAATCCTAGGAAACCAAAAGCCATTTTATAGATCAGAAAAGTGAAGTTTAGAGAAGTTAAATAGCCCTTTAAAAACTCACAGGTTGTCTTACAGTAAATTATTTAGTTATTACACTAGTCATCCCAATACTTAAATTCACCTTATATTATCTTTCTCATGAGATAATTGCAAAGTGCTCTGCAACTGTATGATATTATTTTCATATGAGAATATTCATGAGAATATGTGTATCAACTTCTTCAAAGTCAAGGAATGCATCTGTGGGCTTAGGCCACCAGGTTGTGGCTGCCTCTGGGCCATTTCCAGATTCCCTGCTCCCCTCCTCCCTCCACTCCATCTGCTGCCTTTCCACTCCTTTCACACTCCCTTTCAATTTCCTGAATTACAGGTCCATTCAGATACTGTGCAAAGAGGGAAAGAAGTAAGAGAAGAAGCCTATAGCAGCAAGTGAACTGCACTAAAATACTGTGAGGTATGTAAAGGAGAGGACATATTGCAAGTATTAAGTTCTCAAAATGTGGCTAGGCTGAAAAGAATGAAGAAAGAGTGAAAGCAACAGGAATTTCCAATTTTTCTCTGAATTCAAGCATGAGAGACTGAGACTATGTAGTGCAGTAGGTATAAGGACAAGGTGAAAATGAGAAAGTTTGAGTTATGGTCTCAGATCTATGGATTCCCTATCAAAAACTCTGGGCAAATTAATTATTGGGCTTCTGTTTCCTTGCTAACAAAGTGACTACATTATAGTCAAGTTTCCTTCTAGCTCTAACATTTGGTGAGATTTTTACCTGACATTGAGATTTTGTGTTTTTCACAAAAGTATAAAATCGTACCATATGCTTCAGCAGCCATTTGAACTTCAATGTCAAGTTTTGATGCTCATCAAGAGTGAGTTTAAAAATAAAAATAAAAAATCCCAATTGTAAAAGTGTTATTCTGAAATCAATCTTATTCAGTTTCAATAAGATAAGGGAAATTTTGGTTTAATGACTTATTTAACTGTAACCATAGCAAATGTTTCATTCATTTATTCATTTGTTTAATCAAAATTAAAGGAACACCTACTATGGGCTACATCCTTACTAACTATGTCTACCCTTAGGAGCGCATGGTCTCTCTAGTGGGAACAGAGACAATATAGTGTGAAAAATGCTATGGATTGTGTTGGAATGCAGGTAAGCTCACAGTGGCATGAAGCCTATAAAAGGCAGAAAGGACATCTAGCCCAGTTCTTGCAAGGAGGATAAATTGGATTCTATTAAGAAAAAAAGAATGATGTGCACAATGTCCTAGAGAAGCCTGGACATAGGTACAGAATCATAATGCAGGAACTCAGTCTATCAACAGGTCTGGGTATTTTGACCACTAAATCATAAAAGACTCTCATACACTGCTTATAAGTGGGCCCAAATATAAAGTGCAATTTCTTGGTTATTTGCCACTTGGTTTCTAAGAGATGAGAATCCTATATATCAATCTCTGGTACTTATATCCTGCTCTGCTCTAGGAAGCAAACATGCCTAAAATCGCAGAAAATTAGATTCAGGAAAGCCCTTAAAAATCAGCTGGTTCAACCCACTCACTCAGAGATAAACTGATTGCTCTTAGGTCTCATAGAAACTAAGTCAAATCTCGATCCCAAGTATCTAGACTCTCATTTCAATGTTTTTTAGTTTTTGTTTTTTTCCTACTGAATCTCCCTGTAATTCCTACCAGCCTTCCTACATTAACTCAAGAGAGTGAAGTCAAGCGTTTTCTGTCATTCAGTTAATCAAGTAAATAATCATTTAGAAGGCATGCGAGACCTATAAATGTCTTGGAATCAACCATGACTATATGCCAGTTGTGCTGCTAAATATATTTATCTGCTTATTCCAAATTCTGAAATATCCCTTCTTTTGGAGTTGTCTGACTAGAAAGACCCATGAATGTGGACAGTGAATAGACATTGTAATAATTCCCCCAGAGCCAAGTGAGGAAGTAGATTGAAGCAGATGACAGCAAACATTGATTTATGGTTCATCCGTCAGATATTTCATAGGCACCTGATATGTGCCAGGCACCATCCCAGGCAGCATCAGTGAAAAATAGGGTAACTGAAATAAAACAGTGTCCTGGCCCATGTGGTGCTTATCTACTGATCAAAACAAACTATAAACAAAGAAACAAATATACATAATTACGGTGTCAAATAACAATAAGTATATGACAAAGTTTCAAAATGCAGGAGGTGAAAAAAGTTTTCCTTAAATTTTGAAGGAACAGAAAGTGCAGTGAGAAGAAACTGTAATGACTCACTTTCAGAAAAGAGAGATGCTTGGATATATTGAATGCTTTCACATTCACCTGCCTCTGCACATGGAGTCATTCTTAGAAACGTAGTGGGAAGAAGTAGGAGGCACTCAAATTTCTTCTCGAGTGTCAAGAACCACCCTCTTTAACTCTTAGACTGGTTTTTAGAAAAACATCAAACACTTTCTTTCCAAGCACCCAGCACTTTCTTCTCCCAACATAAAGTATTCTGTGTGTTTTTATACTTTTGGGCAGTAGTTCTTTTAATATTCCTACAAGAGCTCACAGTCCTTTTTGAATATTTGACTTAAAATAAAGACTATCCCTTCTCAAAATACCCACAAATACCTACATAGAAAATGTAGCATTAAATTTCAAGTGGTTCATTGAAGACTCATCAGTGATCATTGTCCTGGATAATTCTTAAAAAATCATATTTTTTTTGCATGATTGGGAGTGGGTTTAACTGATGGAGGCACATGGGAACTGGAATTCAAGAGACTTCCAGTTTAAACATTGCACATATTCGGAGACTTCTCAGCCAGAGGCCTTTGAATTGCCAGGTTGTACTTCTCAGGGAACAGAATTCATATGTGTTGACTTCTGGTTCTTGAAGACCAAATAGGATTTCAATTCTGTTCATTTAAAAAACAATTTTAAATGTATATGTGAAATTACTTACTAAGAACAAAGTAAATACAACAATAAAATTCTTAAAACATATTATGTTTTACAAAAACATAATTACACATATTATATATAGATTTCATAATTAAGAAATTCTACCCAGATATTAGAATCATTTTTAAAAGACTGATGTTCAGGCCCATATCAGATAGATTAAATCAGGATTTCTCAGGGTAGGGCCAAGTAATTGGTGATGTTTAAAATCTCTGCAAATAATTCTAATAAAGAGGCTGGACGAGGCCCTGGGCATCACTTTTAGAAGGGATGATTGATCTTCATGCACTGAGAAACTGGCTTTACCAAATTAAGAAGAGGAATGCTTAAAACTAAACCCAACTGGTTATAGAGTTTATTCAGTTTATCTGAACTCAAAGCCCAATAATTCTGATAGTTCTGAATAGTCCTAACATTTCAAAGAATATATGAAATATACGAAACCCTATCAATAGATAGTTGAGGACATGGTTCCATAGTGTAGCAGTTAACACATCTACTTATTTACTTTACACGCAGTAGGTCCTAGGTTCACGCCCCAGTAGAGCCATGGTCTATTGTTTATGGCTATGCCACCCTGAACAAGCCTAATGTCTGATTTTGGAAGCTAAGCAGGGTCAGGCCTGGTTAGTGCTTGGATGGGAGACCACCTAGGAAGACCAGGTGCTGTAGGCATATATAATGATAAAATAATAAAAATAAATAAGTAGATAGTTGATTTCCTCATATGGTTCTAGACAAACATAAATACCTGTGAGCAAAGATTCTCCCAACTCCTTCCTGGAATTCAAGTACCTAGCATAGAGCTTGGCACATAAAAGGCTTAATGTTTGTGGCATTAAGCAGACTCCATTTTGGTCCTTGCTTCATCCATCAAAGATATAGAGAAAAGAATCTCATGATCACTCAGTAGGTGTCTAATGAGGCATTTAACTGCACTCTTGAGAAACAATGTTATTAAATTTATTCCTTTTTAAAATATTGATTATCTACCATGTGCCAATATTATAGTTGGTGCTGAGAATGGTAATGATAATTTAATCATTTGAAAATTCTTTCTGACATCTTTCTTTAAACAATTATTGGAACTCAGTTACAAGAAGTTTAAGAGGCACTCAAGACCAGAGTTAATGGTTGAGAGTAAACTGGTATTCCTATCTTCTAATTCTCAATGTGATACTATTTGGGGGGAGCAAAGTATGTCACTTTAATTACATGTAAATTTAAGATAATGAGACAATTTTAAGAGCATATAATTGTGTCAGACAGAAGTTACAATATGCATCGGTCTGCATATATGTTCTATCAGTTTTGTGTAAGTAATGTGAGATTAGAAATAGATTTTCTTGCTTTCAATTTTATATCCCACATGTAAGTGAAATCATATGGTTCTCAACTTTTTCTGTTGACTTATTTCACTTAGCAGGATAATCTCAAGATTCATCCATATTGTTGCAAATGGCAATATTTTATCTTTTTTTATGGCTGAGTAATACTTCATAGTATATATGTACCACATCTTCTGTAGCCATTCAGTTCTCAATGGTACTTTGGTTGTTTCCATGTCTTGGCCACCGTGAGTAATGCTGGAATTAACGCCAGGATATGTATATCTTTATAAATAAATATTTTTAATTTTTTTAGGGGGGTACTCAGAAGAAAAACTGCTAGGTCACGTGATAATTCTATTCTTAATTTTTTGAGCATCCTCCATACTGTTTTCCATAGTGACTGTACAAGTTTACATTCCCACCAGCAGTGCATGAGGGTTCCTTTTTTCCATAAACTCTTCAATACTTATTATTACACACACTTGTTATTACTTGTCCTATTGATGATAACCATTCTAACAGGTGTGAGGTGAGATCTCTTTGTGGTTTTGATTTGCATTTTCTTAATGGCTAGTGAAGTTTAGCATTTTTTCATATGCCTATTGGTCGTTTGTATGTCTTCTTGGGAGAAGTATCTGTTCAGGTCCTCTGCCCATTTTTTTAGTTGAATTGTTTTTGTTGTTGTTGAGTTGTATGAGTTCTTTATATATTTTGGATGTTAGCTCCTTTCAGAGGTATTGTTTGCAAATATCTTCTCTCATTCAGTTGGTTGCCTCTTTGTTTTGTTGACAGTTTTTTTTTGTTTTATTTTTTTGTGTGTTTGTTTGTTTGTTTTGCTATGCAAAAGATTTTAAGTTTGATATAGTCTCATTCTTTTATTTTTGATTTACTTTTCTTGCCTTTGAGGTCAAATTTATAAAATTCTCTCTAAATCTAAGGTCCATGAGTTTAGTACCTATGTTTTCTTCTATACAATTTATTGTTTCAGGTCTTATGTTTAAGTTTTTGTTCCATTTTGAGTTAATTTTGGTGTACAGTGACAGGTAGCAGTCTAGTTTCATTCTTTTGCATGTGACTTTCCAATTTTCTCAGCCATTTGTTGAAGAGACTTTTTTTTCTCCATTGTATGTTTTTGGTTCATTAGTCAAAAATTATTTGCCCTTATATACAGGGTTTATTGCTGGATTCTCAATACTGTCCCTTTGGTCTGTGTGTTTGTTTTTCTATCAGTACCATGCTGTTTCGAACAAGACAAGCAAAAAAACACTTACAGACACAGACAACAGTTTAGTGGTTCCTAGAGAGAAAGAGACGGGGAGAGAAAGGTAAATAAGGTAAAGGGAATCAAATATATAGTGAGAGAAGGAAATTTGACTTTGGGTAGTGAACACATAATGCAATATACATATGACATGTTGTTGTACTGTACAATTGAAACCCATATGATTTTGTTGGCCAATGTCACCCCAATTTAATAAAAAAATAAAAAGAAAAAGAAAAATTTTGTTCATGTTTCTGTTCAAATGAATTTTGTATTTAGAGTGAATGATATCTAGTTCTGTGTAAAAGTAAAAAAAAATTGTCTCTGAGACTTGAGGAGAATCAGTGAGGTAAGTAAAGCAAAGAGAAATTTGAGACTGGCACACCAGGCTTAAAAAAGAATAGAGAGGATATGTTGATTTCAAGATGAGTCTATTCTCAAATAAAAGTATGCAATTGTTCAGAGATTTCATTTATTTATATAGCTTATTATAAGAATGTATAAAATCTGGAGGAAAAAGGACCTAGGAATTGCAGTTACTAATCACCTCTCTGACCTCATCTCCTTCCTATCTTCCTGTCCTTCTCTATTCTCCAACAGCTCTGGCTTTCCAGCCATTCCTCAGGACATTTCTACTTGGAATTATCTTTCTCTAACTCTTCATAAGGAGTATTTATTCCCTCTTTCAATCTCTGCTTAATATTCCCTCCCAGAAAAAACTTTTCTGCTCACACTCCCTAAAACTGAGTTCCTGGGTCCCATCCTTCCCTTATGTTCCTACATTGCTCTAATAATATCAAATGCTGGTAGAGCAGCAGGAACTCTCATTCATGTTAGTGGGATTACAGTCACTTTGAAAGACAGTTTGGCAGTTTCTTACAAAACTAAACCTAATCTTACCATGTGATCAAGCAATTATGCTCCTTGGTATTGACCCAAAGAAGTTGAAAACATGTCCATACACAAACCTGCACAAAGATGTTTATAGCAGCTTTATTCTTAATTGCTAAAATTTGGAAGCAACCAGAATATCCTTTAGTAGGCGAATAGATAAATAAACTCTGGTACAACCAGACAATGAAATATTATCCAACACTAAAAAGCAATGAGCTATCAAGCTTTAAAGACATATAGAGTTTAAGTTTAAGTGTTTCCCCATCAGTAAAACATATATTCCTCAAAGCATAGCTGAAACAACTTAATATGATATCACAGAAAAAGCACCTGGCATAAGTTTTCTCATTGCTGGAAAAAAAAATTACAGATGAGTAAGAGAAGAAGGTTAAAAAAATCCTGCAGTACTGGATTGTAGTCAGTGATATCAGTATGAACTCATTTTATTTTAATACATTGGCAGATAGATACAGGAGTAACTGTAGATATTTGTGTATACGTGGTTTAACATACATACAGCTATTTCCTAGTTCTATTAGCAGAGAGGGCCTCCAACATTGATGTTCCAGTAGCCATCAACATATCTAATGTCCAGATGTGAGTTTCTAAATACCACTGTCCAATAAAAGAAATTAGAATTCCCTAGAGAGATGGAAGATGCTAAAACTGGAGCAGAAAATTTGACCATCTTATAAAGATGTAAAGAAAGTGCTTTTAAAAAATTGTAAAGAATGGATACATGGCAAAAGGACATGAAAACTAACCTGAAAAAGCTCTAAATGGCCAAAGCTGAAATGATTTGAACAACAGAATAAAGTTAGTATTGAATTATGACTCCCAAAATAAAATAACTATCCAAAGGCCCATACTGATCTACACAAATGATTGAATCCATAAACAAATTCGGGAGAAGAGATAATTATATTCCTTACAAGAAAATTTCAAAGGATAAATAGAAAAGGAATGAGGGAAAAATAACATCACCATTCAAAACAGTAACAACTGCTATAGGCAAGATCTGTAGATGAATGTTTAAATTGGAAGGTGAAACTTTATGGAGCAAAGGATATTTCCTTAGCCTCAAAGTATTGCCTCCCAAATATTTCTTAATTACTGCAGTATTTTTTAAAAATGTTAAATTTATAGTAACTCTTTAGTGAAGAAACCTGGGAGAGACCATCTTAACCAAGTGATTAAAGATTACATCCCAGTCATAAGTCATGTTACTATGATGTACCCAATATCTGATGTGGAGAACAGAACATACCACCTCTGTGGTATTTTTCCACCTATAACCCAAGTTTAATCATGAGAAAACATCACATATATTCAAATCAGGGACATTCTACAAATACCTGAACAGTACTCTTCAAAAATATTAAGATAACAAAAAGCAAGGAAAGTCCGAGAAAATGTCATAGTTTGGAGAAGACTATGACAGCATGATGACTAAATGCAATGTGCAGTATCCTGAATCGAATCCTAGAACAGAAAAAAGGACATTAGTGGAAACATTGATGAAATCTAAATAAAATCTACAGTTTAGATAATTGTGTACACTGATCATTCTTAGTTTTAGAAATGTGCCATGGTTATGTAAGATGTTAATATTAGGAGAAATTGAATGAACTGTATTCAAGAGTTCTGCATCCTATCTGTACAACTATTCTGTAAATCTACAATCATTTTAAAATAAAAAGTTAATAACCAAACGAGGACTTGGCTTGCTATACAGGCTCAATAAATTATCCTTAATAATAGATCCTATTATCTATCACCATAGCCTTTAAAGGTGACACCTTTTGAATTGATTACACCAGGGTTCCCCAATCCCCAGCCAGGAAGCAGTAGCAGTCCATGGCATGTTAGGAACTGGGCTGCACAGCAGGAGGTGAGCAGCAGGCAACTGAGCAAATCTTCATCTGTATTTGCAGCTGCTCTGCAGTGCCAGCATCACCACCTCAGCTCCACTTTACATCATCAGGCATTAGATTCTCATAAGGAGCACCAGTCCCTGGTGCCAAAAAGGTTGGAGACTGCTGGATTACACAATTCACTTTCCTCTTTTCAGAAAACTTCCTCCCCAGGCTCAAAAATCCCTTTGATTATAATGAGAAGTCTACAAGTAATCCATTAGCAAATATGATGCTTCCTACCACAGGCCTCTCTATATGCCCTGCCCTGTCATAATTAATTGAACCAGGAATAGGTACTTGACCCAAATTGAGCCAAAGAACCCCTTCTTCATGGAATTTGAGATTTTAGTTACATCTATGTGATTTCTTGAATGAAGGAAATCTACTTAAAAGCTCTATGAAGCTATTTTCTGATATCTGGCCTGGGAAGCAGGGATGCCATTTTTTTATGAACTAGATGTTTGCATTTCTCCATAATTCATATGTTCAAATGCTTAACCCAGACTGTGATGATATTAGGAGGTGGAGCCTTTGAGAGGTTATTAAGTCATAAGGGTATTTCTCTCTTTAATGGAATTAGTGCCTTTATAAGAAAGAGACCCCAGAGAACTTTTCTACTATCTTTCTGCCAAGTGAGAATACAATGAAAAGTCAGCAGTATGCAAACTGGAAGAGAGTCTTCATCAGAACCTGACCACTCTGGCCCCCTGATCTTGGAATTCCAACCTTCAGAACTGTAAGAAATAAATTTCTGTTGTTTATGACTTACCAGTTTACACTATGTTTTAGCATCCAAAACAGACTAGGCACCATTCTATGGCAAAGAAGCAGAATGAAATAGATATGCTTTGAGAGACAGAACTGATAAACAAGGAAAGAGAGTATTACTTGAGTCCCTGTGGAGCTCTAATTTTTAGTCCCCAATGGTTCCTAAAGCCTAGATGCTTGCCTACCCCTAGATTCCATGAAATACCCCCTTATATTCTTTTCTCTTTAGAAATAAACTGGCTATATTTGGTTTCTGTTAATATAACTTAAAAAATGCTAATTGATACAATTACTGTGTAGGAAAAGACATGTATTTAGAGTTGTTTTCTGTTGTATTTGCTTTTTAATAGTCAAGGTCAGTAATTTTTTTTTTAGTCATAGTGCATATAAACTATCTGGTTATATTACTCTATCCTTACATTATTTTACATGTTTTTAATTCTGGTCATTTTTTTTTATTATTATTCTGTGCTTGCTCTCTGAAATGCCTTTACTTTATCTCATCATGTCCAAATTCCATCCATACTGTCAGGCTTGGTTTAAATACCATCTCTTCCATGTAGTCTTCCCTGCTACTTACCTAAAATTATATATATCCCATGTTTCTTTATCTACGTCTTTTATTTTATTTATTCTTTTTTATATTTGCATAATCATTTACTTGCACTTATTGTTTTCCCTCTTGATATGAAGCTACTTGAGATTGGCTTCTCTGTTCTTATGCAGACAGCATTTCAAGAAACATTTGTATAATAGGTAAATATATAAGTTAATTGCAACTACTTGGAAAGGATAGAAATGCAAGATAGTAATGACATTTATCTGTATTCATTTACTGTACTTAATACAACAATTATTTTTAAGATGTAAAGCTATCTCACACATTTAAAAGAAAATATTGGAGAATATCTTCATCACCTTGGGTTAGGCAAAGATATCTTAAACAGGACACAAAAAAGCACTAGTAAAGGAAAAGTTGATATATTATACTATAATAAAATTAAAAATTTCAGTTTATGAAAAAATATCATTATGTGAGGGAAAAGGTAAGCCATAGGGTAGGAGAAAATATTTGTGAGATATATAAAACTCAAACTCAGACATAAAAAAATGCCCTACAAATCATTTTTTAAAGGGACAAACATTTTTTATGAAAAATAGGCAAAAGACTCTATCAGATACTTCACAAAAAGGGATATCCAGGTGGCCAATAAACTTATGAAAATGTGCACATTATTAGCCATCAGGGAAATTATGCATATTAACCCACAGTGATATACCACAAAATACACACCAAAATAGTTAAAATTACAAAGATAGAAAGTCAAGTGTTTATAAAGTAGTTGAGGAAGCAAACAAAAATGCTATTAAGAGTATAAGCTGATTTAAGTATTTTAGCTAACAATTTGTCAGTATCAGCTAGAATTAGATATGGGCATAGTCTTTGACCTACATAATGAATGCATGCAAGTGCTCATCAAAAGACATGTGCAAGAATCTTTGAAACCTCATAATAGCTAAAACCTGGAAACAAATACCCAACAGCAAATGGATAGTCATATGTCACATTCATACCAAGGTATATTGTACAGCAATTTATTACTGCTAATTCCAAAAATATGAATGAATTGCATAAACATAATGTTGAGGGGGGTTTTGTTTTTGTTTTTGTTTTTAAAAAGCAGGCACAAAAGTTTTCCTAAAGTAGGATTCAACTTATGGGAAGTTCAATACCAGGCCAAATTAATTAATGGTGTTGAAAAGCAGATTGTGGCTATCTTTTTCAAGGGATAGTGACTAGGAGGATGAAGAAGGAAGTTTCTAAGGTGTTGGTATACTCCATTATTTTTCAATCCAGAGACTGACTATAAAGATGTGTTCATTTAGTGAAAATCCATCAAGTTGTAAATTTATCATTTGTATAAACAATTCCATATGATTTTTATATTTCAAAAAAGATTTTTAAAATAAAAGGTTTCCACACTTTATTTGTAGTGACAATCTTATTGCTTTAGGCATTATGCCAAAAAGTTTTATATATATAAATTACATATCCTTTTAATAGCATAAAAACTATTAAAATTGATATTTTTGTATTATACCTTTGAGATTTAAAAAGTAGAATTACACAATGATTTATTCAGGGTAGAAATATGAGCAATAATAAATGTTTATTGATTTTAAAATTATGATGGTTTGAGAATTTAAATCAGAGTTTCAGTATGCAAAAGCAATTCATTTGTTCAAATGACCTTGGTGTTATGATTAGCTGGGAATTTGATTAAGCAGAGGTATATGTCATCATCTTGCAATATGAAAGTGTTTTCCCTATGAGCCTTTTTTTACCCTTGGTGTATGTGACCTGGGGTTTTCTGGGAATGTCCTTAACCTTATAAACTTATTTGGAAAAGTAAAATCCACCTAGGTGGGTTGTAACTCGAACAAAGTGATCAGAGGAAGAACCAGAATTAAGTATTATGAATCTGCCTAAACCAAGAGACAAAATATTCACTGTCTGTATTCTGAAGAAATCTTTTATAAAGATGTTTTGACTTTTTTTTAGTTTTGTTGTTCATTTTTCTTTCTTAGAATGAACTCAAAACAACCCCTAGAACTTCAAGGCCTAGAGTAAAATATTTTGTTGTCTTCTGGGTTTCAGTGTGTTTATTCACTCAGTAGTTAGATTTACATTTAAATAGACATTGTTCATAGCCTTAAAAGATAACAGAAGCCATAGCAGGACAAAGAACAGTAACAGGGCACCTTGGACAGACTAGATATGGCTGCTAGGTAAGGAAAGGAAAGGGAACTCCTTAGACCTGCTGAATTAGTCCATTAGAGCTGCTATAACAAAATACCACAGGCTGGGTGGCTTATAAACAAAACATTTATTTCTCATAGTTTTAGAGGCTAGAAAGTTCAAGATCAAGATGCCAGTAGATCCAATATCTGGTGAGAAGCTGCTTCCTGATTCATAGATGGCCATCTTCCCTACCTTTATGATCTAATCACAACCCAAAAGCCTTACTTCCTAGTACCATCGCATTGGGGATTAGGTTTCAACTTATGAATTTGGGAGGTGGAGGCGGGCATAAGCATTCAGTCTATAGCTCTTGCCATACTTTTTTAAAATTCAAAAATGTAAGTGATGGCTCTGGTCAATTACCCCTGACATTAAGAAAACAAAACAAAACAAAACAAAACAAAACAAAAACAGAAAGCTACAGCTAAAAGGTCCACCATGTAATTCCTTCAAAATGGGAATTAATGTTGTAAACATCCTCATTTCACTCTCTCTTCCTTCAAAGAGTCCAGGCCTCTGTTTAGATTCCACAATTTTGAGAGCCTGACATATTCTTAACACACACACACACACACACACACACACACACACACGCACACACGTACGCGCGCGCGCGCGCGCGCGCGCGCACTCAGAGATGTACATAAGACTACAAATAAAAATGGTACAAAGACTACAAATAAAAATAGAGAACTTTAACACCTCACTGACATTAAGGCATAGATCTTCCAGGCCAAAAAAAAAAAAAAAATCATCAAGGAAATGGCCTTAAATGACCCATTAGACCAGATAGATTTAATAGATATTTTTAGAGCATTTCACTACAAAGCAGCAAAATATATGTTCTTTTCAAGTGTACATGGAACATCTTCTAGAACAGATGACATGTTAGGCTACAAAACTAGTCTTAAAAAATTTAAGAAGATTAAAATTATACCAAGCATCTTCTACAACCACACTGGTATGAAACTAGAAATCATTTACAAGAAAATAATTGAAAAACACACAAACACATGGAGGCTAATAATATGTTATTAAACATTGAATGAGTTTACAATGAGATCAAGGAAGAAATCAAAAAGTATCTTGACACAAGTGAAATAAAAGGCAATGACCCAAAAATCTATGGGACACAGCAAAAACAATCCTAAGAGAAATTCATAACACCATTGGCTTACCTGAAGAAACAAGAAAAATCTCAAATAAGCAATCTAAATTTGCACCCAAAGGTCTAAAAAAAAAAAAAACAGCAAAAAAAGCCCAAAGTGAGTTAATGAAAGGAAATATTAAAGATGAGTGGAAATAAATGAAATAGAGTCTACAAAAACAATACAAAAGATCAATGAAACCAAGAGCTGGTTTTTTGATAAGGTAAACAAAATTAGTAAACCATGAAACAGACTCATCAGGAAAAAAAAAGAAAGGACTCAAAAAAATAAAATCAGAAATGAAAGAGAAGTAATAACTGATACCACGGAAATACAAGGGACTTAAAGAAAATATTATGAATAATTATATGCCAATAAATTAGACAATCTGAAAAAAAGATACATTTTTAGAAACACATAGCCTTTCCAGACTGAATCAAGAAGAAACAAAAAATCTGAATATATTGATTATACGAACAACCTCAAATCAGTAATCAAAAAACTTCCAACAAACAAAAGTCCTGGACCAGTTAGCTTCACAGATGAATTTTACCAAACATTTAAAGAAGAACTAATATGTATTTTTCTCAAATGATTTCAAAAAATTAAAGAAGCATGAAAGCCCTCAAGCTCATTTTATGAGGCCAGCATTACTCTGATTCCAAAAACAGATAAGGACATCATAAAAAAAGAAAAGAAAACTATAAGCCAACATTCCTGATAAACATAGATGCAAAAATCTTCAACAAAATATAAGCCAGCCAAATTCACTAATACATTAAAAAGGTCATATACCATGATCAAGTGAGATTTATTCCTGGGATGCAAGTTTGGTTCAATATCTGCAAATGAAGTAATGTGATACACCTTGTGTAGAAAATAAAGAATAAAATTCATATGATCATAGCAGTAGACGTAGAAAAAGCATTTGACAAAATCCAACATCCATTTATGATAAAAACCCTCAGCAAAGTGAGATTAGAGGAAACATACCTCGACATAATAAAGGCCATATATGACAGATCCACAGCTACCATCATACGCAATGGGGAAAAGCTAAAAGCATTAAGATCAGGAACAAGACAAAGATGCCCACTTTTATCACTATTATTCAACATAGTATTGGTGGTCCTAGGCACAGCAACCAAAGAAAAAGAAATAAAAGACATCCAAATTGAAAAGGAAGAAGTAAAACTGTCATCATTTGCAGGTGATATAATACTATAGATTGAGCACTCTAAAACTTCCATCAAAAAACTATTAGAACTGATAAATGATTTCAGTAAAACAGCAGGATACAAATTTAATATTTAGAAATTGGTTGCATTTTTATATACAAATAATGAACTATCAGAAGAAATTTAAAAATCAACCCCATTTACAATTGCATCAAAAAAATAAAATAAAATACCTAGGAATAAATTTAACCAAGGAGGTAAAAGACTTATACTCATAAAATTATAATATTGAAGAAAAAATTGAAGAAGATACAAATAAATGGAATCATATATCATGCTCATGGATAGGCAGAATTAACATCATTAAATGTCCATACTATCTATAGATTCAATGCTTTTCTTATCAAAATACCAATGGCATTTTTCATAGAACTAAAACAAATAATTTTAAATTTTATGTAGAACCAGAAGAGTCCCTGAATAGCCACAGCAATCTTGAGAAAGAAAAACAAAGTTGGAAGTGTCACATTACTGGTATTAAACTATACTACGAAGCTATAGTAATCAAAATATCCTGATAGTGGCATAAAAACAGACACATAGATCATAGAACAAAATAGAGAGCCCAGAAATAAACCAATACTTATATGGTCAATTGATCTATGACAAAGAAGGAAATAACAATCAATGGGGTAAAGACAGTCTGTTCAATAATTAGTGTGGGGAAAACTGAGTAGGTACATACAAAAAGGTGAAATTAGATCATCTTCTTATAATATATACAAGAATGAACTCAAAATTAAAGGCTTAAATGTAATCAAAAATTTCTGTAACCAGAAATCATAAAACTCCTAAAAGAAAACATAGGCAATAAATTCTGATATTGTTCTTAGTGAATACTTTTTCTGATATATCTCCTCAGGCAAAAGAAACAAAATAAAAATAAACAAACAGGACTACATCAAACTAAAATATTTTTGCACAGCAAAGCAAACCATCAACAAAATGAAAAGACAACTTACCAACTGGAGAAGATATTTGACAATGATACATCCTATAAAAGATTGATATTCAAAATTTTTAAGAAATACAATTCTCCAGAAGGAAAATGTGGCAATGCACATTAGTAATATGAAGATCAATAAATAGATATTTATCCTGTAATTCCACTTCTGTTAATTTATCACAAAATAATCAGAGCTGTGCACAAAAACTTAAACTGCAAGTTATTCATTATGGGGTTACATATAATAAATAGGAAAGAACTTACTATTTGAAGAAGAAAAAAATAAACAATTTGATTCAAAAAACAAGCAGAGGATTTGAATAGATATTTCCCCCAGAGAGGACATACAAATGGCCCATAAACATGAAAATTTGCTCAACATCATTAATAATCAGAGGAGCACAAATTGAAACCACAATGAGATATCACTTCACACCTGTCAGAAGGGCTATCATCAATAAATCAACAAACAACAAGTGCTGGTGAGGATACGGAGAAAAGAGAACCCTCGTGCACTGTTGGTGAGATTGCAAATTGGCTCAGTTACTATGGAAAATAGTTTGGAGTTTCCTTAAAAAAACAAAAATAGAACTACCATATGACCCAGCAATTCCACTTCTGGGTATTTATCTGAAGAAATCCAAAACACTAATTTGAAAAGATATGAACACCCTCATGTTCATTTCAGCATTTTTTACAATTGCCAAGATATAGAAGCTACTTAATAGACTATTGAATAAAGAAGCGGTACAATATACAATGGAATATTACTCAGGCATAAAAAGAATGAAATCTTATCATTTGCAAAAACGTAGATGGACCTAGAGTGAAATAAGTGAAATAAATCAGACAAAGAAAGACAAATACCACATAATTTTACTTATATGTAGAACCTAAAGAACAAAATAAATGAACAAAAAAACCAGAAACATACTCATAGATACAGAGAACAAACTGATGGTTGCCAGATGGAGGGGGGATTTGGGGAACTGGGTGAAAATGGTGAAGGGATTATAAGTATAAATTGTTAGTTAAGTAATTGTCTCACCATTATTCTATACACCTGAAACTAATAAAAAAATAATATCGAATGTCAACTGAAATTGGAGAATAAAAAGCAGGTCCAAACAAAATTTTGAGTTTTGAGTATAAATAGACAGTGCAAAAGAAAAAAAGTGGTATTACTGAAGTGATGGAGTATTATTTGACCTACTGCAGACCAGCTTTTTACCTTTGCAAAATTCAGGACAAGATAAAGATAAAAAGAGAGAGAGAGAGAGAGAGATTCATATACCATATGTCTAAATATATGTTATAAATCAACCTAAAAACTATTACATAAAAAGTTTCATCTTCTTATTTTTCCAAATATGACTTTTATAACACATATTTTGGCCTCATGTGCCTCAGGTAGGCTGAGGGGCTCTGTCTCATGCGTCTCAGTCTTGGACCCACCTCGCTGGTGGGAAGGCACTGGACACTTCTCCTTGTGATGCAAAGGGAATAAGTCCAGCCTTGGAAGCACATTTCAGCCCTCTGCTTGCACCATCTTTATTAACTTCCCATTGGTTAAAGAAAGTCATATAGCCAAATCCAAAGTCAAGAAGACAGTAAGCACATTCTGTCTAAAATGAGGCCACAGCAAAGAAATAAATCAATTATTTTACTAGACAAGAAGACTTCAGATCAGTTTTTCAATTCACCTCACTCAAAGGCACAGTTCTTTTCTATCACACCACTTTGGCTTTGGAACTTTGGCTTATGCTGCTTTCATGGCTTGCCCTGGCTATTTTAAAATTTGCTACTTGGGAAAAGGAGTAATTTTACAAAACTTGTAATAATTAGAAGACCATTGCAAATTAATATCACCTTTTGCAAACGTGATAAATAAGTACCAAATATTTTAGTAGATAAAATATGAATACAGTTCAGCTTGCGGAAGGTAGTATAAAATAATATTTCCTACTGAGAGTTGTCAACTGACTAAACACTATTTTACACTAATGGTAAAATAGCAACAAATATATAGTTATGCAATATAAGCTTGTAGGATAAAGAAAATAAGAAATGTTTCATTTCTAAGTCCACATTTCAGGTAAGTGCATACTTAAAAAGATTTCCATAGAGTTACTAGAAAATTTTTGAAAAATTAGATGTCCTGCCATACTCAGCGACAAATATTTTTTAGAAAGAAATTTTTATTATTAATATTTTAAATTCATCACCAGGCAAATGTTATTTATAGTAAAATTCCTTGAATAAATGGTATTTTTTTCAATTTAATTTATGTTTAATCCTGAGATTTTTTTTTTAATGAGACAAAAGAAAATATCTGGTATTATACTGTTTAATATAGTAGATCCGTTAAAACACACAATAGCTGGAACTCAGGTTTAAAACTAACTGATACCAAGTTGCTTATGAGAATGATGAAATAAAACCTGCCCCTACATTGGGGAGGATTACACCTTTCACCTCCTGAAATATTGGATATAGCTTTATGTAGCAAACAGTGCCCACACTGTAGTTGAATTATACACCCTGCCCTACTGACTTCGGACCTGGCTATATAATTTGACACTTACCTTCCTGAAAGAGGATGCTATGTACCTGTGTTGATAAATTCAGGACTTGTTTTACCAATGGAACATTTTTAGAAATGACCTGAGCCATTGCCAAGGAAACAATTTGGGTGTCACTGTGTGGTTATACACTGCTGTTTTCTCTCTTTGATGAGACTGCACACATCTGTAAACACCGCTTTCCTAACCTTGGTCACAAGTAAAGATGTGGAACAGTTTCAGCTGAATTTGATAAACCTGTAAAATATGACTGAGAAAAAAATCCTTGTCATTTAAAGGAATTAAGATTTAGCTTAACATAGCCAAATGGTAGCATGATATAGCCTAAACTTACTAATATAGAAATAAATTTACTATTGATTCCAAAAGTAAAGGGCTTCCATGACACAAAACCTAAAATATGTGGCATTAACTTCAAGTCTAGGTATTGATAGCAAGAAAACTTGTCTGCAGTGGAAAAATGACCCATATCATGTAGTGGCAAACTGAAAATAACCTGGGAGAAAGATGGTGTACCAAATGAGCTGTGTCTTAAGAGGAGACATATTGTTAATACAATGCTTTGGTTGCTTTTGGCTGTGTTTGATAAGTTTCTACAAGAAAGACATGAATTGAGAAAATGATAAATTATACGCAAGTGTAATAGAAATGGAGTAAAGAAATTCTGGAACTAGTAGTGTTGAAAGATCCAATGGTTTTACACTTTTTCATATCCAACTCGTAAAAGATTGACCCAAAGGAGAAAGCTTTGAATGACAAAGCCTGATTAAAAAAAAAATTCCTTGGAAAGGATAAATTCAAGGATATGACTATAAAACCCATATTGAAAACTTCTGGATCAATTAAGATAGCAAGCAAAAATCTTTGCTGTTGAACAAATGGTAGAAGGAGAATAGACTAAAGGTATGGCTTCCCAGTGAAAATCTGATAGGCTTAATGTGTTCACAATTACACTTAGAGAAAGAGGCATTTATCAAAAATAATTGTTGGTGTGGGTATTAGTATAAGAAACTAAATAAAATCAACTAGATAAGAAGTTATGTAAGTTTTTGTTAAGAGTTATGCTCCAAAAGGATCACCCACTATGCATTAAAAAAGAAAGAATGAGACAAAAAATGACTCTTAGCCTTCAATTTTCTATACACATGTATTAGTTGAGGTAAAGTCAGTAAACCAGAGACTTTATAAGTATTACAAGAGATTTACTATGGGAATTTAAATTTACCTGATTATGGGTGGAGCTAGGAAAGTGAAGATCTTGGAGGAAGGATTTGCAGGATCAGATAAATAGTCACTAATGACTATATCCTGAAGCACTGGCACAAAATGACAAGTTGGAATTTGCAGGAAAATATAAGAAGCCTCTGCATCTCACTGAATAGGGAGGGGTCTAGAGGACCTGGCAAAGGAGGAGCTCGTGGAGAATTCTGTGCAAGCCTCTACAGGCCTATATCCAAGCTTAGGTGGACCCAAAGCAGCTGCTGGTCAGTGTAGCCAGCAATCAAGATGAGCTGGAACAGGAGAGAAGAGGAGGCCCACCAGTCATCTCTATACATCGTGTCTGACCACTATAACCCTCTAAGAGTAATGTCCTCTGCTCTCACCTGCCTTCCAAATCTGATGTAAGTTAATTTAACTGGCCAACTCTATCCTACCCCATACAAAGAAGGATTCTTAAAAATGTAGTTTCCAACCTTAAAATGGAGTCCAGGTGCTATATCAGCAATAGACAATCTAGTGCAGATGAAAGCAAGCTGAGATGCTGCTTAGCCCCAAGGAGATCATATTCAGATATGGCTAAGGGTGCAGTTGGAAAATGTAGAAACTCCTAGAAGGTAGAAGTAAAGGTCAGAGAACATAGATCGAAAATCTACTTACAGGGACACAGATTAGGGTATAAATTTGGGATGGTCTCCACTCCAGAGTAAGAAGAAACATCTTGCTCAATTGGATTTCAAAATCTTTATGGACCAGTAACTGCTCTGTGCCTCCCATTGTTCTCCTTTCCATACAGAAGGGCTTATTCATGTTATCTTGTCCCTATTCTTTTATTCAATTAGTGTTCAATTTGTCACATAAATTTCTTTTAATTTGGCAGATGTTAGCAAACTATAAGTAATAAATGCTATGTAAATATATAGGATATTATATAACATCTAAGTAATAACATGAATTTTATATATAAATATATTATATAAATTACATGTTATATAAATATATTATACTGAATTATATAAATGTACTGATTCTGAATCTTAAATCTAAACTATAGGAATATATTGTGTACATTATATATAACATATAATTTATATATTTTATACTTAATTTATTATTTAAAATTTTTATAATAAATGGTGACAGATTCCCCATTTTGTGTCTTCTGCCTGTCTTCTTAATTCTGATTGAAAATTTGAACATGAGAGCCTTTTAATCTGAGTAGGATCAAGCTAGAATGTGTGCAAAATTTAGCACAAAACCATCTCTATGACTGGTAAAACAAAATAGATGTTATGTGTCTATCTCTTGAATGAACACATTAATATGTCTATGTCAGTAACATCACAACTGTGTATCAAGAATGCCACATTTTATTAAATATCCAGAGGTTTGCTGAGAGAATTTATAACCAAAACCAAAGTCTATGATAAGCTTTGTACATTCATTTTCTCTAATATGCAAAGCTAGTTACAAGTAAAAATTTTCTCCCGCTTTGGGTAGAATCACTTTCAGCATTCAGAGTCAAGAAACAAACTTAGAGAGCCTAATGTGTTTTATCAGTAAATGCCTTGATCAATCGGAATTTCCAGAACCCCCAAAATGAATGTAGAAATGTAATGTAATATTCATAAAGGGCAAGTCAAACAGATTTCTCTTTGCCACATACTTTAGCTATTTTTAGATTTCAGGTAGGCATCAAGTTTGGGTTAAAGTTAAAAGTCATAGTTTTAATGACTCAATCTTAAATTATAGAAAGACAGGGGCCCACCATATGATAGAAGCACTTTCAGTCACAGGGAAATCTTCAGGTTTCCTTCTCTGAACACTCCTCAATTTTTAATAAGTATCTGCAGTTAAGCTCTGGTAGTGTGTAATATCTTAATATACTCTGGTTAATAATCTCTCAGCCACAAAACCTAATAAAGGGCAGAGAACAATGTGTTGTTCAATTCATGTGGACAGTTGATTGATTTAGATTAGTGAGTCTTATAAAATGATATATACACTAAAATAACAGCTGGAGATTCAGAATCTAACCTAGAAACAAAGATTCAAGGGGTTATCACATGGAGTTTCCTGAGACCAGGAACCATATTTTTTCATACTTCTGCTTAGGAGTCCAGCAAACCACAGGGAAAAAGAAAAGCACAGTAAATGAGTGTGAAATTAATTCATTAATCAGTCAGATTCGTTCCCTACTTTCTGTTTAGAATGTACTGAATATCGGGAGTGCTCTTCCCCAATGTTATGCATCAAGGAAAAAAGGCTTATTCCAGGCACTTTCTCTTTATGTCACATAAACACAGATCTTTGGTTCTTTTCTCCTTCCTTCCCAGATGCCTGCGGTTTTCACAACTTTAACTCCAGAAATCTTGCAGCTGCTAAGTTTTAAGTGAAATTTTCCAGGGACACTTGATTTATCAATGTACTTTTCATAATCCAAGTAGAGAACTGAATGGTAGACTTTAAGCACTAAACAAGCTGGTAGTCATAGTATGGGATATACATGCATAGGTAAGAAAATCAGCTTAAGAGTCTGTCTCCAAATCTTACAACACAGGTTTGAAGAAAATAAGATGGATGCTATTGTCCTCATTTAAAATATGAGAATATTTAGAATTAACTGTGGTGTTCTTCAAAGAATAGCCCTGGACTAGTAGTGTTAACATCATTTGGGAATTGTTTGGCAAGTTCATAGGCCCAACCAGACCTGTCAATCTGAGACTCTTGGGAGGGATTCAGAATTCTATGTTTCAATAAGTGTGCTAAAGTTTGAGAACCACTGCTTTAGAGAGTTCAAGTGACTTGGCCTGCCCAGAATCACACACAGATGAGGAAGGCAGAGGTAGAAATTCAATCCAGGCATGCAATGTCGGTCTCTCACTTTCTAGTGTGCCCTATTTTCTCATGTCAGGGAGTCAGTCACTCTCCCACTGCTTCAGAAGGCCATCCTGGTAATAGAGTTGAAATTAAATAATGGAAAAGATGAATCTAGTTCCTAGAAGAGCCTCAGTCTCAGAATTTTAAAGATTCTTAAGAATCATACATAAAGTCTAAATTATAAATAAAGTTCAAAGAAACAAATATGTAACTTTCCTGATTAAAATACAACACTGTTGTGAAGGTTCCAGGTACTGAAGCTTGGGGAGTGCAGTTCTGGCAGCTGGAAGAACATGCGATGAGCTGTGGGCAAATGCAACATAGTTTTTATCAGGCACAGCTCCAGCTCCCCCCAGTCTGCCCAGGTGGGAATGCTTTTATAACAAGATGGATAATAGTGGCTTAAGGCTAGGTACTATAATCCATCACAATCTACAGGTTGTATAGGACACTGTGTCTGAGGTCACCTGGGACGCTGTAGCTAAGGCTGCCGGAAAACCTCTTGGCTTACTGGGAGGGAGCCTGACTACATCCGTTTGTTTGTCAGTCCCGTCACCCAACAAACACATATAATGATTTTTACTCAAAAAAAATAGAGATCAGGAAGAATTTTCTAAGTAGAGCTTTACTACTTATTTTATTCAGTGCTTTATTTAAAATTTCTCTTTGTTGTTCTCAAAAATAACTTTTTGTCTAATCTGATCCCGATAGTGACCAGCAATTTAAGATGTACAGCAGTAGTTTATAGAGATTATGGTTTGGATACATGTAATTTGTGTTCTAATTAGCCATTTTTTCTTCCTTGACTTAGGCAGACATCTTCAAACCTCTATGAAGAGAATTAAAATTAAAGACAACTCTGAACTGGCTTTATTGGAAGTGGCATAGTATGTTGATTGCAGACCCAGGATTTGGCATTCGAATCCCTTTGATTGGGCTTCTATAATTAACTATGTCAAACAGTTCATTTAAGTTCCTTCTGCCTTAGTTCACTATCTAAAATGAAAATAACAACTGTACCTACCTCATAGAATGGCTGCAAGGATTTTATAAGATAACACAATGCAGCATTTGGCACAACTCTGGCACATAATAAGAGTTTCATAAATGTTGGTTTAGAATTATTAATACTATTACTATTAATATTATTACTATTACTATTACTATTATAATTATTAGCCATAGGAAAATACTACAACTGAGGCTTAAATCTGTCATTTGCACATATATTTATTTATTCAGGACATTGCTTCCCTTTATGGCATCCTTCACAATATTTTGTAGAGCTGTTTTAATTTTTCAGTAGCTATTTCTTCAGCATGTGTTCCACTCACCCAGTATTCAAACCCATAAACTCATACACTCATTCATTCCCATGACTCAGGTTGTTTCATTTATGGTCCAGAGTAGGGACCTCTTTATGAAAGCTGATTATATGAGTGACAAGAACTATGGACCCTTTCACTGAAAGTGTCACTGCCACCAATCACTAGATCCTGACATTTTTAGTGACTTCTTCTATTCTACTGAGATCAGTTTTTCTCTCTTCACACTTCCTCTTTTAAACAAAAACGCTGCTGTAAATGGAAAATTTACTAACCCATCAGATCGAATAATTTATCAGATTAAATGAAAGAAGTGAGGGTCTTGAGTGTATTGAATACACTCAAGAATACTGCTGGGAAAAAGAGTGAAAGAATTAAAAGTTCTCTAATGAGTGACTTGAGGTGCCAAAAGCAAACCTGTGTATTAGATATCAGTCTGTAAAAGCTGACAAAGGCCTTTACTTTTGAAATCAATAGAAATTTCTACATACACAGTTTCATCCAAGAAATGTTAGTTCCTTGACCTATTCAGAATCAGGATAAAAATATTGAATAATAATATCTTCACAATAACTAGCTTGGGCAAACCTGATAATAAACAAACAAATCAATCAATAAATTAATAAATGAAAAAAGATGAATATGAATGAGCGGATAAATGGTAGGCAGATAATCTCACATACGTGTATCTTCATGAAATCTTTAAGCAGAAACAAACACAAAAACTAGGAAAATTAAAATTAAGAAACTCAATGCCAATCTTTCCACCTATATACATTAACCCAACAACTTTGTTCTAACTGGCGCCACAGGTAGACAATTAGGTTAAAAAAAAAAATCAGCACTAACAGTGAGACAAACAATGGTAATGGTCAATCTCATTAGAATCTCTTTCAACAGTAAGGAGTCTGGGTCATCATTAAATTAGCTGACTTGAGATCCCAAGTTGCAAAATTATCATCTCCACCCTCCCAAAACATCACTATGTAGCATGGCCAATTACATTCAACAAGCATCAGCATGTGTGGGCTCTAACTGCTACAGTCAGTTGCTATGGATGAGTTGGGCACATTTCCAATGCCTTCCTAAGAATGAAAATAAACATATATTCAAATGAAGGTAAACAATGACCTAATGGGAAATGTTCAATCAAGCATCTGACAACCAGTTCAGACCGGCACCTTTATCCCTTTTAGTTTCATCTGTCCCTCCCAGCCAGTACAATGATGAGACACCAGCACAGAGCTGAGGAAGGGAGGGGAGTGGTGGTCCTAGCAGAAGTCCAGGTGTTTTGCCCAAACCCTGATTATGACAACATATCCAGCAGTGGCAGGCATTCTATCTGGAAAAACCTGATAGCTCTATCAGACCCTGCTCATTCAAGAGACTCTAGAGGCCCCCTTTTCATCCTCAGCTTGAGGCAGATCTCAGTGGGCTGAAGGAGTATGAGAAATGGAGATAAGTGCTAGCTACTATTACAGAGATATGTTTGTGCTGCTGTAATTAGGGTTGTATTGAAGCTTCTATTAACCTTTGCATTGCCAGCATTTTCCCATTTGGCATTCCAAGTGAGCAACAGCATTTAAATTAAGAAGGAACGTAAGCTGCTGAGTTACAGGCCCATAAAAAGGGTTGAAAATAGACAGCAGTAGACAGGAACAGCCTCTATTGAACTGCTAAACAAGAAAAGCAGGGGAGGGGAACAGTGGCTCTCACACCGCTTTTCTCGTATTCTTTGACGTGGAAACAATTCTGGTGATGAGGTGGACTTATAGCAGTGTCAGTTGAGAAAATCTGGGCGCTAAAAAGGTCTCAAGAATTTATCAAGGACTTTGCTTTGCCTGAGTTAGGTTCCCTGACCAAATACTTCCTTTAAACAATGCAGGATAATAATTTTCAGTCCATTTAGAAACAAAATATACAGCATTTTTTATTACCAGTGGAGTTTAATAACTCTTTGTATTTTATACCCATTATCTCATTTGACCCTCACAATAATCTTGTAAGACGTATAGAATATGTGTTGTTAGTGAAGTTCTTTTGACGTATTGAAAATTAAAAGCAGAGCATTAAGTAACTTTCTCAAAATCACACAGCAAGTTAATTTCAATTCCTCGTCGCGCCTATGCTATTTAGCCTTAAACTCTATTAAAACTGAAAACAAAATAATAATCTTTTGAAAACCCGACTTCATATTGGATTTGCTTCTAATATCCATGCATAAAACTAAAATGAGTGATACTGTCACTGTCTTTTCACCAAAACTGTCTGATTCTCTTTCCTCAAATCTTAGTCCTAGAAATTTTGAAATGGTGTTAATTTAAGTTCAGTTCTTTTTGTTTTCATTATTAGGTTAAAATTAATTATGTTAAATTTTATTCATCTAAATTTTGTTTAGAATGATGTTTACCCATCAAATGTAAGGCCAATTTCAAATCTATCTGGCTCAGTGATCTGACTGAAATTGGCTGCTGTGTGTTGAACAAGCATGGATTGGGGAGAGTCTGAGTTGACAATCAAGAAAACCAAGGCTAATTTTCAAATGGCTTGGGTAAATTAGTGATTCCCAAACTTGCTGATGATAAAAACAACCTGGAGACATTTTGTAAAATGTAGATCTCTAGATTCCAAAGGAATTTCCATTTGTAAGAAGTGCCCCAGGTGACTACTTCACTTAGCTAAATTTTTAGAAACAATTGTGCTAAATGTTCCTTTTAAGTGAAAACCAAATATAAAAAGCAGATATCTTGGTTTCATTTTTTAAAAATCTTAAAAGTTCATCTTAATTCAATAAATTGAAATTTATTAATGTCAAAGGATCTTTGGAAAATAAAAATATTATGAAATATGGCTAAAATTCACTATATAATATATTTCCTAAAATTTTGGTTATAATTTTGTCTTTAGGCTTCAGTCCTTTTTAAAATATGTGTGTCACAAGCAGCTAAGCCAGGTAGAGCACTATGTTTGATATAGAGTGTATAATAAATATGTCATTAAAGAATAAATTTAGAAAATAACTCAAGTTTCCACCTCTCTATAAAGTTCTCACTCATCTTTCTAATAATTTGTGATATTTTTTTCTCATATATCTGTTATAGATATAGCCTACTCCATCCCACCATGCACTTATTCCAATTATGTTCTATTATTCCTATAAGGCAGTACAATGTAGTCAAAAGAAAAATGGCTTTAGATTCAGACACACATGAACAAATTTCTTGGCTGCAAACTTCTAAGCTGTAAAATGAGAATATGCTAAGTATCTCAACAAGTTATTGAAAGCATTAAATGAGTAATGTCTGCCAAGTACTAGACTATAAACTATTTGAAGGCATAAATTTTTGTCTTCTCAGCATTTAATACAATGCCAAGGTTACTATAAGAGCTCAGTTTACAGTATTTTCCTTCCATCATTCCTTAAATAATCTACGAAGCCTTTAAAATCGAGGACCAAGCCTTACACTTGTTTCTATTCCCTTGCTCTATCCTTCATCAGTTATGCTGAGCATGCACTCAAATAATTGTTGATTTAGAGCACAAAGAAATGGCACAGGAAAATAAGAAAGGAGGAAGAAAGATGGAACACTGAAGAAAATAGAAAAAAGGTACAAAAGAACTTCATATTTTAGGAAGAGTCGTCTTATTCTCATTAATTATCAGTAATGCCAGAAAACTAGCCCTCAGTATAGATCAGAATTGACATCCTAAAATTGCCAAGCAGGAGCTGTTTCTTACAGCCATAGTTGTTTGAAATTTTGTTCTGTTCCAACAACTTAGGTTTATGACTTAGGTTCAAAGCCAAGAGTAAATGTTTGATTTTATCTGAACTGTATATTCTCTCTGAAACATAGTTTTTTTTTATTTATGGAGCCATTTCTCCTTATTTGGAAAGCTCAGGGGTTTTTTTTTAAACATAATTCATGTTTTTTTTTTAATTTTAAAGTCAAATGGAAAAGAAAAGTAAGAGTTATGTACTATACATGGACCAGAAGTCTCCATATATCTAGCTACCCCCCCCAAAAAAAAATACAAAAATTCTTATTATTTTAGAACTAAAAAGCCATTAGAGGTCATTGAGAGTGGTCCCACCTTTTATAGATGAGAACCGAAAACTGACACCCAAATAGGTTAATTGACCCCCGCTTAGAACAAATGAGCCAAAATTCCAAGCAAGATGATTAATTTATATTTCTAGAAATTTTATAGAATTCTTCTTATATTTTAGATCCATAAGTGATCTTAGAAATTCCCAAGTGTAACATATCACTCCCAAATAGAAATACCCAATACAACATTCCTCACTGTGCTGCCTGAACAGCACCTGTTAGAGCTAATCACTTTCTCACAGCCATCTTATTTGATTTATCGAATTTCATTTTTATATCTCTTTTTCTACTTCTTGTTCCTAGTTCTGATCTTTGAAAATGAATTAATTCTGCTCCCCTTTCTCTTTATATTTTCACTGTTATTTCAAGATTTATTATATTCTAGGTTTCTAAATATTTTATGACCTTGGTCTCCTCCAAATATTCTTTAGTCAGTATTGATGCTGTTGAGAATGATGATGTGAATAAAGGTGAAAATAATAATGAGAACAACCTACATTTATCAAGTGATTTCTATGTGTCATGCATTATGAAAAATCATTAGCATTTATCATCTCTGTTTTGTTCAGTGTTATATCCATAGCACCTAGAACAGTGCCTGACATATGATAGGAATTCGATAAATATTGGTAAAATGTCCTCATCAAAATTCTTTAAAGTAGCCATAATTAGTGTATGCATATATATTTGTATAAGTTAGAAATTGAAGTTAGGCATTTTGACAACAGAACTTTACACATGTACTTAACCATTGTGTTTTATACTCATAAATGTTTTTCTCTCACAGTAACACAGCTGTGACCATTGATTCCACTTATTAGCTAGTTTATGTAAAGGTTTGGCATTCAGAATTAGACTATAGCATTCTAGAGTTCTGTCCATGGGGATTGAGTCCCATAGGATACAGATAAATTATTGGTTCTTCCTTCTTGTAAAAAATATATCGCATGTACCCCAACCACTGCAAGCTACCACTTCATTTCTTTTATTCCCTTTTCAGAAAAATTTCTTTGCAGAATTATCTAACTCACTATCTCCAATGCCTCTCCTCCTGTTATCTTTCAAAACCACTTAATTTACTTTTTCCCCAGGTCCTCCATGAAAATTGCTCTCATCATCTTCAATGACTTCCACTGTTCTAAATCTAATAATCAATATATAATCCTGATCTTACATACTTACTTACAATGAACACAGTTAAGCCTCACTTCTCTTCTAACCACTTTGTTTACTTACCTTTTAGAATACCAACTCTTTGGGATTCCGCCTAACTCGCTAAACACTCTCTCAGTCTCTAATCCTCTTCTTTATCATGAGCTATTGGTTTTGGAGCTATTGGTATTGTCTCAGGGGTCAGTCCTTGGTATTCTTTATCTATCCTCACTGCACTGCTGATCTAACTCCTTTTCCTGGTTTTATGAACAATCTTTGTACAAAGACTCTGAAATTTACAATTCTTGCCCACAATCTCTCTTCAACACCATATCTAAAAGTCCAACAGAAAACCTAAAGACAACTCTTGATCTCCCTTCACTCCAAATCTACACCACCTATAGCTCTCCCTACCTCACTTGATAGAAAATTCATTACTGCTCATGGCCAAAATCCTTGAAATCAAAACTGACTCTTCTCTTTTAATCCATTGGACAATCTGTCAGAAAACTCCAATAGTAAAAACTTCTATTTTTTAATTAAAAAAAAAATCTTATTTCACCCCTCCACTCAAAACCTTGTAGTAGGTATCTATTTCAGAGTAAAGGCCAAGTTCTTACAATGTCTTATCATGTCCTGCCTAATTCACCCATTTGTTACCTTTTCTAACCCCATCCTCATTAATTCACTTAATCCTCAGCAAAAAACCCTTTGATGGTTGCTGTTTCTACATTACTGGTGGGGAGACTGAGGCTCAAAGAAGTTGTATAATTGATTTAAGATTAAAAGGCCAATGAAAGGTATACGCAATGCGACTCTAGTAACTGTGCTTATTATCATCAGTCCATTTGCTTAACCAAAAAGCAACTTGATTTTCATTGCAGAACCCTGAGAAGACTCAGAAACTGGTGGTATTGAATTTCCCTAAAAATAGAAGGTGAGTGTAGGGCTAAAAACAGGAAAATTCATAGAAAATATGATTAGGATTCCACTCTTCATCCTGTTCAGACAAGTAATGGATTCTCCTAATCTTGGAAGAGAAATGGAGGTTTACATTATCGTGAGCCAGAAGGATACTGGGCTGGTGGACACTGGTCATTAGGGTGTGGGAAGCCATAGTATTTCTAAGTCTAAAATGAAAAAGTATTCTTCCTTAAACTTCTCATCACTGTTCATACGAACATTTCAAAAACAATTTTTAGGCTATTAACACAGAGGAGTATAGACCTGGCTAAACAGTTTAGTCAAAAAATTAATGAAAATGATAAGTCTACATTCAACGACAAACTATTTAATGACTAATTTTTTTTAATTGGTTCTAGACTGAGCCCTTGTATAACAAGTTTCAGCCTGGAGAAAATTATTTTTTATGCTGCAGTTATGAACATCTGATAATAGAAGATTTAATGGAATTTCAAATAGGTCATTAATTGTAACATGCCAATATAATAACAAGAGGATTAAAATTTGTCTAACCTTAACAAGTTCAATACAGCTTAAGTACTTAATATAAAATTAAACTTTCCCAACTATATATTTTGATATCAAATCTTGAAAAGTTAAATACTGAAACAGATAGCAATAGAGTTTTGTGGAAAATTATGGAAATACTCCTGAAGAGCTTCAAATATAAATACTTTGCAACCATATGACTTAGAAATTAGATCAAACACAAAATAAATTTGGGCTAACACAGTTGTAGTGTGTGTATATTTACAATTTCTTATGCTTTTTGAAAGAAATTTTTGTGGAAATGTGATTTTTCAGGGGTAAATCTTGAAATGTTTGTGGCTTTTAATTTATTTCCTCAAAATAAGGTTACAAAACAGGAAAAAAGATTGGACAGAGTGTTATTACTGAGTGTATTGAGTGTAAACCTTGGAAAACAGATGGTGTATAGAGGGAGCTCATTCTGTAGAGATAAAGGAAGAACATGAGTGGTAATAACTATGTGTTGTTTTTCTTAGAGTGGTATAATGGTGTTGGAGAAAATTATATAGATTCTAGCTGTATTGTGGGGTTAGTATTAAAAAGCCTTGCTGGTGGGTTGGCTGTGGGAGGTGAGGATAGAGAAAAATTAAAGATGATGAACAAGTTTCTGGCTTGAGCAACTGACAAAAGATGATGCTATTTACTGAAAGCAGGTAGGGGTAGGGTGAACAGGTTTGTGGGGTGCGGCCTCACAAGTTCTGTTTGGGACTTCCTAAGTTTGAGAAGCTTGTGAGTCATCCAACTAGTGAAATCAAATAGGATGTTGAATATCCAAGTCTGGAGTCATCTCCACTACGTCATCAGCAATGAACACAGTGTTGGTTAGTGTCAACATTATGTGTGCATGGAGTAAGTGGCCACCCTGAGAAGAGGTGTGTGTGGTATAGTAAGAAAAGTCTGGAAGGAAAGCAAGAAAACTTAGATTCTTTTTTCTCCCTTTCTATTATTTAGGTGTTGGATTCATTCCGACTTTCTAGAACTCACAATGGCGCAATTGTTTATAATATACACTCTTGAATTCAGAATACTGAATTTAGCTGTACTTCTTAACTAGCTGCATAACTTAGAAAAGGTATTTAAGTTCTCTGTTTTTTAAACTCAGCTATAAAAGGGATGTCATTGTAACTATTTCACAACGTTGTTTTGAGAATTAAATTAATATGTTTGCATATACACACATAAACATCACTTAGTGTTATACCTGGCTTATAAGTGCTATTTAAGTGTTTGCTATTATTATTGTTATTATTATTATAAGAATTAGCCTACAATGATATCATTTAAACTATTGATAAGATCTTTGTTCAAAATAATATTATGCAGAAGCCAAACATGTAAAAGAAATAGATGGAATGGCTGTGTCTGGAGGCTAGAACCTAGGTATCCCTTACACCCTTACACCCTCAAGTTAGCACTTTTCCTTCCCTTTCCCACCATGGCATCCATTAAGAAAGATCTGTAGAACTTCTGAAAACCGCCAAACTAGATAATATTTTGAAAGTGAGGGAAAAATAAAGATGTTTTCACATATACAAGCAACAAAGACTCTACCATCCATAAATCCTCACTGAAAGAACTCTGCTTTGGCAATATAAAAAACAAAGCAACTTCCCCCAATGGAACTGCGCTCCACACACAATAAGTTGGTGCCTGCTGTTTCATTCTCATGTCTGCCTCTTGTGCATTCTTCCAAGTGGTCATCTCCACATTGGACCTTTCCTTCTCAATCAGCTTGGCACTGACAACTATATTCCTTATACTTTTGTCTTATTTCTTAATTTGTTTGTAACTTGGGTGAGAAAAAAGTGTGTTATTTAGAAGACCTCCTTGACAAAGTGTGGGACAAAAGAAACAACAATGAACTCAGAAATAAAACAAATACGTTGGCAAATTCCTGAGCTAAGAAAAGTCCATCGCAAAAACAAAATTGTTTATCCTAAGGAAGTTGGATTTTATCCTATGTGAAAGAACAGCAATTCAATCAAGTAAATTGAAAGATCTAATTGGCTCTATTGAATGATTTATGAATTGGGCATCATCCCATCTAGCAACTAGAAGGAAGTTCTTAGGTGTTATACAAAAGAGGAAGATTTTATAGGCAAAAGGAGGGTGGGACAATAAGATTGATAGAGTAGATTATTTCAAGCAAGGTCACCTTCCTTTAGAGAAGGGCAGGGTCTTATCATACAGATTACCTCACTCATGTTGACAAGGAAATTCCAGACTGATTGGTTTAAAATTCTCTCCTGGGAAAGACTAAAACTGAAATTAGGTTAAGTGTTAGTAGAGCTTACTACAAGTGACTACATTTTAGGTCTATTGTTTCTTTTTAACACCTATAAAGAAGCAAAGGCCATGAGAACACTTTCAGTCAAAGGTGACATGACCAGATTAATATTTTGATTATTTTCTTAGGGTCAGCCAATAGGAAGAAGAGAACACTGAAAAAATGGGGTCAGGGTAGAAGGAAAAGTTGACATTTTCTAAAAATTAGTAAGACTGTCTAAAATAATGATGTTATTTTTTTTTTCTCAACCTATTGCCTAATTTTGAACAGCTGGTTGGCTGGCTCAATAGATTTCATTAAGCCAAGCAATCAGATAAGCAAATCTTATACTGTATTTCAGATCTTTATCACACCCGTGTTTCAAAACATGCTTTACAACTTTACATTCAAGAAAAAGAATGAAGTAATGTTTCTCTTCTGATCCCCAAAGTTTACATTTTATGGAATATCCATGATACGCTATTATTTAGAAGTTTAAGAGGCAAAATATTGATAGTCACAAAATGATGGCTTGAAAATTTAAATTTGTGGCTATAAAACAGACATTTTATCATTCACAAAATCAGTACAATGTTATATTTTGATATAAAACCAATGTATACTACATTACTGCAGTTTTTCCCACCCCTCTGGAGACAATATTTGAGCAATGTCAGAGAAAGTCAAGTGCCTAATGATATGTCTAAGCTATAAGGTGACACTTGGTTCCTTATCTTTCTGAGTCTTCTATTTTTGTGCCATTTCTGTGAATAAGATGCTTCCATCAGACCTAAAGTAACTGATTTTGACCCTCAGATAAAGTAATTGCTTTCTGCCACACATATATTAAATCCCATGGTTGTTCAGCACTGTACCAAGCATTGGGTATATAGTAAGTCTTTGCTTAACATTGTCAATAGGCTCTACAACTTTAAGAGAAATGACTTGTAACAAAATCAGTTTTGCTGTAAGCTAATTGATAAACAAGAGTTTATACTTACTTCCTAATGGTTCCTTTGTCCATCAGAAGATTCTATGACATTGTCCTCTACCTGATGAGGAACTTTTTGGGGAAGAAAGAGCAAAAGGATACTCACCTAACTAGGCAAATCAAACAAATCAACTGGGATGATAAATGTCACACCATCAAATTGTCTGGCCTCCAAGCAGGTGACTTAGGAATTTACGTTTTTCACCTGTTTTGTTATTGTTGTTTGTTTTGTTGTTGTTTTCTACACAGCTTCCAAGTGCTCCTGGGTTGACTACATTCATCTCCTCAATAGAACCTTCTTTCTAAAGTGCAGGACTAGCTATTTCCAAAGTCCAGTTATTTCCCTCCCCCACAGACCTCTAGAAAGCATAATGTGTTACAAAGGAAACTCATTAACAGAAATCTTACCCTGAGTAGTTGAAACAAAGACTTCTAGCTTTCTAACTGGGAAGTTCAAGCAATGAATTTTAGGTATGGCTAGATCATAGTGTTCAAATAATGTTCTAAAGGGTTTGACTTTCTCACTCTATCTTTCTGTTTTGCTCTGGGCAGTCTCTCCTATAAAGTGACAAAAATGGCCATCAAGAACTCTAGGATTATATCATCCTTTTAGCTAGCAATCCATCTTCTCCCTCCACCCCACCATCATCGTCTCTTTCCTCAAAATTTCAGCAAAAGTTCTAGGAATTATTCACCAGAGAAATGCTAAAAAGACAAAAATGTTTATCCACTTCACACAGAACTCCTTAAATATTTCTAAAGGTTTTCATACTAAAGAGAAGCAAAACATGATCAAATTACAATGACAAATAGCTTAATATTAATGGATTTTTTCTGGAGTTCATAGAAATATAAATGGAATTAAGCCAGCTATTTCTTAGCTCATTTTTTTCTGATTGTACTATATCTCATTGTACTATTTAGAAACATTTTCACCCCACACCTTTATTTAGGTTTTTGTTTCTAGAATGATGCTCACGGGCTTTCCCAACTTGTGGTTGGCATCTTTTCTTCCTAATTCATAGAGCCAATACCAGAATGGAATTATGTAGCCATTAGTTATAGATAATAGGTATAAAGAGAACCAAGTAAAATTTAACTTCTAAGAAAAAACTCTAGGCTGTCTATCAATATCTAACGTCTTTTGACTCCATGTAGGAGAGTCAACTTATCTAATTCCTTTATGCTTGATCTGTTCCTTATGCCAACAGTTAAAAGAAAATTTTCAATTATGGTTGACATTTAATATTATTTTGCTTTTGTTTCAGGTGTAGAGCAAAGTGATTAGACATTTTTATAACTTACAAAGTGATCCTCCCAATTAGTCCAGTACCTACCTGGCAATATACATAGTTATTACAATATTATTGACCATATTCCTTATGTTCTACTTTATATCCTCATGACTATTTTGTAACTATTGATGTGTACTTCTTAATCCTTTCACCATTTTCACCCAGCCCCACAAATCTCCTTCTGTCAACCATCAATTTGTTCTCTGTATCTATATATTTTTGTTTTCTTTGTTCATTTATTTTGTTCTATATAAGTGAGATTATATGATACTTGTCTTTCTTTGTCTGCCTTATTTCACTTAGGTCCATCCTTGTTGTTACATATTATAAGATTTCATTCTTTTTTAATGGCCATGTAATATTTCACTGTATATACGTACCACCTCTTTTTTATCCAATCATCTACTAAATAAATAGAAGAACCAATTTGAAAATATAAAACAAAAAAATTTCTCTGAAATGAAGAAAATAAATGCTGCAGACTGTAGGAGCATGGCGTGTTCAAAGTGAACTTGGTGGACAGTAGTCAATACCAATTAATATTCTAGTTAATCTACTCTCTGTATGCTAGTTATGCTATTATAAAAATAAAAATTCAACAACATGTTGCAGAAAAGTTGCAAAAGTCAGACTGGTATGAAACCAAGCAGTACTCGGAGAGTTGGAGAACTCAGGTTTAATACCCCAGTGATCCCAGAGGAGCTAGTGCTCTGAAGATCTAGGCCCCAGAGCTCAGTTGCAACATTCTTTATATAAAACTTATTTGACAGGGGCTGATTGGTTAATTTGTCCTCAGATAGTTACAAAGCGCAGGAGTTACTATGGGTTGTAGAGAGTTAAATTTATTGCTTAGACAGAACAAGCAAAAGGGAAGATGAATCTTTAGTTAATTTCTAGTACAACCTATGCAGCAAGCATATCTACAGAAGCAGAACAAAGAGATGATTAGCATTTTGAGTGAAATTGCTCTTCAATAAGACAGAGAAAAATAATCACTACCGTGGGGGAAGAAATCACTGGCCTCAGATTCCTTTACAATGGAGCTTGGCTCTATAAAGTTTGTAGGGAAATAATCATTATAGAATATAATAATATTTCTATATGTCAAAAAATAATTTTAAGAAAAACTGGAAAATGAATAGAGATGAGAGAAAACATGTGACTACAATGCCCTCATCATATATAGCAGGTAATCATTCTATTCTATTAAAATGGAGACTTTATAAAAAGACTCCAATTTCTTAAAGTTTTTTTTTCCTCCAAAATTTCTTTTATAAGCTTTGAAGAGACTTTTAGAAAATATCTCTTATGTAGAAGGAAGAAATATTTATTTGAAGTTTGCACTTCCATCACAGTTTGGGAAGTTTTTTGTTTTCTTTTTTGATTATATAGAAGTTATTTTTTTTAATTTTAGAAAAATATCTACAATATAATCATATTAAAAGTATTTTTTCTTCATGTTTATTGTTCTGTTTTTTAAAAGATACGTATGATGATTTAGTTCATCTAATTACAGAGAGATAAGTTTTTTTCTACATGGTGATATTTAACTGATTTTTAAATCTTTGTGCTTTTCTGCACTATTTTAATTATTTATAATAAATATACTTAGTATTTACAAGAATATAATTTTTATTAAAAATAGGACCAGAAAGTCAAAATGTTAACAACCATATATTTGTATAGAGGAAAATGAATTATTTTGGTGTTCTTTATAAATGTTTGTTTCATGTCTTTAAAAAACACAATACTAGACCATTTAAGTGATATGGAAAGGTTTAATAATTTGAGACAGTATATTATAAGATAAAGAGTATTCAATTATCTATGATTGCATAACAAATCACTACCAAATTAAATGGTGTAAAATGACAACTGTTTTATACACTTATAACTCTGTAGGTCAGGCATTTAGGAACTACACAGTGAGAATGACTTGTTTCTGCTACATGATGTCTCATGCCTCAGATGAAGTGGCTTAAATATCTGGGGGATGGATGGAATGGTTCAACATAGGCCACATGTCTGAAGTCTTGGTTCAATTCTCAAATGGGCACCTTGATTCTCCTCTGCCTGGTTTCTCCACCTGGCTAGCCTGCATAGTCTCTGAGTTACAAGAGGAAGCATTACAAAGAAGACAAGTCCCCCATATGCAAGCACTTATTAAGCCTCTGCTTGTCATGCTTGCTAAAATCTCATTGGCCAAAGCTAATCACATAGTCAAGCCTAGACTCAAGTGGAAAGGCACACACAAAGAATTTGAATCTCAGCTCTGTCATTTTTGACCTTAACAAGTAGTTTAATTTATCTGAGTCTGTTTCCTCCTCCGTAAAATGAAGATACTACCCAGTTTACATAATTTGGGAGATTAAATGAAACCATAACAATGTAGATAACAGAGGCTAAGAAGTAAGTGGCTCATAAAAGGTATTTCTTGTTAAAAAGAAAATTGGTTGCTTGCCTCATAAGTTATCTTTTGAGTAAGCTTCACATTTTTGTACAGATGTAATTAGTATCATTTTAAATCTGCTTTTCAGTGTTTTTATTTACGTTGGGGCCCTCATGCAAATTATATAATTACTTCCATGCAGTGATTACGTTATTTTGTATTTATTTTTTGTTTGTCATTTTATCTTTTATTTTTATGAACTTCTAATTTGAAAGTACATTTTCTATTGAACTACTTGGAGGACATTTCATTTTTTTCCAGCTTTATTGAGTTATAATTAACATATAACATTGTGTAAAATTAAGGTATACAATGTGATGAGTTGATACATGTATATATCATAAAATTTTTGCCACAATAAAGTTAGATAACATATTTTGCCACAATAAAGTTAGATAACATATCATCCCATATAATTACCATTTTGTTGTTGCTGTTGTTATGTTGAGGACATGAAGACTCTGCTCTCATAGCAACTTTCAAGTATATAATAAAGTACTGATAACTATACTCACCATGCAGTACATTAGATCCCCAGAATTTATTCATCTTATAACTGAAAGTTTATACCTTTTGATCAACATCTTTCAATTTACTCTACCCCTCAGCCCTTGGCAACCACTATTCTACTCTCTGTTTCTATGAGTTCAATGTTTTTAGATTTCACATATAGGTGAGGTCATACAGTATTTGTCTTTGTCTGACTTCTTTCATTTAACATAATGGGAGGGTATCTCATTTGATCTTCATACAACCTTGTGAAGAAGATAAAGAAGTTATCATCTTTACTGTTGTGAAATATAGCTGTTAAAGGTGAAATGATTATCTAAGTTTATTTAATGACAGAGGCAAGACTAAGTCCAAAATCTCAACCTTTCCAGACCTCAGATCTCTAGACTATCATATTGTTTTCTAGATTCTCTTGAGCCTCTTAAGAAATCTATGTTGACATTCCAAAAATGTCATTGCTTTGCTTCTGGAATTTTTCTAATATTCCCTTGAAGGGACTTCATATAGAATTTAACTAGTTGAGTTCTTTCTGCAGATATCAAGTACAAACGTTTACAAAATTAGTATGAGTTTAGCATTGTTTGCCAGCTTTAGAAGAGCTTTCTCCATTTGACTAACATAGGGCTTATAAACTCACCAATGAACTTCAGAAAGTGCTTAAGGGAGACTTCTTAGAATACACTTGTTTTCTGGTTGAATCCAGTAATTTTCCTTAATAGGAAGGTCTCACAAAGATGCTGGTGGAATCTTGGTATTTGCATATGAGTGTCACACACCAACACATGCACACACACACACACATGCACATATACACACACATCCATGAAAAGGAGTAAATACTTCATATCTATATACTGGTAAAAGTGTTAAATTCTGTATATGCCTTTAAAAAAATAACACAGTTGAGGGGTACAAGTTTTTGTGTATCAGCCAGGTATCTATAGTTGCAACAATAAAGTCCAAATCTAGAAAACTTGAAAATTAAAAAAGGACTTAGAAAAATATAGAGTGACTCACAGAATCAAAGTAAAAACTTCAGAAGTGTGCTCAGCAAGGAGTTCCAAGGATTCAAGTAGCAAGATCCAGAAATCAAGAACCAGTGAGGGTTTTATTAGTTCTCTGCTGTGGGGATAAATAAGGTATATATTTTTCTATCTTTCTATCACTCCCTTCAAGAGTCAAATCTTGGGAAAGACTATCAGATTAATTTGTGGGCTCACCACTTAACCAAGTGAGAGCAGAGCTTTGGTTGACAGTTAACAAGACTGCAAATGGTAGATGAGAATTCCCAAAAGGAAACCATGGCACTATTAATCAGAGAAAGAAAAGAATACTGGACTGCTAAAAATGAAATAAAATGAAGTATTAAAATGTCTTATTTAGAGTTACTCAGTTACTACACTTTTTAGGGGAAAGATTTGCCTAAGGTAAACCCAATAAAATTAAGCTGATTTAAGATTATCCCATTTAATCATTACAGAGAATTATTCTAGAAAGTCCTCAGAACCTAAAGTTAGATGTAGCTTTATATTGTTCTCTTAGTATGTTACTTACAGCTACCTGTTTTATTGTTATTAAACTGTCATTTAAAAACATAAGCAGCACAATATAGTTCATTCTAAACTACACTTTCTTTCATCACATAATTACATTAGAAAACACTAAGCCTTCTGCTACAATGAGATAATACAATTCCTAGGTGTTAAAAGACGCATGGCAAACAATGCCTAAAAGGGGAATGTTATCTTACAGTAAAATATGCCTACCTCTGAAGGCTTTGTTTTACCACTGCTAAAGTGTTTTTGGAATTTTGACAGAGATGTACCCATAGGAGCCATTGACTGACAAATCATTACATACAAAATAATAAGGAGGGAAAAATGACATTAAGAATATAAAACAAGACAGAATTCTGAAATAAGTTTTAGAAAGCATATTACATGCAAATTAAAACCTTTTTTTTCTTTTTTTGCAAACTGCCATAACTTTTTTCTTTGATTACAATGAGACATTTGGTAGAATTAAGTATTTGGTATTTATAAATCATTTAAAAATGGAATAAAGAGCTGTAGTTAATGGTGTGTGATGGGTTGCCCCTGAATTTACTCAGGAAATGAGGAATTGAGATATAGTTCTGTGAGTTTTCCGGCAAATGAGACACAGTTTTTCACAAGGATAAAGACTCTATGTGAACTCATGGAGATTTAGAGATTAGAGAACTTAGAATTAGAGAGAGAACTAAGAAATCATCCAATACAGACTCTTCATATAATAGTTCTTCAGATTGTCATTCATGTGGTTTATATATATGTCTTGTTCAAAGTTAGTAGCAAACCTAGTCATATCAACTCTGCACTACTCTTGTATTACACTAGGAAGGAAACTTTTACCAGTATATCTAGAAGGGTTTCAAATCACTCTACCCCCTCAGGAAGTCTCTTGGTTAAAGGAAATTAGAAAAATATGATGAAAATGTGATCTAGTCTTTTGAGTAAATTAAAAACACTCAAAAAATCTATATCTTGGTGGGAACCTGAGAGGTTACTTGTTTATACAATCCCTGTCTTTTTTTTTTTTTAATTACTATTTATGCCAACAGCACCTGGTCTTCCTAGGTGGTCTCCCATCCAAGCACTAACCAGGCCCAACCCTACTTAGCTTCTGAGATCAGACATGGGGCTTGTTCAGGATAGCATAGGTATAACAACCATTGACTGTGGCTCCACTGGGACATGAACTCAGGACCTTCTGTGTGTACAGACGTGCTAACCACTGCATTATAAAACTATATCCTCCCTGCTTTGTTTTTAAAAAATAATTTGTATTGGTTTTAGAAGTAAAGCAGCAAAATCTTATGTCCCAAAACAAAATCTGTGCCATCTCAAACTCATCTTTTTTATTTCAATGACAAAACACATTTATTCATACGAGCTTTCCTATGACTTGATAGAACTAGTTATTAGAAAACCTTCCTTTATATGGACTCCTATATCCTCTTTTCTGTAATGTACGCTTTGTTTGACTTAATATAATCCACTTTTAGGACTTTTTAAAGATTATAATCTATCTATAAACTTCCTAAAAATGTGACAATTTTTTCTCCCTCTGCCAAAGACATTGTATATCAGAACCATTTACCTACTGTCAAAAATTAAATGTCTCTTCTGATTCTGAATCAGCCTCAGAATCACCTGCTGGGCAAATTCATAGGCTCTACTCCAGACCTAAGAATGCTGAATCTCTGGAAATAAGATTTTAAAATCTACATTTAAAATAAGCACCTTTTGATTCTTATATAAACTTCAATCTGAGAGCCAGTACCTAAGGAATAGGAATAAAAGACTCATGTGGATTCAACCAACTTTAAATTTACTCTCAGAAAATCTTCGCATACAAGGAAAAAAAAAAAACAACAATGTTATCTGAAAGCCCTGAAGTCCCACAAAGCACTACATTTACATAAAGCTAGGAATCCAGTATGCTGGTCAGTATTTATTTTGTCTGTTCAGGGCTAATAGTTCAAAAGGTTGTAGTCTGCATGAAGAGAATGCCCAGAAATAATGAGGAGCAAGCTTATATCAGATCTGGGAAGTTGAGGGTGGAGGCAGTAAAATGCTGCTTTCATCTTCTCCTGTGAATATGATTAATATCCCAATATATCTGAAACTGAAGCCAAGCTTAATTGATAAACTTTGGATTCTTGAGACATCTTTTTTGAATGTTGACTCTGATAGCCCACATTACAGTTAAACTGATTTAACCAGCATTCCAGTACACACGTTGATAAGGACATCGGAAGACTGAGTTCTACGCGAAAGTGCTAAATGTATCTGAGGGCCTAATCCTTGGAGCGCTCTTATTTCTCTATCTACATTCATTGTCTTGATATTCTCATGGCCTGACTAATCAATACTCCAGTGACCACTAAATTATCTAGTCCAATTCTCTTATCTAAATTCTAGAGTTATATTTAACTGCCTATCTGATATTATTGATTGGCTATCTACCAGACATTTCAAAACATTTCTGAAACAAAATTGTTATCTCCCTCCAAACCTTCTCCTTAGAGACATTGTCTCTTATAGATATGGCCATCTTGGTTAAGTGCAACCCTACCTTTCTTTTTCGCTTTGGCTAAACACCTTGAAGTCATCTTTAATTTTTCTCTTTTTTTTCACCCCAAATTGAATCCTTTAGTAAATCTTCTTGGCTTTACCTTCATAATACATTCAGAATTCAACTTCTTTTAACCATTTCTACCATTCCCAACTAATCTGAGCCACCATTTCTCTCTTCTGGATCATTGCAATAGTCTTCTAAGGACTGGTTTCCCAAATTCTAACCTGGTCTCATCCTAATCTATTTTCAACACAAAAATCCAGAATAATCCATTTAATACTAAGCCCAAAGATATTGCTGCACTGCTCAAAATTCTCCAATATCTCCTCATGTCACTCACTCAGAGTAAATAAAACTAAAGTCCTTGTTATAGCCTACAAGGCCCTACATAGATCTTGTCTCCCATGATCTCTAAAACCTCTTATCCTATTATTCTTCACCTCGCTTTTTCTGCTCCAGCCACCTAACCTTGGGCTCCTGAAGATATCCTCATTCTCCTGCCTAGGAGCTTTGCACAGGCTTTCCCCCAGATAATCTTGTTACGTATTCCTTAAGCTCCTTTATGATACTGTACAAAAAAATGTCAATTTGTCAGTGAATACTTCCCTGACCATCCTATTTCAAATTCACTCAGTGCCCTCAAAACTACTTCTTACCTTCCTTTTCTGCTGCTATGGTTCGAATATCTATATGTCTTCCCTCAATCCATCCCTGTCACTCAAATTTGTGTGTTAAAATCCTGATGCCTGATGATATAGGGAGGTTTTGGGAGTCATTTAGATCATGCAGAGAAGTAATCCTCTTATAAAAAAGATCCCACATAGCTTCCTCACCCCTTCCATGTGAGGACACAGTGACAAAGTACCAACTGTGAACCAGGAAGAGGACCAAAAGATGACCATGCTAGTACTTGGATCTTGAACTTTCAGCCTCTAGAACTATCAAAAATAAATTTGTTATTTTTAAGCTACCCAGCCTGTGGTATTTTGTTATAGCAATCAAAACAGACTAAGACACCAGCTTCATTTTTCTCTTATGTATTGTCACCATTTGATATACTCTATAATTTACTTTATTTTTAGTTATTATTTGCCTCCCTTCACTAGAATATAAACACTACTGAAGCAATATTTTTTCTTTTTTTCCCAGTGCTATATTTCCAGTCCCCAGAATAGTTCCTGGAACAAAATGAATTTTCAAATAAATGTTTTCTGAGTGAATCAGTTAATGAATAAAGAAACCTAACTGGCTCTGTGGACCTAATATAATAGGTCACTTAAGTTCACATCCTCTATCTTCATTTGTAAAATGTGATTCATCTTATTAAGATCCTTTCCATGCTTTAAAATTCAAGCCACAGTCATAGATCCTTAGATATGGCAGAAAGCCCAATAAAGCTCTGGACCAGAGTCTCACTATTTGAACACTGTTGTAAAACCAAGCTAGAGTGCCTGTGAAAAAGGTACACATGGGTCCGCATGATAAAGACTTAGTTTTAACATAACTTGATGTCCAGGTGGAGCTAAGGTTGCACTATCCTGTCTCAAAGAGTCATTTAAAAAAATCTGTTTTGTTCTTGTATCTTTTCACTACTTTGGGTAACTCAGGCAGTGTTCACTGCCTCCACTCGGCATGATTTTGTAAATGCTAACCATACTATAGGATTCTAAGGGATGGGATACCTAATTAAAATGAGGTTTCTGGTGGGACTAGCTTTCAGAGAGTAATGATGTAACTAGACAATGTTTAACAAAGGAAGTCTGAGACTAGCAGTCAGGGGTACTTGATCCTATATCTAGTTCTGTCACTATCTAGGTGACATCAGTGAAGCCACTTAGCTTTATGCCTTAGTTTCTTCATTTATCAAAGAGGGATTTGCCATATCTTTCAAGATAATTGTGGGAATTGCAGAAAATAACAGACATAGAAGTAGTTTTAAAGTTTATAAATGCCCTACACCTACATATGTTAAGAAATTGTTTAATCCTTTCAAAGCACTAAAAATGTGGTAAGTGACAGAGAATGAAATGTGATCTTTGCTCACAAGAATATGAGATACAGTCCCATAGGCTCAAATCTACCTAACAGGATATGACATGCACACTGGGAGATACTCCAGGAAAGAGGCTGTTGACAGAGTGGAAAAGTCAGGCATATGCAATTACCCTGTTGAATCCAATCATCATCATGAGTTCAAGGTAGATATTTAAGGATCATCATGGGGATTGGGAGGAACCTGACATTCTGGGTGGGTAGTAGGAGAGGATTTTCATGAGGAAGGTTAAGTTATCAAAGACAAAGTCACTTCCAACTTGTGAATACTTCACAAGCCGTACAGCTCATCTATTTAAAAGGTCCTAGATTTGCTACATGCAGAAATTGAGTTTGGTTGCCATGAGACTACAGTAGATGTTCTGAGTGCCACACTTTGTACCAGCACAGCTGTAATTAGGACAGATTGCAATCAGAACACTTTTCTCTGGCTCCATAGAGACTGACAAAATCCATGTTTTCTTTTTCCAGGCCCCAGCTCAGAAATCAGTGCTGATCAAACAAAGCATACATTCCCTTTGGCACTAAATTTGACTTGGCAGAGTCTGTATGGGATCTTGGCAAGTAAGAGACTCATTTTTCTAAGCCATGGCCAGCCCCTGAAAGCAAATCTAGTCCAAGTATGGTGTTCCAAGAAGAAAAGTGAGAAATTTTCAGAGTTGAGCAGAAGGAAAGATATAAGAATAACTATAACAAGACCCTTATGGGGGAGAACCATATTGGATTAAACTTGATATGCCCTACAGCAGCTATGCAGTGCCTAAGTAACTCCCTTAAAAACTAATTACATATGTTAATTAATGAAAAGATAAATACCTAGTCAGGATAGGCTACATCTTTATGACTGTATAATTTGGTTGCAGAATCAAAACATTCAGCCTTTAGAATCACTAAGGACTGGCTAACCACTGTGTGGAGATACCACTGTTATATATGAATGCCATCCATATGGCACTGCCACCGTGATAAAGTATCATTTGGAAGAAGAAGCAAATGTGTGCTCTATGCTGATTTGGCCAAGGTCACACAGATACCTTCAACAAAGAAAGCATTAGTGCCATTGTCATTGAAACACAAACCTTTTGGAAGACAAAACAGTTAAAAAACAAAGTGAATTTAAGCCTATGTAAGCAAGATTAGATTCTTCTATTAAATTTTAATTTGATTTTTTTCAAGTATGAGATTTAATTGACAATTAATATTTGTATATTTAAAGTGTACAAAGTGATGATTTGATATGTGTATATATAGTGAAATGATTGCCACAAGGAGGTTAATCCTTTGCCTTACGTAGTTAGCACAGTGTATATGTAGTAAGAACATTTGAGATCTATTATCTTAGGAAATTTTTAAGTATACAATACAGAATTGTTAAATATAGTCAACACACAATACAGTAGATCCCCAGAACTTATTCATCTTATAATTAATGTCCTCTTCTACTATTCTCTGCCACACCTTTCAACCTTTAAAACTTTCTGCATCATATTCTTGATTCTGGTCCCTTCAATGACTTTAGCTGCTTTTTAGCGCTATAGAAACTTCTCTTATATATTTCCATGCCCTACAAATATTCTAGTTAGTGGAAAGTTATGCTTCTGACATACTATATAAAGTTTCCAACAAATTTCTAGCAATAATAATACACAATTATATTATATGTATTATTACATTATATTACATTATATGACATTGCAATTGTATAACTACACCTCTCCTGCATGTAATCTCTTGATGACTCATAAGGTACTTTAGGATCCTGGTGTGTGTCAATTATATTTGTATTCCCAGCCAGCAAAACAACTGTGCCAATAGGCTTGTGAGTAGATCATTAATAGATTCTTGGTAAGCACAACTACATCCTTGCTCCAAACCTATTTGGTATGTGGATGGCTCTTGGTAACTCTTGGCTTTTTCTGTCTACATACTTACCAAGATTAGTTCCACTTACTTTCTCATACCAAACAAGAATGGGTGTGGTCTATTTAGAATGTTTTTAAATATTTGCTTGTACTCCAAGTTTTTTTCTATAATAATGTCCTTGCATTTTCATTTCAGAGTCTCTCCAGGCTCAAAGATTTTATTTTCCATGGCAATTTCTTCCACTGGATGTTTATTTTAAGGCTATGCACAATGAGTCCTCTAAAAGGTGGCTCACTAACTAGTGCTTTTTGGCTACATCTTACATAGCAGAAATAATCAATATATTATTAAGCAAATAACCAAAATGTCTTGAAATCTAATATAGATTTATGGTTTTCCTAGCTTGTTGTGCAGAGCTCTGAGGTTCTACAGAAGTGCTTTGCTGGACACCATGATATTGTAATGGGTCATGAGAACTTATGTATTTAAGATGGCGATATAAGATCTAAGATGGCGGAATGGAAAATTTTAAATTCCCCCAGCAAGGTAGACTGCAATCCCCTCTGACCAAGGGCCGGAATTCTCCGCCCAGACATCCTATCTGCTTGCTTAAAGGTCAGGCCATAATCAGGCCATATGGGTAGCCAATAAGGAACTGCAACCTGTCCCGTGTGCGCCAAGTTAGCCCGCCATAAACCTAATATAAGGAACCCCATGCTAAGGATCGGGGCTCTTGTTCTCGCTGCTGTGGCAGTGGAGGCTTGAGCCTGGATTCAAATTCGTAATAAAATTTTCTTTTTGATTCTAATTTGGCTCTGAGGTCATCTTGTCCGGGTGCAGTCCATAACAATATGAAGAATAAACTAAACTCACTTGTATCTTATGCTCCTCGACCTGAGCAATTCTTTTCTTATCTGTCATATATATTGTAATTCCACATAAGGTTGTTTGTAAAATGGTTCTCATAGCATGAAAAAAATAGTTTGACAATAAGTAATGTGACTCCAACTACTGTTTGACTATGAATATTTCATTTTGGTTGATATAGTTTCTTGTCAACAAATTTACTATTAGGCAGTAACAGTGCTGCAGATAAGTCTTTTTGTTAGTGTAGAAATATTTTAAAATACTTAACAAGGGTTCAAAGCTGAATAAAGCCCTTATATTCCCAATGCTTACTGTCCGAAGTAGCATTATTCACAACACTTAACTGAGCGTTCACCCTACAATTATAAAATCTAAGCAAGAATGTGTGCTGATGCTTTGAAGATTTGTATTAGAAATTATTGGGAAAGCATGTTCACATGCAGTTTGACTCTTCTCTGCTTTGGAGTAATTACCCAGCTTTGTAGCTGGACTCAAGGGATTTTGAACATAGTAATAAATTGCTGCAAACCTTCCAAGAAATACAGAACCATATGTCAGGGACTTGGTTGTAGGCTGAAACTACAGATAAGGATGTGGGAAGGGAATGCTAGTACTTCGAAAGCTAACTGTGGAAGGTTATGAATTGAAATTCATTGTTAATGTGAATGAAGCTGGAATGCATTTTTCTCATGTTGTTGAGGGTAGAATTTCTCATATTAGTAAGGAATTAAATGCTAAACTTTATAATTTGCTTTCTAATGATTACAGAACAGAATGTAGAGATTCTTAAAATTTTTGTACTAGAAGTTCAAATTTACATATGGCTTATGTTATCTGGATGGCTACAATGAGAAATTCTCAGAAGCTTAGGCAAGAACAGGAGAAGGTCAAAATATAAGACTAAAATAATGAGAATTAAAACAAATTACAGTAATCTTTTCTTATCTATAGTGTTACTTTCCACAGTTTCAGTTACCTATGGTCAATCATGGTCTGAAAATATTAAATGGGAAATTTTAGAAATAATTCATAGGATTTAAATTGCAATCTATTCCATGGTGTAATGAAATCTCATGCTGTCCCATTCAGGACGTGAATCATCCCTTTGCTTAACTTCTCCACACTGTGTACATTCCCTGCCCATTAGTTGCTTAATAGCCATCTAGGTGAGCATATAGACTATTGCAGTACCACAGTGCTTGTGTTCAAGTAACCCTTATTTTACTTAACAATGTTTCATTCACTTCACTTCATCTCATCATATAGGCATCTACCACCTCACATTATCCCAAGAAGACAAAGGGTAAAAATATAGTACAATAAGTTATTTTGAAAGGTAGAAATCTCATATTCACATAACTTTTATTACAGTACTGTTATAATTGTTCTTTTTTATTATTGTTGTTGTTAATCTCTTATTGTGCCTAATTTATAAACTAAACTTTATCGTATGTATGTATGTATGTATAAGAAAAAACACAGTATATATAGGGTTTGGTACTATCTGTGGTTTCAGGCATCCACTGGGAGGTCTTGGAACATATCTTCCATGGATAAGGGAGGACTACTGTAGATGAATGTAGCCAGTTGCAAAAGTTCATATTTAAGAGATCTTTTATTTTTCCTGAAGAGATCCAAATAGAAGTAAGGAATCAAATGTATGTAAGACAAGCAGGAACTTAATCAATTATATTCATTTATTATCTGTAGAAAGGATGGGATGTGTTTATGGAAGAAGAGTAATTCAAACTGAAACTGGAAAACGGGGAACCAAAATATTCATGAAAATGTATTTAACACTATCTAAGAAGATATACTATATTTAAGTCATCTGAGGTAAACTGATTAAATAAGGATGGCTCACCAAGCTTTTTTTATAGCCTTTAGATAACTTTTAGGAGCCCAAGAAATAAAAAAGAAAATAGGCATCTGTAATCTGTTGGCTTTAAATAAAACAGATTATTCTAGCTGTGCTGGGTGGGCCTTATTCAATCAGATGAAAGGCTTTAAGGCCAGGACTGAGGTTTCCTGGAAGAAGAAAAGAATTCCACCTGTGGACTACAGCCTCAGCCTGTGTTTGACACTTCCAACCTCCATTTCCTTAGAATTTGACTTCCTTAACCAGCTCTCGCAATCAGAATAAACCAGCTCTTTGAAATAAATGCCTTAGTGTATATCTCCTTTGATTCTGTTTTTCTCTGGTTGTACTCTGATATATTCCCACAAAATCTTTCTCAGGCAATTAACAGAGAATATACTTCATCAGAAAGAAATAGGAAGACTAGGATCAAGCAAACTGGGAATTCAATTTAAAGAGAGATGAAGGCTATCCTAAGATGATAGTGAGTACAAATTCCCAGGATAGCAGCTTTGGACTATATTGGATAGGATGTCTAACATTCATAAGGAAACAGAACCAAATACTCAAAAGGTAAAAATTACTGATATGTATCAGATTAGCAGCTTGAGAGGAAGAGAAAAACAGATTTTGAAACAATATTGATAGTATTGATAGGAGTTCTTAGAGATCAAGACAACTTGCCTGGCCATTCATTGGTAGAACCACAGAAGTTTGTAGCTCACTGTGAGCACAGGAAGTGGGGACAGCAGCAAAACTCCATTAGTTGTACCTTTGCCTGAGATTATTATCAACTTTGTATTCTGTGTTCTGAAAAATAATCTAATCTCCATTACTAGGAACAAGGTTAAAATAAAAAGTCTGAACAATGAATTATTTTCTATGATTTGGTGTTTTAGAGAAAATGAAATTTTCTGAATAAGGTTGAAGAAGTGATCTGGGAAAGATGCCAGGAAGGAAATGATTTCTAGGTGGCAAAGGAGAATTAAAATTTGTGTTGATAGAAAAATGTTTTTAGTAGATGGGAAGAAACTCAGTACTACTAAAATTGTGTTGTGGGAAATAAAACTTCAGTGCCACATATCTTCCAGCTACCAGAGCCTATAAAATCAAACTACATTATTTAGATATCAGCATCATATCTTTTGCTCAACTGGGTCAAAGGCTAAATTTAAAGCAACTTTAGAAATGAATTGAATTGTTAGGAAAAGGAATGCCTTCTGAAGTTCTTGAGAGTCCAGAAATCATCAAGCAATAGGATTATAAGCAATGATTTATATTAGCCTCAGGTAGCTATGTGAAGTGTCATTTAGGTATGTCATAGATCCTGAAGTGGATGGGCAGGTTATAAAAGATAAGTACAGTCCTCTAGGGTCAATTGAGCAGTCCTTTAAGGGCTTCAACTGGCTTCAAGATAACCTTCTTCCACATCAGCATCTGAGGATTCTAGGGGAAGTTGGAGATATAGTACTTTAATCTTTAGTGAGTTTATTTTAAAATAATACAAACAAATGCATTTATAAGTGCATATAAGGAAAAATGACATAGTATCACAAATTGGGCAGACTGACACATGAGGCATCTTGGTACCTTAGCAGTGTATAACCAAGAAAGGGAAAGAAGCTGAGACTATGAAGAACAAGGCTTGAGAATACAACCAACTAGCAGCCTCAAAGTTGAGAAACTAAAGGTCCTCATCAGTCAGGCAGAGAACAACATCAGGAAACCATATAATGATGATCACTCTCTCACAGCAAGCCTCTTGTTAAGATGCAGGGTCCTCAGGAAAAAAGGCTTGGTGCTGGTCAAATAGGGAGTTGGAGTCACAGCCAAGTGAACTCCAGCTCAGGGAGTATCTTAAGTCCAGCAAGGAAAGCAGAGTAAGTTCAAGATCTGGATTAATATGATGGGTAATGGGTGGGGGAACCTAAAACAAAATGTTCATATGCTCTCATCCAAGAGCTCCTACATCTATGCCAACTGCAAATCAGGAAGAACAGTTCTAGGCTCTATTGATAGGCAGCTCTAACAAAACTGTTCTAAGCTCCTGACCTAACAAGGCTCTGCCAGAGAATGGGGGTCAGCCTGATCCAGCACAAGAAAGACATTATTGTTTCTAGCTGGGAGAAACTGAGGAACACAAAAGTAGGGGAAATTAGATCAATATACATCTATAGCTACATAAAAAGAAATGACACTTGAGTCATTTCAAAGCTGTTATATATGCTGAGAATAACAGTAACCCTTGTCAATGATGAATCAGAGTTTTTAATGAATAGAGTTATAGGAGCTCTATGCTATATATATATTTCTAAAAACTATGCTCCAGAGCAAGCCAATGAAAAGAAACTTCTGCACATTTACTTGAGCAGATATTTGTTCAGTGATAACAGGAATTATGTTTTGATCCCAGTAATAGTTTATGAAGCTGACTGGCGAGTCATGGAAAGAATGATCAAAACAAGGACAAAAATAATCTATACTTTCTTTCTCCCATAGAGCTTGAAAAATCTTTTTTACCCACCTTTTCATTATCCTTTGAAATAACTTGTAGAAAAATAAAAGCAGATGTCTGGAGAAGTCATCAAGAAAAGCCACAAATCAAAAAGAGATTTCAAATAGAAATGTTTTTAATGAACTGGCTACAGGTTTTGTGTCCTCCCTCCCCATCCTGTTTCATCCTACTGATCCCAGAGTGTTGGTCAAAGGGAGTTCTATCAATCAGTACTTTCCCCAAACTAAATGTGTTGTCATTATTCTATTTTCCTTTGGGAAAAGAAGACTTAAGAAAGTGGATGAAAGTATTTCTTACCTTAGAGTACCAAAAGAGCTTCTTTCTGCAATCCAGTCCTACTTTTTTCGTTTTAGTCCACAGTACAGCAATTGGGACCTGGAAAGCTTGAAATAAATCCTTGGCTATCCTTCTCTTACACTTGCAAAGGAAAAATATGAAGCCACTTATTTTAGTGTTCTGTCTTGACTCACAGAACATTCATTCATTGGCTTTTCTTTCCTTTTTTTGTTGTCTTTGCCGGAGTCATAGTATTTAACAACAAAATTAAAAAGACTTTTTAGTAGTTTGGGTACTTTCTTTTAAAAAAAAAAAAAGCATAGGTGATTTTTTCTGTCTAGTTAAGGGTTTTGGATAGATACATTATTTCTGGATAAGTAGATCCAGAATAAACTCTACCTCAAAACAGTCAAGTAATCGCTACAACTTTCAGTTTTCAATACAACTCTGATTCTAAGTTAGCCAATGGTTTTAATGTTAGAAGGGGCTTGAAAAGATCATTGTGCCTTATCCTCTGTGTTCTAACCAATAAGATGTAATTAGGCCCATGTCTTAAATCCCAAAGGGTATGAGAATCCAGGACAACTGCCTCTCATGAAGGGCCTTGACCTACCACCACACAGCATTGTTTATCTTTGGGTATAGTGGCTGATTTCAGCCATATTATTATAAACCAGGCCATAGACATTAACTTAGTAATTGAATTCTGTGAAATTTCCAAGCTAGATGGTGATAATTAAAGAGTGTTTTCACAATAATAACTTCATAATTAAAACAAAAGAAGAGTTTGTAGAATTTGTGGACAATAAGATACATTTTTATTTCTTCTTAATAAGGCAGTAAATAATATTAAGAAATATTATTGGAATTATTTAGATTCTCATACTAATACATATAATTACAGAATTCCCACATATTGTAGTAAATATATTCTGGTTGGAGATAAAATTCTAGAGTCAAAGATTGTTATCAGAGAAACAAACAAATAAAAGAAATTGCTATACAGAAAGATGAGGTTACACATTCTGATGCAATATGGTAAAAACTTGTTGTGGTCCCTATATCCTTTGTTCGATGGGTCTAGAAAGGGAACCTCAGATCGGACATTCCAAATGGGAGTGATGGGCTTTACACTATGGTACTCTTGCTCCAGGGAATGCCATCAGTCGCCACTAAACATAGCTCGGTCAAAACCTCGGTTTTCCAAGAGAAGAGATTATCGTACATGCTCTAAGAAGAGGGAAGTGGAATGTCCACAAGCAGTGCCAAGAAATTTAGGAGGCCTTTAAATTTAGGCCAGCCTCTAAGATATCTTCATATCCAATGGGAAATGGGTATATGGAAAATACAGTTTACTGCTATTAGGATATATCTTGTTATAAAATGTTAAAGTAAATAAAGCAGATATTTCTATGACATGGTTTTAACATACTAAATGAAATTGTAGATTTAATTCTTTATGTTAACAATGTGGACAAAGACCCCATCTGGTAACACTCCTAACTCCATGTGTGTGTGACCATGTGTATTCTTTTCTAAAATATTGATTTTTACATTTCTTTTAAAAATGCAGATATTTAAAAAATAAGATCCACAAATTAATTTTTCAAAAATTGTAGTTATGATATTTTAAAAAAATTAGTCTAAACTCTACATGATTGATGACATTTAGGAATTTTTCTAATTTTTCATTTTTAAAAGCATCATGCCCAGATTTACATATATATTATATATCTGTGTGTGTATATATACACACAGAGAGAGAGAGAGAATCATTTCATACATTGCTCTGTCCCTAAAAGAATGTAGAAAATGTTAAAAAGATAAATAAACCATATGAATCTACCTTTAAATTTTATATTGTCATTCAAGGTTATATTGTAGAGTAGATAGCTGAATTTGTCAGTATAAGCTAGATTATGCTTTTTTTTAAAAAAAAAAACAACCCAAATTTTATTAGCTTAATAGGAACAAAAAATTTTTTCTTGTTTATTACAAGTCTGTTGTGAGTAAAGTAGCTCTTCAGGCAAATGTCTTTCATAAGGAGGCTCAAGAAATTGAGGCTGCTTTTACAAATGTTTTCTGACAGTTTTCAAAACATCAATTTTACTTTTATCAAAATCATTAAGTGAGAGCACTCTTTAAATGTGTATAGAATGCTAGAAACTTAATTTTTATTCTAAGCTAAAAGTATTTATTTATATATTAAGATAGTTTTTTTAATTTATCTTCACAATATTTATACTTGCTACGCTGCTTTTTAAGTGATATTTAAAAAGCTGGTTTATATGATTATCTTTGTAATTATAAGGTCATAACCTCCCTCAAAAAAAACAAACTAAATCTATTAAATTATTGAGCTTTCTTTCTTGTTCCTTAAAAAGAGTTCAGTCAAATGACCTGTAGGATTATTTAAAACTAGCATTGATTTTGGCTATATCAATTTAATTGTGTTCCCCAAACAATATTTGTTTATAAAATAATTTAGAAAATGCCCTAAAATATAAAAGAATTATAAGAATCTGAATGTAAAACAATATCCTTTTATTCTGAGGCATACTTTTAGGTAAAATATTAAGAGTCTAGTCTATTATATCCTAGGCATTATGCTAAATACTGAAATGAAGATAATTCAAAGGGGCAGAGAGAGAGACCTGAAAACTGGTGGTGTGGGTATGAGTGTATGTACTGTTTTGACTCTGATGGGGGCTGGGAGATCCCTCTCAGGGGGTGGACATACATGCTGATGGCCAAATGAGGGAGAAAGTGAACTGTAATAAAGTTTGGAGGAAGGACTTTCCAGTCAGAGGAAATATTAGGCACAAAGCACAAAAGCCAGAAGACATGAACAAGTTCAGCTTGTTCAAGCTCTGAAAGAAGGTCATTCTCTGGGCTGAGAGCTGTAGATTAGTTCAGAGAAGCAAGCAAGGTGTGAATCATGCAGGGTTATAATGGCCATGGTGTTGGATTTATATTTAAGTACGCTAAGAAGTAGCCCTTGGGATATTTTACATAAGGATGTACTGTGATCTGATTCATATTTTACAAAAGGCACTCTGTCTTGTACAAAGAATGGTATCCAGGAGGCAGGAGTGAAAGCAGAGATTTAGTGAGAGGCCATGGCCCTAGTCCAGGTGGGAGCTGATGGAGGCATGGACTAGCAGTAGAGATGAAGGGAAATTGACAGAATTCCATAAGGAAATTCCAAAGACACACAATGAACTGGAAAAATATTTTCACCTCATATCAATCACAAAGAGCTGATTTTCTACAGATCAGTAAAAAAAAAAAAAAACCTGACAGCCTGAAAGAAAAATGGACAAAGAATATTAAGAGGCAGTTGCAGAAAAAGGAAACAAAAGGCTTCTAAATATGTTAAGCTGTTCAACCTCACTCCTAATAAGATAAATAAAAATTAAAATTACATTGAAATATTTGTTTAACTAGAAGATTGGCAAAATGCAGAGTTTATTAGAATATAGACTTGGGGAGGGTGTGAAGAAATAAACACTCTCATGAATGTAAATTTCTGGTATGAATATAAATTAGTATACTGTATGATGGACAATTTGGAGATATCTATCAAAATTTAAAATGTTCTTGTTCTTAGACTCTGTAATTCTGCTTATAATAATCTATCCTACAGATAAACCTTTATTCTACATCCTAGTAACAGATGCTGTCAGTGCGTTGCCCATAGACTTCAGATATGCAGCCCTCCATCAATGACTCTCAGATGTTGAAATGCATTTACCTCAGCTCTCTCACCCTTGAAATGGTGAGGAGTGTGTTTTGTTCTTTTCTCAGATTTCCCCCTTTTAAACTCCCATAAGGTTAAGCTCCAAGTACTCACTGAGGTACTTGGCTTAATAGTGCACCACTGTTTGACTCCTTTTCCCTAGATCACTTTCTGCTTCTTTTACTAGTTTTCCCAGCACCTCCAAATAAACTTTTTATAATCAATGTTGCTCTTTAGAGGAACCCAACTAAGAGAATCCTCAGCCTCTTCTCCAAATGTGCTTTCCACTTTTAGCTTCCTAGTGGGAATGCTACTGTCATTTGCCTCTACCTTTTAGGACTTTTAACATCCCTCTTCTATGGACACTCGACTTCTATAGCACTCCAGTCACTAGTCTTTGAGTCTGGTGGGGCTTAGTGTCTTTCTTAATGTTCTTTACTGCTTCTAGATCTTTTACCTATCTTATTCCCCCAAAATCCCAGCTATGATTCTCTTACCTTCCTACCATAACACCACTATTCTTCACTGTAGGGGTACCCCTTGAAGACTCCTCCTTATTTCCTTAAGATTTTAACTCCTAGCTCATCTTCATTCTATCCACCACTACTCCTATCATAATTCTTGGTGATTGTAATATTTACCATGGCTTCTCAGTTATCTTCTCTTCTCTTTATCAGACCTTAACTTTCTTTTAAAAGAGAACCACTAGAAAGAACTCTTCAACACAATCTATTTCTCTGTATCTGTGCCATACAACATCTTCCTTTCTGCTATGAATGAACTGCCTCTGACCAAATCTAGACCAATATGGTTTCTAGTATCCTAATTCCACACTTTCTTACCTACTCAAGGACATCCCTCAACAAATCACATCTATCTATCTGCATCACTAATTTTTCCCTTTCTACTGGGTCATTACTTTCAGCTTTCAAGTATATTGCAATTTCATTCATATTAAAATGTTAATATACTCACCTAGTTTTTGTCCTCCTTTACTGACCACTTTATCATAGCCTTTCTTGCTGGTTATGCCTTATCTCCAAGACTTCTAATTAGTGAGGAGCACCAGGGCTCAATTCATGACCTTTTCTCTATCCATGCTGCCTCCATAGGTGAGTTCATTCAGTTTCATGGCTTCAAATTCCACATATATACCGAAAACTAAAAAATTTATTTCTTCAACTGGGCCCTCTCCTTTGAATTCTAGGCTCATATATCCAACATTCTACTTGATATCTCTATCTGGATACCTAATAAATAGTTTTAACTGACAACATTCAAAGTCAAACTTTTTATCTCCCACTACCCAAACATGCTCCTTCATGGTTCTCCTCCATTCAGGAAATGGCATATCCATTCTTCCAGTTGCTCAGACTGTACCCTTAGAATCATTACTTGATATTTCTCCTTCTCTCATCTTCTGCATCTACTCTATTAGCAAATTATTTTGGCTCTACATTAAAAGTATATACAGAAGTCAACCACCACTTACACTGCTATTGCCAACATCCCAATCCAAAACATCATTCTTTTAAAAATTGTAATAACCTACTAATTGAGTTCCTTATTTTCATTTGGAGAGCTGGGCCAATTTATATATATGTTTTAAACGCATATAGCACCTGGCATTTCTAGATAGTCTCCCATCCAAGTACTAACTAGGCCTGACCTTGCTTAGTTTCTGATATCAGACAGGACGGGGCACATTCAGGATGGCATGGCTGTAGACTGGGTCAATATTTTTTAAATGATAATTTCTAGATTTTAAATAGCTATGGTTTGGTTTCCAATGTCCTAGAAATTCAATGGTAGCTAATAATATCATATTAGGAATGGTGATAGTATGTGTTATTCTACTGTTTATGACCTAGCTTTGATGCTCATAAAATTCTAATTCCTGATGCTACTCAAGGTAGTTTATATAGGTAGAGACCCGGAATATCTGAGTCATATTATGACTGAAATATATGGTCCTACTAATATTTAGTCTCAGTTTCCTTGCCTTAAAGGACATCAAAAAATATTAACATACAATCGTCAGAGTTATACAGTATTAGTGTGGTTTTTTTAATACCTAGTAAAAAAAAAAAAAGGTTTTAAATATGTGAAGAATGCCCATCTTGGTTAGGCAGTCCAGCCACAATATTCAGCAGGAAGATTAGTCTTTCCAACATAAATACTTAGTAGGACACATCACTGTTGTGACAATAACAATTGACTTTCACTGGGTTTATGGGTTTATGGATCTCTAAGACAGGTTATGTTTCATGACGGAACTGCTTTTTTAAAAGATCTTTTGTAAAATTTTCTTTAGAAAGTAAAACTTCTTCATTTTTTTTAACAACTTAAATTTAAAAGAGGTGACATTTTTTCATGTAAGTTTGGTTAGTTCAGCGGTTCCCAACCTGGGGTCCTTTTGCTCTTTCTTTTTTCCCAGGGGTCATTTGGTAATGTTTAGAGAAGTTTTGGTTGTCAAAACTGAAGAGAAGGGTGCTACCGGTACCCTTCAAGCAAATCAAGGCAGGGTTCCACTGAACATTTTATAATATACAAGGCAGACACATACAACAAAGAATTATCTAGTCCCAAATGTCAATAGAACTGAGATTGAGAAATTCTATTTTATGTGAAGGTTATATGATGTTTATATTAAATATATAAGTTTATATTAAACTTCAGTACAAATTCCAATTGAGAAAAACTTTTGCAGATAACTTTTAAAATTACATTTGTTTCAAGAAAAAGTAACCAGTCTTATTGACTATTTTTCAGTAATATCCTCTTATATTTGCTTAGCATTTTATCATTTACACAATCCTTTCATGGTTTAATCTCATTTGCTCCTTATAGCTCTGATGAAGAAATCATCTTTTTCGTGTTTTACTACCACAGGCAGTGTTGTGCAGAAAGAGACTAAATGATTCAAGCAAGGTCACACAGATTCAATTTCTGGATGGAAAATCCAGTGACTTTTTTTGCTATCCTACAGTCGTAACATTCTTGTTCAGAATGTTATATAAAAAGGAATTTAAAAAATTTAAAAAGCAAATCATTGTGCATCTATGGGGATATGACTCCAGAAGACAGATGTCATTTGCTCTAAGAATGGAGACTGGGAGAGGGCAGGGCATGGCCTGGATATTATGGGAAGCAGGAAGCAAGCATGGGAGGTAAGAAGCAGAAAAAACAATGACATTAGTCAAGAAGGAGCATAGACAGATCCCTAAGGTTAAAGTGACTACTTTCCTGTGGAAATCATTCTTTCTCTTCTAAACAAGGTAAGACCCTTATGAAAACAAAAGGGATAAATGTGCTGAGTCCAACCAGAAAAATGGAAAACACATTCACTACTTCAAACAGAGGATTTGATACAAGAACTCCATTGCACAGGTGAAAGGAAGACAGAAGAATCCAGTGTTTAGCAACCACAGAAAGCCACTAAGCTTTTAAGCACGCAGGAGGGAGGAGGGCAGGCCTACTAAGGGCTAATTCCTTAGTAGGCCTGCCCAGCAGGAGATGGAGCTTGGTAGAAGACATGGTTGCTGCAGGGGATGGTGCCTAAGGCAGAAACAGAGCAGGAAAAATACACAGGCTTTTCCCTTCCTCCCACCCTCTAGGCTCTTGTCCATGCTTTCTTTTGGCCTAACCTACAGGAGCCTGGAAAACAGCCTGCAGGGGCAGAGAACAAGAGCAGGGGATGGATCTGAAGGCAAACAGACTCAGAACTTCCACATATCCTGTGAGCATTATGCCAATAAAATGACACCGCAAATTAAATTGAGTGAATATTCCATGACCTAAATAATGTTTTCCTTCAAGTCAAGAAAAACATGTCTTAAGTCCACCCTGGACCAAATGAATAAGTAAAACAAAAATCAAACTCAGAAGAGAGAAGGAATTTGACAAATTAAACACCGTAATATTCTGTGTATATATCCAGACCTTTTTACAGTTAAGTGATAACAACCAAGAGAAATAAAAAGTAGGAAAAAAAAGTGAAAATACAGCTATAATAGGTGTTCAGGAAGGAAGTTGAAATTTTGTCACATCTGTTTTGCACACAGTAGGCTCCACATTTAAAATAGAAAATTCTTGCTGAGCTCTTGACAATGTAAATATAAAAACATCACCTTTCCTCTTAAAATTGTAGACTATAGCAGAACATAATTTTAAAAAGGTCTAGCTTAATTATCATCCTGGAAAAAAATGGGAAGGAATACAAAGTCAATAACGTACTCTCGCGGGTTCTCGCTCTAAACTAGTTCACTGTGTGCTCTGAAGATGCATAACTAAATTTTAAGAAGTATATTGAAATTATAGAATCACTAGTATAAAACTGGAAATCCTGGAAAGTAAAAGCCAAACTTCCAATAACTTTTTCAACTAAATAATGGTTAATATTTAGAAGAGATGTAATCTGGGATAATTTCAGGGAACCTTACTGTTTGTTTGTTTGTTTGTTTTGCATATGTTCTCAATTTACTTAATGAGTGATCAGGAAAGCCTCCAGAGAAGTGATGTGTATGTGACTGAGGTATAAGCACAGAGAAATATGAGCAAGCACTCAAGTAGGAAAATGGAAAGTGTGATTTCTGATAGCTATCCTGCTTCAGACACATGTGGGCTTCACTGGTCAGTCTCAGCAGACAGGGTAATTCTGGAGCATCCCCAAAATGCTGTAGTGGACCTATCTCTTGGAGAAGGGGGACAAAGCAGAGAGCTGGATGCAGCTGCAGACTTACAAGTCCAGTTTGCAGAGAACATCCCTATATCTATAGGGTCAGGTAAACAAATACCTTAGTGTAAAAGCTGCAGTCTCCTGGGCACAGTGGACTTTAAGACAATAACTAAGGACCCTAAGAGGTGGGAGGAGCCTGTGAAAGGGAATCCAGTGTCCCGTGCTGCTATAAAATTCAGGCAGTTCAGCTGACATTTGGAATAAGGAGGGTATCTGCATGAGCAAGGCAGGTAAAGAGTGGGTGACTAAGGCAGAGTATCAAACAGAGAAGCTAGGTTATTAAAAACTGGGGAAGAGAAGATTTAAGGGATGGTTGGGGTGTTGGAGGGGCTTGGAACTGAGTCAAGTGTGTAAGTACTTAACCTCCCAAGCCACTTTTTAAATCCTTTTAAAGCTCAGGTTCTCATTATAGGCACAGAGCCCAAGGCCCATAAGCTTTTCCAGGTTTTATCAAATTGCTTGAGAGTTGGAAAAAAAAATGTCTTGGCTCTTAAATGCAGAGAAAACTGTAATATGAAACTAATAAATATTTCAAGAGGAAAATTATATAATCTCTTTTATATAACAAAAAAAAAATTTTTTTCATGTCATTTTCCAGTATTTGCTAGCATATGGCATGAGGCCTCTAAAAGAATATCCAAGGGTTTATGTAGCCCTTGAGTTAGCTCTTCTTCAGCCTGGCATAGTTCAGGCAGAGAAGGTCAAGAGTGTGCTAACACTTTGGCAAGGATGTGCAGGTAAAGAGTGGAAGCCAAAAACCCAAGTCACTAAGGATAGAAATGTGGGGAAGGGGAGGAGGGAAGCTTGGGGGAACGGTGTCTGGGACAATTGCAGAGGCTGGGCTTGACCAGGTCTCTGGTTCAAGGAGGAAGGGGCAAATGCAGTGTCCCCGGAGATGACACAGTTTGGTTTCTAATTTTGGAAATGGCCATACCAGGGTTTCCAATCCAGCAGGCGGGCTAGCAGAAAAGGGCTCTGAATAGCAGAGAACCATCTGGAGGCAGGTGGCCTCTCAGTGTTGTGCTGCGGTGTGAATGCAGAATTGGCAACAGCTAGACAGCAGGGCTTAGTTTTGAAAGCAGGGAGGTGACAGAAGGGAACAGAAGACTGAACAGGAGAACTCAGTCCTTCTGAGGCAGCAGATCCATGGAAAATCAGCAAATCAAGGAACGCTGAGGCACAGAGGTTCCAAGGCTTCTGGGTGTCTGACTGGCTGCAGGGCCATCCCAGGAACACCACAGGAGCTCACCCAGTGGATGCTCTAGGACTTCTAGATTGCTGGTCTGAATGCAGGCCCCAATTCTTTATGCCTCCCCCTCGGTAGCAAGGGTTCCTTCTGAGTGAAACAGGAGGCCATCTGAGATTCTGCTGTAGGCAGGGCCCGTTAAGGTAGACCGAGCAAACAGCCATAGAGTTGCCATTTCTCGAGTCAGGGTCAGAGGAGTATGGAATGAAGTAATCCCAGTTTTCAGAGAGATGAAGACTGGAGAGACAGGGAACCACCCAGTGAGTATTGCAGTAACAGATGTTTAAATTCTTCTAACCAGAAATTGCCCTGATAGGCAGAAGGGTGTGTCTCTCTGGGAGGGGATCAAAGACCCTGACCTGGGGACATTGTGATGACTGAGCAGTGATAAAAGAGGAGACTGAGCAGCTACACCTCTAGAGCCATTTGGGGCTGCTGCAGAGGTTGGTGACCTCTGGCTGGAGAGCATAGTGGAGAGCTCTAGGCTTCACCTGGGATTCTCTCCAGGGTCCAGAATCAATTGCAACTTCTCGGGTTACCTGAGAGCAGAGAAGGGGCAGAGCCAGGGCACCAGCAGAAGACGGAGAGCTTAGTTGGCCAAGCTGAAGAAGAGAGAGGTCATTAGGGACTACTAGATCATGGCAGCAGCAACCGCCTGGATCCTGGCACAGTAAAAGATCTCCAGCAACTGTAAGTGATCATGAATGAGAGTTCTTAGGGCATACCTGGAGGGATGCTATAAGGAGCTTTGGATAATCTTGTTTTTCTTCTATTACATTGTGAATAGAGGACTTGAAGGTAGAGTGACCAAGATTTTTCCAAATTGTTATATTGCTTAGGGAGAGGTATTGCTATTTCTCATTCATTGGACATTATTGATCTAGAATCTAGGGACTTAAGGGTTTTAAGAGCCTCAAATATTTCAAACCTGATTAAAATTAATATTTAATTGAATGGCTATAAAATGTTACAGTATGCCAACTAGTGAACTGTAACTCAACACCTACTCTTCACATGGTGATAGAGGAAAAACAATAAAAATACATATCTTTATAATACACTCAGCAGATTATCCATGAAAATAAGGGTACCAATGAAGGATCTAAATGAAAGAATTAAAAATTATCCTGTTCTCAGAATTCTAGGTGGGCCCTGTTCTGTTTCCTGAGAATGATTTTTGAGTGATAAATATATCAAACTTATGCTCCCCTTCTTTTTGCTATGAACATCACTACATGAGGGTTGTAGGTATAATGCTAGAGTTCTGAAATTTTGGGTTCCTTAAGAACTGAGTATCACATAATTAATGCAAAAGTACTACAAAACTAGGAATTCATGAGCAAAGTGAAAAGTGAGATAGAGAAAGAAACAGAAACATGGGAAGAGAAAATGAAGTTACATGTAATATAAATTACAAGTTATTAAACAAGGGTTTTAGTGGTTTTTTCCCCAGATAAAATGCCAAGTATTTATAAGTAAAAAATAATTAGCGAACAAGTTGTTGTTTTCTTTCTACAGAAATTAAAAAAGCTAAATGTTATTTTAAACGTCTGATCACAGGTGTTAGCTATGGGTATTAAGGCCTGAGTTTGGTTCCCTTGAAGAAAATTTAAGATAGGAGGAACAATGGGAAGCCAGCTCACTTGGAGAGGAAGAGCTTGCTGGACCACATTAGAAAGGGTAGAGGTATGAGCAAAAAACATCCAGGGAAGTTCAGAGTCATTACTTAGGGTTCATGAAATATATAATGTTTGCTAACAAGCATAATACCACTGTTATTAATCTCTAAATAGATCATGGTGGAATTGTGAATTGTTTGCCTCTGTATGATTTAGTTTTTGACAACTAGAATTGGAAAATTATAGTACAAAGTAGGTGGTGGTATGGAAGGCAGTGCTGAGTTCATTGTGCTTACCTGGCCATAAAATGGGAGTGTCTGTGATGTTTAATAGTAAAGAGAAATAAGATATTGCAGTTTCTAAAATATCAAAGTGGGATGCTTGGTTGGATCTCCAGAGGATTAAATCTAGAAGATTGGAAGTCTGGTACTAATCTATATTCATTAAGTTCAGATAATGGCTCTTCTGATCTTTACTAACTGCCAACCTATTAATTCCAATAAATAGAACTTCCAAGTCAGCCACATCAACTGAGGAGCCTGAATGTTTTCCTTTAGAAAACTGACAAATGAGCAGCAAAAGGAGTTTCATAAAGTTTCTTATTGCTAAGGAGCTGGATGAGCCTAATGGCTAATACCTTAAGCAATGTAGGCCTGATATGTGACTGGAAGCATAGGCTGCTCTACACCAGTGATAAAGTTCTTATTTATTTTTAAAAGTCACTTATGCCAGCAATAAACTAAAGCCTGTTATAACAGTAGTCTAGTTTATTGAGCCACTCCCTGACTAGAACCCAGTCAAGTGTCAAAGATCACCAAGTAACACTCAATTCTTAATTCCCAATTGGAAATCTACTTGAAGAATTTATTATAATTTGATTTCCCAAGCATATTCCATATCCTAGTGAATAATAATAATTGACTAGTAAAAGAGAAGGTATTATATCATATTAAGGGGTTGAAATAGCCAAAAGGCCTGGGCAAAAATCATGTAATTTTCAGTTTCTGTTATCATAAAGTCTACACGGGCCAACAATGAGTATAGCATATAGTTTTAACTATTCTCTGTTCATATTTGGAGAACGTGAAAATTTACACTATTTCCTCCCTCCACTAGTCACCAGCAGACCAATGCTTACTTCCACTTGTTTTTAAACTCCTGGCCTAAAGCAATTTTGAACTCTAGGATTAGGCCAATCTTATCTTTTTTCCCCCGTGGTTTTTTTTTTTTTGCCACATTTTGTATGTTAAATACATAAATATGATTTCAAATGTAGTATCTATTTGAAGTGAGTTCACAGATTTCAAACCCCAGTAACCCTAGGATGAGTTCATTAATTCTTTCTGATGCTCATTTGCTTTAGCCGTAAAATGGGAATGATTTCTACCGTGAAGTTGCAAAGAAGTTGGATCAAAAAAAGATCATATAAGTCTGTGCTTATAGCGCTCAACACATAGTAAAATAATAAAAGTTTTCCTCTCCTACCCTCCATTTCTTGGAAAATCAGGCAAGCAGTCAGTTGACTGATGCAGTTTCAGTGAAAGGAGCTGGGGTCCTTAAACGATATTCATGCCTGCCCTGGCAAAAGCCTGACTTGTCTCACAAACCTCTTTAATGAGAATATTCTTGGCAGCTAGGTCAATTATTTCTTGCCCATGGGCGTGCTAAATAAAATAAAGTTCTGTACTTTGACACCTGTCTCTCTCTAAACTTCGTGAGGCGGCCCCTTATCACTCTAGATATTTGGTTAGAGCTTTATTTACCAACGTCCAGTCCTGGAAAGCAGTCTGCTCTTTGCAAGTATCCAAAGCCGCCCCTCGGCGGGCACCTACCCTCCTAGGCCTGAAATTTCCATTTGAGGCTCATCACCTGCAAATGAAAACCATTCCACTGTGGCACTTCCCCTACCCGAACAGTTCTATTTCTCGTTGGAAATCGTGTACTGATTTTTTTTGTTTTAGCAGTCATATAGTTCTGGGCTCGCAACAGGAGCTTCATAAAAGTTGTACCTGGCTTTTTAGCCTGGTACAGTCCCAAGGAAATCGTGCGCAGAAACGGATGCTGCCTTTCACACCCGACATAGATCAATCAGACCAGTTAGGAGGCGTTAGCGTTGGGCCTTTTAGACTGAGAAAGTTTTAGGCTGGGCCGAAGCAGCGTCCCCGCAAGACAAGGTTCCCCCTCGTCCTTTCCAACCCGGATCCCAGCGACTCGCGCAGGCCCCGCGGTTCCTTCCAAAACCCGCGGCGGATCCGGGACGTCCCGGAAGTGCCCGGCGCCGGAGGGAGGGAGGAAGAGCCGCGCGAGCCGCCGCCGCGCGCACGCGCCCTCGCGGGCTGGGACTGGAGTCGCAACTCGGAAGCAGGAGCCCGGACGGGCCCGGGGCGGGGGGTGGGGGGGCTGTGCAGGGGCGGGAGCGGCCGCCCCTGGCGGCGGGTTTGTTTATCCCGGGGAAGAAGTTTGGGAGCGGGAGATAGGGACGGAGGGCGGGCCGGGGAGGAGGGATGCGGTTCGGCGGAGGCGGTCGCCACAGGGACTCGCCGCCATCACCTCTGCCGCCGCGGCCGCCGCAGCCTCGGGCTCCCGGGGCCGCCGCAGCCGCCGCCTCAGCCGGAGAGGAGCCGCCGCCAGGACTGCCCGCCGCCATCCCGCACGTCTCGGTAGGTGCCCCTCCCCTCCGGGGTCCCGGCCGCAGTCTCTGCGCTGGAATGGGGCGGCCTCCTCCCTCCTCCCTGTGCCCCCACCCTATTTTTTCCGAGACCCCTGCTTCTGCGGCTAGCCTCCTTTCTTTGGGGTTGCCTCCGCCCCTGCTCGTCAGTCCCACCCTCCGCCCCCCGGACCGCCCTCGCCGCGAGAGTCCCCGCTTCCCCTGGGGACGTCTGCCTCCCGCCACCCCCACCCCATTGATTTTCCTGCGCCCGCCTACTATGATCCCCCCTGACTTTGACAAGCCTCGCCCCGTTTCCTATTCAGTCTCCGTCTTTCTCTAAACCTGTATACCTCCGTGACCTCCCATTTATACCTTATCTCCTCTTTCCACCCTAAGTACAATCCAAAGCGAGAAACTCCCCGCCCCCGCCGCCGTCCACATCCGTACCTCCTAATTTCAAACGTATACACTCAAATTGTCATCCCAGTTACGCCAATTTAGGGTGAATTCTCAGTTCCCCATCCAGATTCTTAGTACCTCCACTCCAGTGGTCATACCCTCAACCTTCCTACTTCCTAGCAAAAATTGCCCTCATAAATTCTCACATTCACCAAGGTACAATCAAGCTAACTGCGGTTCAGGGTCCCAAGCCTTGACTTTCCCCTTTCTAGTCCCTTTTGCTATTCTTTTTCCTAATTACTCCTCCTTTCGGGTCTATATACCCCTGTAGTGAATGACATAAAGGAAAGGGGATGGTAGATTTTTCTCCCTCAAAGCCATAGATCTTGTAGGAATAAGTTTCACCCTTTGCTTTTCCTAACTTTTGGCTTCTTTCTCTATGAATAGTGTCATTCAGCCATACTTTTGAGGCTTCTGATGCTTTGTCTGTATTTGAATAATCCTGGGCCTAGATTGTTCCATTATAATAATGCTCTCTCCTGTTTTTCCTTACAGTTGAATCAACCGTTTCTTAGACTGGAAACTTAAGTAATGAAAGCTTCATGCCTTAGAAAATTACACTATTCTGCTATAATGGGAAAAGTAGAGTATTTCAAATTATCATCCTGTTACTCTCGAGAGAAATGGTGCCTGGTCATTTAGAGCTCAGAATCTGTAGTTGAACTGCCAGGATCTAAACCCCTGCCTTGCCATTTACCAGCTCTGGCCTTGGGCAAGATATCCCTGTGCCTCAGTATTCTTACAGCTGTAAAAGGAGGGTAGTGATATACTTCATAAGAAGGTGGTGATAATTGCATAACTTAATGCAGGTAAAATGCAACAGAGGCTGGCACATGGTAAGCATCCAGTATATGTTATTCATCATTATCTCTCAACTTGTTTTGGCTATTGATAGTTTAATTTTGAGAAAGGAAGGTGGGAATGGGAAGCTACCTTTTTGCTCTTTCATTTAACACCCTTTTGATGTAGACATGATTCATATTTCGTTACTGTATGTATTAATTCCTTATGGTGTGGAAAGTACAGTTTTAGCTCCTTGCTTTCAGGTAAGTTGCCAGCCTACAAATATCTCAGGCAATTTCAGACATCTGTTTGGAAATTTAAAAATTTTACCTTAGTTTTAAGAATAAATGAAGTTGAAATATGTAGCAAATTTATCATAGCAGAAAATGAGGATTTTACAGATACAAATTTTAGTACTGCAAATTAAATACTCGAACTAGTGACATTCTTCATACCCATCTGTTCTTTATATTGAATTACTACCCAAAATGGAGTTTTGGCTTTAGGAGGCTAGCTTTTCTCTTTTACTATGTTCATTCACATGACCATGCCTTGAAGTTTCTCAAATTTTAGTCTTTAACACCCTGACAATTTTTGCAATATTTACTTACCTCTTGTGCATTATTATTTTCTTAATACATTTTTTTGGAACAACTCACTTAAAATCAAAATAGGTACTGTTTAGTGTTGTTATAAATAGTAAAATTTTGAAATCACAGTTTAATGTCTTAATTACATGTGAGGTTATGCGCATATGCAACCACCAGAATAAAGATGTTTGCCCATGTATAGCTTAAAAATCACTTTTTGTGTCAACAGTGGGATGTACTCCAAACTTTGGGTGACACTTCCTTTGCTTATGCTATTTGCAGGCCTAGTATAACCTTTGCCCTTTTCCCTGCATATCCAAATTCTACCTATCTTCTATCTCTTAGTATTTCCATATAGTTGCTGCCAACATTGGTATCTTTGTTTCTTGGCTTTCCTACTTTCTGTATTCTGTATTTTTGGCTTTGAATGATATAGGCAGCCCTAGTTCAAGAAAAATGACACCCCTAGAATAAGACTTTTAAAGTTTATGGGAACTTTTAAAGAGGTGGATTAAAATTGACATTTCATATCTGCTCTGTGCTAAGTGCTGCTCCTTTGGTTTTGTAAATATTCTTTCCACAGATATTTAATGAGCACTTACTTCATGCCAGCCATTGGGGGTAAACAAGAACAGCCCTCCTCAGCCAGGGTTCCACTGAATAGCAAGCCTTAATGCTCTAAGACATCCAGGGTATATAATGAACTAACTCCTTTCCTATGCACCTAAAATGGTACTAGATATGTACCATCCTGAGAAAGAGAACAGAGGGAATAGTCAATTTGTTTTTTGTAGGGCTTAATTCTCAAAGAGCTTTGATTGACAAAAGCTTCATCAGAGAATAATCAGGCTCTGTTCTTTTGTAATTTATATATTAGTGGCACTGGCAGATGATAAGCAGATAAAACTTTTATGGGGGCACTAGTAATATTAAAGATAGTGGTAATCGTTAACTGTATTGGGCATTGTTTCAAGTAAGTTATATAAACTTGTTTAAACCTCATAACAGGCCTTTGAAGAGGCTTTATTATATCTCTATTTCACAAATGAGGAACTTGAGAGACAGAGACTACTTACTTAACTTCCACTTAGTTGCATAGGAAAGAAGTTAACTGAATAAGCAGTGGAGCAGCAGATATGGTTGTAGAGTCTATTACCTTTATTGCCTCTCAGATCTTTCAGTTCCTTGTAGGTTACTTAAGAGGAGGTTCTTCACCTTTCTGAAAAATCTTTTCCTGTTCTTTCTTAATTTCTTGCTATCCCTTACCTTTTTCTTTTTCCTTTCCATAGCAACAGTGTGGTTTCCCTGTCTTTAGGTTATTTAGGGAAGTTTAAAAAAAAAAAGTTAACTTTTATAAAGCACCTGGTACACAGATTTATCCCAGGTCTTACATATGACTAGATACTGAAGACATTTGCATTTGGTGTTCCTGTTCACTGTTTTGTTTCCTGACTTAGATTTATTTATTGAACAGTTTATCTGTTCCAGACACTTTGCTAGGCTCTTGTGACACATGCTAATGGAAAAACTTATGATAACTACTACAAAGGAAAATCGTTGTAAACAGTGAATGCCCACTAACATATCAGTGAATTCTTCTCTGAGGAAAGGGCTTTTAGACTGAAACCTGAAGGATGAACTGGACTTATCCAAGTAATGGTGATTTCAGCTTTCTAGAACTGAAAAGTCCTATAGGAGCTTGACCTTAGCACGTGAGGCTGGGTGATGTAAAATGAGATAGGAACAGTTCACAATGGTCAGTCATTACTAAGCATTTTATGCTCAATCCTAAGAGCAATGGGAAGCCACTGGAGAATATTAAACAAGGGAACTTACGTTTTGCTTTTAAAACATCACTTCGCCCCTCTGTGGAGGACAGAATGAAGAGAAGCAAGCCTTAATGCAGGGAGACCAGTTAGGCCAGTGCGTCTCAAGTCAAACTCATCTGTGGTAAAGGACCTGTTTTGTTTTAGTTTTAATTAGTACTGGCACTTTAGTAACACAAAATGTATGTTGTGGCAGTGTCAAATGGCTATAAAAATTTCTAAATGCTTCCTCTAGGTTTTTTATATTTACCTTGTCCAAGACCAATACCAGTAGTTTGTGAACAGTATTGGTCTCCAGACCACACTGAGAAGAATTGAAATCAGCTATTCATAGTAACTTAGGCAAGAGATAATGGAATCTTGGTCCAGGTTGGCAGTGATGGAGAAAAGCAGGTGGATTTTGGAAAGTAAAATTGATAGGATTTGGTGATTATATCTGAGGGTCTAGGGAGAAGAGAAAGCTGATTTCTGGGGTTAGTGGTTCTTGTGCCTAACATGGGGAATACTGGGGGAGGAAGTTTTTTGTTAGTTTCTAGGAAGGTGGGGAATGTTGATCATAATACAGTTAGGAATAGCCAATGTTTAGCTTATAATTGATTTCTCACTATGGGAGGTGGGGATGAGGTTGCCTAAGGAAAGGGTATACAGAGAGAAGATATTTGGACATAGTCCCCTATATAAATCTTCAACATTTAAACATTGGGAGGAAAAATGGAGCAAAGGAGACCGAGAAGTATAGCCAAAGGTTTGAGGAAATTTTCCTTGTCATCACTGAGGCCAAGGCAGTAGACTGAAAAAGGAGGGAGTGACTAATTAACTGTTGAGTGAGGCTGGGAAATCAATTAAATTGGGAACTAAAAAGTATACATTATATTTAACAACTGGAAGGAAATTATGTATGTCTCAGTAGTTAGTCTGTTCATAAATCATTTGATGATGAATTATTGTTTTAATCTGCCAAAGCAACAATCCTAAATTTAGGATAAAATTATCATATCTATAGCATGAGCCATATCTTCCTTCCTGAGCTCAGACTCATGTTTATATTTGTCACCATCTGGATGTTCTATAAGCATCTCAAACTCGATTTTTACAACTCTTTCATTCAGAACGTATTCAAAAGAATATGTTTTTTAACTACTATTTAACAAGCGTTGAATACTAGACTTTTAGGGATGTGATTAGACCTCAGACTAGGGGCAGTGGACAATAATATAATTAGAGTGGTCATAGCAGTTAATTGTGGTTGCCTTGGAAATACAGAGAAAGAGCATCAGGGAAGGATTTCTAAGGAAAATGACAGTGACACTTGGGCAGAGTTTCTGAATGACAAGTGGAGAGGTAGAGCGATGCAGTGGTAGAGGAGTTTAAAGAAATTATATTTTAGGTATTTTGAAAGCATGTAAAGGCAAAATCAAGGAATTGTGTCAATAGCATGTGCTTAGTAGGTTAGAGAAGTTAGCTGCACCATTCAAAATTTTTTTTCTTAATTTATACTTCTTTCTGTTTCCTGTTTTGATAAATATTGTTATGACTCATCTAGTCACCAGACATGGAAATGTCTTCTGAATATCTTCAAAAACTGAAGATTATCTTTGCTGTAGTATTTATTGTCTAAGGTAGTATTATGTTTTCTGGTTAGTTTTACATTTTATATATTATACCTATACTTAGAATTATTAAGTAACTGATAGCACAACTTAAATATTTCAGTTATACTATAGTGATTTTTTTTTTTAATGGGAGAAATTTTATACATAGAACTTTTTCTCAAGCATATAGTTAAAAATGAAGCCATTAATGTAAGGATTGTTGAAGTTTATTACTAAACCTCAGGTATATGGTCAGTGATGGTGCTTTTCGGCTCAGTAGAATAGGAACAGTCTCTTGAAACCTTAAATGCTATTTTAGATGGTTGTCTGAACATCCTTGGACTTATCTTTTGCACCCTAGTTAATCTGCAGGGATTACTTACTGAGGACTATACTGTAGTTGGCAGACTCTCTCAATAGGCAAGATCAAAGTATCATAAAAAATGTGTTAGAAAGGAAAGTGATGTTCAAATGGATTTTAAAAACAGTAAATGAAGGTTCTTTGTGATATCTGCTTTAAAGTATCAACACTTGCTTCTGAAATACTTTCTTGAGTTATTGTTGAAATGTTATTCTGATCTAGTAACAGTCTTCCTTAAATTAAGAAGATTGTAACTTTTAAAATTGATTTTTATTAGTTCTTACTAGCTATAATATTTTTGCTCTTGGCCTTGGTTTTTATTTTTTTATATCTTACTAAGTTCTCATATAACATCTGTATGCTTTTCAGATTATTATGATTTTTACAGGTACTTTTTTCCAGGCTTTTTGTTTATAAACATAGTAAAGCCCTTCTCTTTTATTTTTTAGACTTGCCTACATGTTCTAAAGGAAGATAGAATAATTATTAGCATTATATTCAGAATTGTGTTATTATTAACTATATGAAACAACTTTAGATAGGTAAAAATAGCAGTTCAGAAAATTTATTTAGATAAATAAAATTGTATTACTTATATGTCTGAAGTGAAAGTATGATGTTCAGAATACTGTAATTCATGTATGTAATATGAATGTGCTTAGAAAATGTAAAATATTCCCCTCCTCAATTCCTTTGGGGTTCTCATATTTGCTTTTATCCTTTATTAGATATAGGGATAAAAATAATTATGAGTAACCATTCAAAACCGAGGGTTTCATTCATATTAGGTAATGCAAGATCTCAAAAGTTGTACTGAAAAGTATTATGATGCTTTTAAAATATTGTTTGAGATTGGTTAACTGAGAAGATAAAATTATTTCCGATCTGCGTATATGTTCTGAAGCAAATTATTTTCTTGTGTAAAACGCATTTGTACTTCTTCCCTGCGTTGCCCATCCAACCCCCCAATAATTAAGTGATTTTTAAAATAAAGTATGCAACTGTCTCAAGGCATTTTTTTTTTTCCATTGTAATTTGGATACAATTTCTGGTGTGGTGTTTTCAAGGAAATTCCCCTGAAAGGTAAATAGTTTTTATACTATAAAACAAAACAAAACCAAACTCAAAATATTAATGAATATAAATTCATCCTGAAATTGTCAAGGCTAGTATTAGCACAAGGAGCTATCAAATATTTAAATGAATTGAATTTTATTTAGCTAAATTTTTTTGGTCGCAACTTTTAAGACCATTTTAAACCTTTATTAACCAGTCTTCAACATGGCAGTTAAGTTTTAATATATCTAGTTTTATTAAAGAAGCTAAGATTGGATGTAGGCACACATGAAAGAGATTTGGTCATTTCTGATTGCATTCAGAGTGTATTTTTGAAAATGTGAAAATACTTTTTCATATGAGTATTTTATCAATGACATTTTGAGAATTGGCTTGAATCAAATAATAATTTGATTTACACTTCACTGTTGATAATTTATTTCCCCCACTCAAGTCCTTCATCAGAAAAATTTCTTCTTCAAATTGTGTTAGGAAACCAGTATTTTTTTCCTAGCAGAGTATAACCGGGATTATTTTAACTTGGCTCTTAGACACTCACAATTTACTATAGTGTGAAGATACTATTACATGGAATTTTCCCAAAGATCATTTTGGTTTAAAAGGAAGAACTACTCTTTTTTAAGGCACTTGTACTATGTCAAGCACTTTATTTCATTTACTACAGAGTGTTCATGCACTCTGCTATTTAATAGCTTCAGCTTTGTGATTTTAGACAAGTAACTTAGCATCTCTGCCTCAGTGTTCTTATCTGTAAAATGGAAGTGATAACTATACCCACCTTAAAAGGTGTTATAAGAACTAAATGAGTTATATTTGCATCTCGAATAGTGGTTTGTGTAAATGTTGGTTAATTAAAACCAGTAATGCTATTTCTGATCTAAGATGTAAGTTGATGGTGCGCTTAAAAGGAGGGGAAAAGGGACCTTGTCAAATGATTCATTGATATTTCCTGCGCATAATGAAGGTTAAAGTATTTTATCTATTTGTCTCTTAAAACTAATGTAAGATTGCAGTCTTGGTATTTTTGATATCTAAATTGCATTTTTATATCATAAAAATAATACTTACAAAGGATCAGCTAAAATCTGCTTTTCATTTACCTTTGTTATGACATATTTAGTCTGAATATTGATATACTACAATGAATGTCTTGAAAATAACCTGTGGTGTGCTATGGTTCCTGTCAATCCCATAAGGAACTTATTCAGAAATATTTTGAAAGAGTTAATATTAAAGAACCATGTATTAATTTTAGTTAAAATATCCCACTTCTGCATTGTAAAATATATAGAGGAAAAGTAATACTGAGGCAGTTTTTGTTTATTTTAATGGTTTTATGTATATATGATCTCATTGCTTCATATTGAGATTTAAAAATCTTGTCATATACCCTGATAACAAAAATAAGTTCAGATCTTCCTTTGACATTCTTGATTTTTTCCTCATTTTTACTTTTGCCTTGTTTCAGTTCTTTTTCTGTTCTGTGTTTCAAATAGTTATTGACCAACTATTAAATGCCAGCTTTGGTGTTTATGATGATGAATTGGAAATAGCCCTTGACCTGGAAGACTCATTATTTGGGATTTATTAATCCTGTCTAGTCATTGAGTGCTTAGGCACAGTGCTAAAATCTTTATATACACACTTTAAAAATTACTCCTTTATAAACAGATATTGGTTAATAGTATGGTTTGTTCTGTTGTTGTATATATTTAAACACATTTTAACTCATTTAGACATCAAATGTTATGTGTTTTCAGAATGTTTTGAATGGATCTTATCGAACCTATTAAAATTCAAAGCCCATTAGGAAGGGTTCTACTTGGCAACACATAATCGCCAATTTTAGAAGCTAAATATGGATGGGCTTTCATCATCTTAGATTCAAGTGGTTCATCTTAATTTATCAACCAGCTAACTGAGTCCTTCAACAATGACATCTTAAGGCCATAGACCTAATTTAGATTCACATATCTTAAATTTGAGTTATAAGGAAGTGGGACTCTGAAGTCATAATACTTTTTTAGTAATAATTTTCCATTTTCAAACAGTATTTCCTGTTGGCTGAGGGCTATTTTTAAAAGAAACACATAAATGTATTCAATATTTTCTGGGGGGAACTTTGGTGTTAAAATCCTTTTAAATTAGTGTTTTCTTCTAAAATGTATTTGACACTTGCATTCTGTTATCTTAATATAGTAGCCTTCTTTGTTTTTAATATAAAAATGTTTTAAATAAGCATGAGGGAAGATTCAAAAAAGTGTTCTGTCCCAATTTTAGGGTGAATGAAACATGACATGGGAAAAGGATTTTTATTATAAATATATAGGCATCGAAAGTTATGTATTAAATATTTGTTTTTACTTTAGATAAACTTTCATTGAAGTATAACACACATTAAAAGACAAGAACATAGTGTCATACAGCATGTATTATTACCCTTATGTACCCTAAACATTTATTTTTATGTGATCCATCCATGTAGTATGTAGCGGTAGCTTATTCATTTTCATTGTTCTGTAGTATTCTATTCCATTGTATGACTATATTCACCAAGATTTATCCATTCAACCTAGATGAATATCTAGGTTGTTTATAGTTTTGAACCACAATGAATATAGTGCTCCTATAGAATATTCTTGTCTGTAACTTTTGGTGCACATGTATACATTTCTGTAGGATATGTACCTTGTAGTGGAATTGTTGGGCCATGGTGTGTGTTTATGTTCAGTTTTAGTATATATTACCCAGTGTTTTCCAAAATGGTTGTACCAGTTTATAGTCTCATTAGTAGTGAGTGAGAATTCCTTTTGTTCCACATACTCTGCAACATTTGCTTATTGATTGTCTCATTTATTTAGCCATTTTGGTGAGTGTAAAGTGGTGTTGCATTGTGGATAGGCTAGTTCTTCAAAATAAACATGATTTCTTTCCTCACTCATACCTACATACTGCTCCCATGTGTACACCAATGGAAAATGAAATACAGACATGTTATAAAACCCACTGGATCATTCTGGTTGCCTGTCAGTTGATAAGATGCAGGCTATAAAACAAATTTAAGTATAATTTGAGGAAAATGAGACTATCATGAAAATTATAGCTTCACTGTATAGTTCACTGACTTTCTGACAAATGATGTTTCTGCCTGTTACTAAACATGGGAGAGGTTTTAGATTTTGCAAGCCAGTGAGTTTTGCAGGCTCTTTTATTGAGTGAGTTTGCAATATTGCCCTAAAGCTCTAGTTACTCAATGCTGGACACACTTGTTCTTACTTGACTGTCTACCCAGGTTGTGGGTTATATTCATTTATTATTTCGTGAGATTTTGCTACCCCTTAAATAAGGGAAGTACTGTCTACATAGCAGAGCTTATTCAGTTTTTAAAACTTGAAAGTAAAATTGAGAAAATTTTACCATATGCCCACAGCATGCTGTGTTGTTTTATATTTAATCTCTTATAATTTGTGGATTTTTTTTTGGTCACAGAAAGCAGTGTTACTAATATGTATTTTTCTTTATAGAATTGTGTAATGAAAACCAAGGATGCAAAAAATATTTCTGCCTGTGTATTCTTTTCAGTGTTAGTGTTGTGGTTAGTCTGTTCTTATTCCTCAATGAATATAGATCCTGTTAGAATCATATGTAAGGAAGCACCATTCTTGTACCTTTTGGGCATTATAATTAGTTGTTGACTTCTACACCTACAGACTAATAACTGCAGGTAAGCCCATAGTTTTCCTTTTTTAACATTTTATATGCTTTTTTTGTAGCTAATATTTTGCCGCTAATATCTGACTTCATTTATCACTGCTGCAAAGTACAATTCCAATGTAGAATAGCTGCTTGATAAATACTTGTGTTCTACATATTCATATGCAGTTACTGATTGTTGCTCGTCTTAAAAACCTTGGAATTAATAGCTCATCATTAGAGTTGCTGAGATGACATTCATGTCCTTAAAGTATTCCTATGTGGTACAAGAACAATTCAGTTTATTTTGCAAAGCATTTCCTTGTTAGAGAGGTAGTGCCTGTAGGTGGATGGCAATAGCTTCTTTATAAGTCTAGTTTGACCATGTGTTACTTCATTTCAGAAAAGACTTGAGTTAAAATCCAGGGTCTCCTCACACATTGCTCTTCCTGGATCATTTTGCTTTATTTGCTTATTTTTCTCTCTTGATTTATTTTTCTTTCATGTTTTTCTTTCCTTCCTCTAAACTAAGCAAGTATGTAGCAAATTTTTTTATTTAAGGAAAATTAAGCCATTTTAATGGTTATGTATATGCAGGGTACACTAATACAGACTTATAGAACCCTACTATTCTTTAAATGGTAAAATGCTATTTTACCATTTTCTTCCTAGATTTTATAATTTAGAGGTACAAGAATTGGTAGTCCTTCTTATCTTTTTTAAGGATAGTAGTTTATCCTTCTTTTGCCTAGTTTATGTCTAGTTTATGTCTTTTGTACCAGCATTCTTTTCAATCTAGCATTTGCAATTGATACTTAATGTTTAATAAAATACTGTTATTACTAATTGCATTAAAATGAGCCTGAGTAGGTTGGCAGATTTTTACATCGAGCTGCTGCCATCATCTAGTCTAGTCATATGTGAGATACATGTGCAATAATGAGTTACATCTTTGACAGATAGTAAAATCTGAAAGGAATCTAAGTACACTTGTCTTTCCCTAAATCTTCTCAGATACAGTTGACCAGCACCTTCCTTTAATGACAGTATTGGGGTGGGGATCTCCATAATTGGATGTGGGCTAGGACACAGATTTCTAGGAGCAGCTAACTCCTTTTGGTCTCAGGTGATGGTAAGAGAGAGATTTGATTGATACTGCTTTTATTGACTATATTGGTACTAGTCTGTTATTTCATGTTCATTGCTGTAGCTTGCAAGATTCATGAAGTCACAAAGATGGCAGTTAAGTGAGAAATTATTGGTTATGTTAGCTGAAATAGTGACCGAGCAGTCCTGTCATAGAATGTGTATAGCAGCCCTGTTTAATAAAGCTTTGTGCTGTGTTGGAAATGCTCTATAATTACCACTTGCCATTTGGTAGCCACTAGCCACTTGTGTCTATTGAGTACCTAATTAATCTAGTACAATTAAGGAAGTGAATTTCAACAGACTGTTTTTGACAACAATTAAGAAAAAAAAACAAGTACGTATTTAATGAAAGCATGCACTTAAGTTGCTATCTTTTTAAAGATTCTCTGCACTGTTCCTCAGCAACCAAAATAAAGGCATAGACAGTGGGTGGTTAGATTGATATGGAGTCTAGGGTTTACAAAATGATTGTGAAAAAGGAGTGAAATGTGAATCATGCTTGCTAGAGAGTGTTTGAAATGATACCTTGTGTTTTTTGAGTTTGATAAGGAAGTGAAGTTAAATGGAAATAATGACTTAAGAATGGGAAGGTCTCAATAAAGCATTGATAATAAGAGGTATTGGATTAAATTGATGACAATAAGAATAAGTTCTGCTATAAAAACCATATACTAAAGTTTATTTTCATAGTTGGTCAAGCTATTCCAGGTAATAAATTCCAAGTCAGAATCTTTGAAAAAGACTGCTAAAATGTTAAAAATGAATGAGATCATTCAGGAAGGTCAAGGAACTTTGCTGGTAGGTCAGAATTCCACAGAAGTAGAATTATCCAAGGTGATGGCAGAAATAGGACAACAATGGAATCAAGTGCTTAAGTCCTCCATAAGGGAGCCTAACTGTGAGGTGAGTACATTATAGTAAAAGAGAAGCCAGTAGAGAATATAACATTGGACTCACGCAGTTGCCAAATGGTTTTGTAAGGATGGAAAAGTGGTCTGGGAAAACAGTGAAGAGTTGGAAGAACTCTACTTCCAACTCCTTTTTCTAAATCCTTCACAGGTGTAAGAAAAGGATATTTTAGTAATTTTACTTTATCTGCTTTAGTTATGTATTTGCCTCTCTGAGCTTATCTTTGTTTTTCTAGTGTCTAAAACTATTTAGGTACCTAATAAATGTTGGTACTGTAGATGCTGGACTAGTGTGAAATTGCTTTAGTCTCCCGAAATTCTGGAACAGAGTATTGCTTAGACACTTTTAAAAAGTGATTTGAAAATTGGCAAAAGGAACTGTTATTTTACACAATTGTATTTTCAAAATATGGAATTAATTGTACCAGTTTTAATTAGGTACCTAAATAGTTTGTTAAGGGTAATACGGGAAATGAATTATATAGCTTTTTACATAAATTCGTGCAAGGTGGGTTTATTAAGGGTAGCTAGGATATTTGAGGGACTATTCTTTACAAGAGGATATTGCAAAACTGATGCATATCTTTCAGATCTTTCAGTGATTATTACAACTGACCTCTGGCAACTGGTTATTTTGTTGTTATTGTTTTTCATTGGGACATTAGGCTCTTGAGGAAGGAATTGTAGCAGATTATTTGAGGCAAGATAGATAAAGAAATATTCAGAAATTTAAGACAATTTTTAGCCATTGCTAAGTGAGCAGGAGGAGAATGAAAGCGAAAGACACATGATTTTGTAAAAAAAATATGGGGGCAAAAGCGTTAAATAAAGTTTAGCCATCTTTTCTTAAAACAAAAGAGGTTGGGGAGAGTAGAAGGGAAAGGGAGAGAATATGACTTTTATTTTAGACCTAGATAAATTTGAAAAATGCTTATGGTTAATATTAGTGAATCCAGAATTGGCAAGTAACTGTGCAGACACTACTCTAAGTATATTATAGACCTTATATCCTTTAATGATTGCTATCATCTTTTTGAGTAAGGAATTATTCTCTTTCTGAAGATATGAAAGCTAAGGGCCAGAAAAGGAAAAAACTTGTTCAAGGGTTATAGAACCTAAAAAAAAAAAATTAAACATTTGTATTGTTTCATATAATATACAGATCTTACATTTCAGTAGTTTTAACAGATGTATTCACCTGTGTAACAATAGCCCAGTCAAGATGTAGATAATTTCCGTTACTACAGAAAATTCCCTTGTATGTTGCACAATTCCTCAGAGAAGTTTCAGACATCAGTCTTTTTCAAACTATACCTCCATATTATTGCATTAAAGTGGAGATGGAAGCTGTTAGAGATAAGTAGTCTTAGAGCAACAGAGTTAATAGCTGATGTGTAATAGCCTTTGGAGAGCCAAGAGATAAAGATTAAAAAAGCAAAAATAAAAGTTTGTTAGGCAAATTTAACCCTGTTCTTAATAGTTCATGAGATTATTACTCTTTTGTTAACTAGGTCTATTTTTGAGTTTCATATTAATGCTCATATATATTTAACTAGTTTGAGTGCTTCCTATGTCCTAGACACTGTATTGGGTGTCTTCTGTACATTCTCTTTTAATACACCAGTCATTTTAGATTACTATTTTTTATTCACATTTTGCAAACAAGAAAGCTGAGGTCCAGACAGCTCACACACCTTCAGAATTTGAACCCAAATCTACTATCAGCAACAAAATTCTTGACTCTGATGGCATTCCCTAAATCATTCTATAATACTAAATTGTATTTGGTAGTTTATTTTTTGGAGGTAATGATGCATTATTTAGTAAATATGTAATACTTTTCTCGTTGACTTCAAATCTAGTCATATGTCTTTGCTTACTATCTGCAATGTTCTAGACTAGGCAGTGGTTACATAAAGATGAAAATATAGTAATAAGGAGTTCAGCATATTTGAATTGGAAAAATTACAGTATTTTCAATTAAGTCCTATATCCAAATGCTGACTCACTGGTAGTTGGTCATTTTTTAAAAAAAATTAACTCTATCGCATAAATCATGTTGCTTCTGTGTTTGTTTCCCTGTCTATAAAATAGAAATAACTACTTCATAGGGTTTTTTAGAAGATCAAGTGAGATACTATGTATGAGTAACGTTCTAAAGCATGAAATAAGATCTTATGGATTATTGTACTAATAACTGTAATATTTGATTAATTCTGTGTGAGAAGCATTTGTTATGAAAGTGCTCAAGTAGCTAGGGAATCATTCATTTTGCTGAGAAAAATGGTATCGGTTGATGGTTGAATGTTCTGTAAAAGTGGTCACATTTAAGATGGATGGATTCAAATACAGTGTTGGTGCTTAAGGAAGGGATAAAGTTAAATTGTCTATAGTTTAACTGAAATAATTTACTCTGATTTGGATAAAAGTGTGTTACTATAATTTATAAATTAGAGCTTGAATTAACTGGACTTTAAAAATTTCTAATCATATCAAGATTTATAATATATATATATATTTCTATGCTATTTCACAGGTTTTTATAAAAACAAACTGCTTGGTAATTTCTGGTTCTTTCTGTCTTGTTAGGAGCTTTAAGCCATTACTGAAATTTACAAAACTTTATGGGTTAAAGCCCAAGATATCTGCTTTGGGATACTATAGTGAACTTGAAGGTAATGCTTTGATATTAAGAGTATCTGATAATTCTATTCCTTATATCATGATCATGCTGCTTAAAGCTATGTACGTACATATATTTGGGTGACAACATTTGATGTCAGCTATTTGAAATTTTTACCAGAAAAGACATCAGATTCTTGTTATTTTGTATGTTTTCTTAAGCACATTTGATGCTATAGGAGATTTTACCTGGAGAACTTCTGAGATCTTGTTCAAATTATGCTGTCTTCCTGTTGTCTTTCCTTGTTTTCACAGGTTTCAGCTTAGTGTAGGTAGGTTCCCCCCAGATACTCAAATGGATAGTGAATAAGAAAGAAAGAAAGAGAATAAATGAACAAATGAATGATTAAAAAAAATAAAAATAAAAAGAACCAGAGAGGTCTTACAACTTGGCATATTAAGTAGTTTCCTAACTACTTGTCTCACCCTTTTTTAGTTTACCACAGATTATATACTACCACAATTTAAAATCTTACCTCATGAGGTTAATAATTGTAGTTATAAACTATCATGCTAATAAATAAAGCTGATTTTTTAAACATCCCAATACTGTCTTTATAAGCTTTCTGGAAATAGCCTCCTTTAAAAAAATGAATTATTTGTCATATATTTTAAGGGGTTATGGCATTATATATGTTATTAATAAACTAGTGGCAACTTGCATGACATAAATGTGTTTGTTTGCAAGTGATGGTTTTTTTAAATGATTTCTAAAAATCCAGAGTGTTCTTAATATGTTGTGCTATTGGAAAAGCAATCAGGTTCTGAAATGATCTGTATTTGATTTTTTAAGAAGTTTATTGCAGCATGAAGAAATTGCACGCTGCTGTGGAGTGAAGTAAATCTCAGTCTACAGGATGTGAGTTTTACTGTATTAATTTATGTGTGCAGCCAGAAGTTCAGTGATTTGTCATAGGACATGTGTCCTGAAACTTAAAATGGCTAGGAATAGAATATAGGTCTCTCAACACATGGATCCCAGAGCTTTTTGCTATTTTTACCATTGCTAAGGATAGTTTACCATTTTCAGGTGAAATGGAAGACTTAAAGGTGGAGAATAAATGAATGGCTAGGGCAGTGATGATAAGATTTTTGTATTAGTGGTATTATTAGCCTTTAACTCTCAGACTGACTCTAGAGTTGGGGTCCAGCATTCTGGTTTAACAAGCCTTCCATGGGATTCTAATGCACACTTAAATTTGAGAATCAATGCCAAAAAGAAATTTAAACTTGTAAGTCTACTATTTGTAATCACTTAGAGGCTGGGAATATTAGGTTGGACCATATGAAATTTTTTCTGATATTCTGCTTTTGACTTACATAAACTTTAAACTTGTTAAGCTTTGAAAAAAGTTACCTTTTGCTTGGGGGAGAAAATTTAAACTGTAAAACTAGGCCTCAGTAGCCAAAGGAGGAAAGTAAGTAGACTATAAAGTAAATGAAGGTATTGGCCTACCCTCATAAGTTTTTTTTTCTGTTTTTAAACTGAGGCCCTGTGTAATACCACCATCAGTCATGACTTCTGGATGCCCATCCCATTTCCCACTCCCCTCTGCTCTTAGTTTTCCTCTTATACACACCAATGTATATATCCAGAAAGGAAGAATGGTCTTTCATTCCTAGGCAATTTTTTTCTTAAGTTCAGGATATTGCTATTGCTGTATTCTTCATTACCTCCCACCCCATTCCTGTCTCTTAAGATTCTTCTCAGTAGTATGTGTATTCAGATATGCTGCCAGTGACTTGAATAATTCTACCAAGAGTCATAGCTGTTTCGGTATCGAAGAGGAAACTTTCTCTCCTTATAATACACATTTTAGTCAACTTTAGATAAACTGGTTTTAAGTGATTGGAACTACAAGATGGCTTTTCTTTTTTTTTGTCTAGATTTGCATTAGCTATTCCATTAATTCCCTCAGACCATATAATTAGTGTTCTCCTTTATTTCAAACAAACACTGAGAGTTGTGCTAGACTTTGCATTATAGAAATGAGTAGAACACACACACACACCAAAAAAAAAAAAAAAAAAAGGAAGAAAAACACAGTGTAGGTAAAAACAGAGCCATGCCCATAAAACTGAGTAGTAAAAGGCAGTAAATGAAGGGGAGTGATGGAGGTGGTATGAGTGTTTAATGTGAGTTGGCTGTGGCAATTAGTAACCAGTTTCAGTTTTCTGAACGAGCATATTGTGTTAGGTACTGCTCTCCCCCATAATACTTTTTAAAAATAGAAGTTGTAATTGCATTGAGATCCACATTACATACAAGAATAAAACAAATAGGAAGTCATATTCCCACTCCCAGTTCCTCTTCCCACTGTAAGTTGTGCCTGCTTCTAGTCCTGTTAGTGGTTTCTATTAATAATGTTTTTTATCATCTCTAGTGTTCACCTACCTCTGTGAATGATAGCGTTGTTCCTGTCCTAAACTCCCTCAATCTCCCAGTTATTTGTTGTTTATTTTATACTATCAAAGTTTTTGAATTTTTGTAACTAGTTTCTTTTTTCTTTTTTACATATCAAGTCTAAAAATTTTAGACCTAGAAATATTTATAATGTGATTGTATAAATGTAGTAGAACAAAGTAGAATGGTCTTACAGAGAATGAAATATAATCGTATGTACATTAAAACTTTAGCAATTGAGAAATTTCCAAGTGTCAAATTCTAGTGGATTCTATTTTATTATTATTTTTTTAAGTTTACTTTTCTTTCTCCAAGGCCTGTTAAGTTTTCTGTTGTTTCTTCAATTTCATGTTTCCCACCCACCTCCTGGGATTTCTTTTTCATTTGATTGGAGCTGTGGTCTTCAAAATGAAATATCCACATTAGACAGGGTACACAAAGATAATGGGGGGGGGGGTCAGAATATATTAGAAATTAAATTATCTGTTCATTGTTAGCTGATTATTTTTAATTTCTATTTTGGTATGTTTTATAATATACATAAGTATATTAGTATAATATGTTAATTTATAAATAAATATGAGAGCATATGTTCTAATAGTTTTTTACTTATAAAGGCATGTTATACAAAACATTTGAGTTTAGTGGATTCAGAATACCTCATTGAGTAATTTTAATATAGGATGTAAATTTTGAAGTATTTGCTATCTGAAAATGTCCTTATTCCGCCTTCATTCCCGAGTAAATTTAAATATTGAATTCTAGGTTCAAAATTTCTTTTTTTGAAAACCTTAAAGGTCAAATTCTGTGTCTTAATGACATTAAGATTTCAGTTTTAGTTGTTGTTTTGTAGAAAATGAAGTTTTAAGATTTATTTTTGTGTGTGTGAAACTGAAGTTTTACCAAGTCTAGGTATAGATTTTTTTTTCAGTAAGCAGTCATGGTACTTGGTGAGGCCTTTCTCTGAACTTGTGTCTTTTTCAAATTATGGAAATAGTATTTTTCTCTCTCTCTCTCTCTATGTATCTCTGTTGTTTCTGTTCTTACCCCCTTTGGGACACTTATTAGGTAATATTCCATTTCTTCAGTCTGACTTCAAGTTCCCTAACTTCTCTTAACAGTATCTCCCATAGTTTTTGTTTTTAGTTTGTCTCCTTAAAAGTAGTCTTTATCTTTTATTTTAAATTTATATATCAGTAATAACCATTTTATTTATCCTGCTCATTGAATTTATTTTATTGCATATATTTTTAACAAGAATTCTTTGTTTTCTGACTACTTTTTCAAAGTAGCTTATTCTTGTTTTATTCAAATATATTTTATGAGAAAAAATTTTAAGCATACCATTCTGTCCCCTGAATTGCCTCTATTTCTCAAGTTATTTGGTTTGTTTTGCTTTGTTTTCTATTTTTTGATCTTCACCCAAATTTCTATTTCTTTGATTTGCCACTAATATTTTGGAATGAAGAACTAAGTTGATAGGTAATGGTATCTGGCTGGCATGTTTTTCTCTGAAGTTGTTAGGTCTATCCCTGGTGGGTCTCTCCCCTGAAAAGATAGGTTATGGATATATTTGGATGCATTCAGTGTAAGTGAGCAGTGTTTCAACATAGTGACTGACCTCTGTAGGTTGTGTTAGTAGGTTGGTAACATCCATCCGTGTCAAAGTAAGGAGGGCTTTATTTTGTGTGGTGGAGTGCTTTAATATTTAATTTGTTAGGAATTATCTCTTCTCACCATCTCTCCCTAATGCCTGTTATGATATTCAGAGATACTCCAATTTGTATCCTGTTTTTCTCTCTGACACTTTCACAGGAATGTACCCAGACAGGTGGCCCATTTCCTTAAGAGGGCAATTCTTGGGCTTTGGCACGATGGCAAAAGCCACAACTGTCAGCCTTGGGAAAGAGGAGGGCCCTAATTTTCTCAGCTAGCCCATATACTGTTTCTAAAGTAATTAAACTTATGGTAGCCACTTGGCCCTTTCCTGTTCTTTGTATTTGATGAAGGGGTGGTTCTTCCTTGGGCCTCCTTGAAAGAACTGTGAATACCTCTAGTGTCTTGGGTTGCGATTTTCTCCCTTAATGTCTCTGCTAATTTGTTATTATTTATCTGCCTTGAATATCTCAAAATTTCTGATCCACCAGTATCACCTTTTCTTATTTTCCAGTCCTATAATGCTTTTATTCTTTTATAAAAATTTGTTGTCATCTCATTGGTTTGTAGGGAAATAAAAGGGACAGGTAAGTGTGCAGCTCACATTACTGCAATGAACCATGGACTGCTCTCAAAGTTCCATCTTAGGTACAATCTGATCCAGCTCTCTAGAAATTAGAAAATTGATAGAAAGCTGTGTAACTGTCAGATGAGTTTGAAAGAGGGTAAGAATCACTTGTTCTGTGTTTTTTTACACTAGGCTTTAAAAAAATTTTTAAATTGCTAACATTCTGGAAAACATGTATTTAAGAACTTACACATCTTTAGTATAAGTTGAGGCTGAAATCCAGGCATGCATTGCCAAATTTTAGTGTTAGACTCTTGGGTCAGTTACATTGCCCTTTTGCATTTAGATGTGCTCATCTATAACATTGGCAGAGGCATTATTAGCCTCTTCATAGAGTTACTTTGGGAATCAAATTGGATAAATACTTAAGCCTGACATATAAAAAGCTTTAAGAAATATCTATTCTTGGTATTATTAAATTGCTTCTATTCAGGAAAATGGTAGTGATGCATTGTAGATAGCTTTTTGCTTAGAACAGATAAGTTTCTGCAAAGTTAGCTATGAAGGAGTTATTATAAAATAAAAATTCACAGTGCTTCTCTTTGTAATACTGAAGATACATTTGTAGGGAAAAATTCTGTTATATGAGTGAAAAACTTTTGGTGCAGATGTGAAAAACTTTTGGTGGTTTGCTAGAATCAGTAGCAAGCATTCTTGCAGGGATTTGGTTACTAGATTCTTGTTCTTTTTAGGAAGCATCTACTGGAGTAGTAGCGCTCTCATGATTTCATGGGCTCACAGGAAGCCAGTAAATAACACACATCTCAATTGTATCATTAGTGTGTCTGTACTTCTATAAAGCTCTAATAAAAGCGATCTATATTTTTACAGTCTCTTTGAATATGTTTGTAACACCCCTACCCCACTTCTCCTACTGGTATCTCAAACTCAGTAGTTGTCCAATAACCCAGCTTGTTATTCTGTATTTTACATGAATCCTCTTTATTTAATGAATCTTTCAAAATCTTGTCACTTATACCTCTGGTAGTCTGACTTCTTATAAGTTAGTTTTACATTTTTTTAAACTTTGGAATCATACAGCAAGTCTGGCTTTTTTGGTAATATTATGAGATTTACCCATGTTGCATGTTGTAATAGCTTGTTAATTCTCATTGCCATATAGTGTTCCATTATATGAAGGGACCACAATTTATCCATTCTGTTATTGATGGATATTTGTGTTGTTTTTAGTTTTTGGTTGTCACAAGTGTCTTACTACTTTATTTTCATATCTATATCTGGAGTTCATCTGTGAAAATTCTTGTACACATCTTTTGTACATTCTTGTACATATGAATGTATATTATCAGATCTATACCCAGGAGTGGAATTGATGGTTTGTATTTATTTGTTTAGCTTTAATAGATATTGCAAGTATCTATTATACTAATTTGTGCTTTCACTATTAGTGTAATTTTAGAGATTCAGTTCTTCATATCCACCAACATTTAATGTACTATCTAATTTTAACTGTTCTGTTGCATGGGCAGTGGTATATTGCTGTCTTAATGTGTTTGTGATGATAAATGAAGTTGAACACCCTTTCACATGTTCAGTGACCTTATGGATATCCTCCTTTTTTACTTTTTATGTCGTACTTCAGTCTTTGGCCAGATTTTTGTTGTATTGCCTGCATATTTTATTGTAATTTGCACAAATTCTCTTTACATTCTGGATATGAGCCCTGTATCAGACACCTGTTTTGCAGATTTTTTCTACGCTGTATCCTGCTTAAAAAATATTTTCCTACCCCAGAGTATAAAGATATTCTCTCATTTTCCCCTAAAAAGCTGTAATGCTTTTCTTTCATATTTTTCTCTGAAGTATATCTAGAATAGACCATTGTACATTTGAAGTAGGAGTCAAGAATTTATTCTATACAACTACACATTCAACTAGCACCATTTATTAAAAGATCATCTTTTCTGTACTGCTCTTTATTATTACCATTGTCATGAATGAACTGGCTAAAATGTGTGCATCTGTTTCTGGACTCATTAGTTTCTTCCATTCATTGTTCAGTTTCTCTGTTTTTATACCAGTACCATTCTTTCTTAATTCCAATGGCTGTATTTTGTCTTAATATTTTAGACGTATTTCTTGTAACTTGTCTTGATATCATATACCTGATGTTCTTATAGTCTTTTAACTTTATTGTTTTTCAAGATTGCTTTGAGTATTCTTGCTTCTTTATATTGTTGAATAACTTTAGAAAAACATGTCAATTTCTACAGAAATCACTATTGAGATTTTGATTGTGATTGCATTGAATTTACATGTCAGTCTAGGGCGAATTCTTGATAAGATTGAATTTTTTGTTTTATGAATACAGTCCTCAATTTATCTTATCTTTCTCTTAATACTATTTTGTAGTTTTCGGTGTAGAGATTATGACCATCTTTCGTTAGATTTATTTCTAGGTGAATTGTATTTTTAATTTATACTACAAATAGTATCTTTAAAAAACTTTTCTCATGTTTGTTGCTAACATATAGAAAACATTGGATTTTTGTATGTTGACTGTTGTATACAGCACCTGGACAAAATTACTTGTTAATTCTATTAGTTTTTATGCAGTCCCGTCTGTGAATTATGATCGTTTTTTTCTTTTGCATTTCTTAGGCCTTTTGTTTTTCTTGCCTTAAAAACTGGCTAGGACTTATGTTGAATTAAAGTGTTGATAGTGTCTTCCTTGTCTCATCCATCTCTCTGGGAATTCTTACTGTAAGAGTGTGTTAAGACACTTTTTGTAAAATTAAGAAAATTTTCTTTTATTCTCACTTTGTAAAGAGATTTTATCCTGAATGGGTATTAAGTTTTATCAAACGCTTTTTCTGTATCTGTCAAGGTGATCCTTTTTCCTCTTTTTTTTAATTAATAAGATAAATTAGTAAAGTCTGATGTTAATCATCTTTGTATTACTCAAATAAAACCACGTGTTCACAAAATATTTTACTTTTTATCAATGCTAGATTTGCCTTGCAATTATTTTGTGTAGAATTTTTACTCCTATGTTCAGGAGAGAAACTTTCCTATATTTTCCTTTCTTTTAATTTACTGACAGGTGTTGGTATAAAAGTTACCCTGGTTTCATCACACAAGCTGCAAAGTTTGTTTTTGTTTTCCATTCTGTGGAAGAGCTTGCTGTACAGTGAAGCCATTTGTTTAAGCCTTATTTATGGGAGAGTTTAAATGACTAATTCAATTTTAATCAAAATGTGACGATTTGTGATTTTCTCTTTTATATTGTGTATCAGTTTTGGTAAGTTAAGTTTTTCAAGTAATTTTCTCATTTCATCTAAATTATCAGTTAAATTTGTATAACGTTTTCATGATAGCCTAATTATCTTTCAGGGCATCGTTTTGGGTATTGTAAAATTTGTGTCCTCTCTCTTTTACTTTTATTAGTCTGACAAAAGCTGTGAATTTTTTTATTTTTTAAAAAGGGTCAGCTTTTGACTTTATATTTTCTCTGTTGTACATTTCTCCCCCGCCCCCCAGTTATTGGTTTCTGCTCATACTTTTATTATTTCTTGGATTTGACTTATTTTTTTCCCCTAGCTTTTTTAGATGGAAGCATTAAATCTTTGATATTCAGCTTTCCTTTCTGCTACATGTATGAAAGGTTATACATTTCCTAAGTATCAATATAGCTAGGTCTTACAAGTTTGGAAAATTTTTATCTTTAATATCATTCAGTTCAAAATATTTTCTGATTCCCATGGTAATTTTTCACACATAGATTATTTAGTAAACTATCGTTTAATTTCTGGATACTTAGGTATTTTCTAGTTATCTTTTGCTTATTGATTTAAATTTAATTCCACCGATTAAGGAAATTTGTTTGCAAGTTTTTCTCTATCATGCAATAATGTTACTATCATTTTAGTAAATATTTTCTGTGCAATTGAGAAAAATTTGCATTCTTTTGCTGTTGGATGTCATGTTCTCTATATATACCTGAATACACACACACACACACACACACACACACACACACACACACAGACAGGACACATAGCTATATGTATGTCTACTATGTATGTTTGTGTGTATATGTATAATGTCATTAAGATTGTTCTTTAATTATTGCAAGAATTGAGTTAAAGTATCCCATTACTTTTGAAAACAATCCAATTGCATGCAGACACATTTAGAATTATGTTTCATGATTAACTTTTTTTCTCATTTTATTATTTTTCTTTTTACCTTTCTTAATGATTCTTTAAAGTCTGTTTTGTTTGATTCTAGTATACCTGTACCTGCTTTGTTTTTGATAGGATTTATAAGGTATATATTTCTCACTCTTTTAATTTAAACTGTTCTGTACTCTTATGTTTAAGTCTTCCCAGACAGCAAATAGTTGATTTCTTTTTCCTCACACAGCTTCCCATAATGTTCACATCGTATTAAATTCATTAAATGTAAAAACTTTGTTATTGTATTAAATAACATAACTGATTAAACTTTTTGCAACCAAGAAATTAACATTTGTATAATACTGTTAATTAACTAAAGAGCGGACTTTTACCAGATTTCCCACTACTGTCTTTTTACTATTCTAACATTGTACTTAGTTATCTGTTTAATTCTGTTTAACTTTAATTGTACTTCAGTTATCTGTTTATTTAATCAGTCTGATAATTGGAGTATGTAGCCTATTTACATATAAATGTAATTATTTATATTTTAATCTACCACCTGTGTATTTATTTTTTATATTTGTATCTATTAATAATCTTTTCATCTATTAATATTTTATCTATTAATAATATTTTATCTATTAGTAATATTTTATGCTGTTTCACTTTTTTAGTGGTTACTCTAGTGATTGTACCATGCTTCTTTGACTTATTACAGCTTATGTTAATACTTATACTTGTCACTTCCTCAAGAATTGCTGTAACCTTAGAACACTTTATTCGTTTACTTCCATGCCTTTTACATTATTGTTGTCATGCATTTTAACTGTATGTATATTTAAGCTCTGTAAGACGTTACACTTATTGTTTTGTTGACCAATTATGGAAAATTCTTAATTTTTTCTTGTTGCAACTCCACTCACATGTTAGACTTTTTTACTGTGTCTCATTTGTACTAGGTTCGTTTATTATTTTTCATAATTTTTCTGCATTAGTGCAGATATCTATTTTTGACTTTAAAGTTTCCTAGTCCTATCTTTCACTGTTTAGTCTGCTGTTAAACTTATATCTTAGGTTGTTAATTTCAGTTATTTTTCCAGTTCTAGAATTTCTACTTGATTTTTTTTAAAGAATTAAGAATTAAATTCTTGATAAAACTATTTCACCTTTTTTCCCATCTTTTTCTCTCTACTATAGCATGTTAAATCTCAGTTATTTCAAAATTCTCATCTTCTGACTTCTGTCTGAAGGTGCTATGGGTCTGTCTGTGTTTGCTGTTTTTCTCCTAGTTTTTAGTCATATGTATCTGTCTTTCAGCAGCTTGGTAGTTATTAATTGAATAACAGCCATTCTGAAAATTGTAAAGGCTCTAAATGATAACCATCTTTCATAGATTTATCTTTTCCTCACTTAGATATAAAGCATAGAGTCTGATAACTTCGAGCCAGTCAGGACCTGTGTGAATCAAGACTGAATAAAGGCTATTTGTACATTTGGTTTGTCTTTCTTGTGGAGCCTAGCATTCTGGGCCTTCCAAATGAGAGCCAGATGTTCTTACTTGGGCCTATATCTGTCATATCCATTACTCTAAGTCTTACCTCAGCAATATGAGATACATGAAATTTTTGCTATGCTTTTTGGGGGCTTTCTTGGTGTTCTGTTCCATGCAGGGTCAACATTCATCAGGAATATTAAAGGGCACTTTGCATCAGGATCTTAGTCCATCGAGTATCCTACTTTTATCTTCTACTCTGTGAGGCCAACAAAATCTTTGCTTATGTTTCTGCCTCATGGCAGAGGAGCCCTCAGCCTGAGCAAAGCCTGGCTGCTCACTCTGCAGAGTGAGCAAATATTCTTAGAGAAGAAAGTAGCTCTAGTCTATCATCTTACCTTTAGATTATTCCCTCATCTCTGGAATTTTGGGACTGCCTCCCCATCCTGATTGCTTTAGCAGCTCTAGATGCCTTTAAACAGATAGTTATTTTATTTTTATTCAGGTTTTTCTGCTTCACAGCAGAACTTAGTTCACCTGCCAGCGATTCCATCCTACTCAGAAGACCTCATAGCTTTTAAGTACTTTTTAATATATATTAATTATTTGACTTGGTTATTACCACCCTTATCACTGCCTATTTTTGCTCATATATCATATTTTTCTTGCTGTATGTCTATTCTAGTCTTCACTTTGTGCCATGTGTAAATACTTATATATATATTATTTCATGTTATTCACTCACCAACCATAGGGAAATGAGATACTATAGTCCTTTTAATAGACAAAAGAAAGGTCCAATGTATATAAGATTACAGAATTCATGACAAAACAGTGATTCAGGTTGGTCTCATTATAGGACACTTGCCATTAAAATCTGTGCTTTAGTTTGTGGTCTTCCTATAATTTGTTTGCTTCCTTTAGAATCTAGCTCAGGGACCATCTTTAGTATATCCTTTCTGTCCTAAAAGTGCTTTATTATTACTCTGTACAGTTCACTATCATATTATATTCAAAGTACACTAGCATGCCTTGTCTTTCCTACTATATTATGGTCTCCTCCAGAGTAGGGATTATATGTTATTCATCTTTGTACTTTTCAGATCTACTAGAATCCATAGTATATCTAGCATATAGTAAATGGTTATTGTATTCACATGTAGCCATATGCTTAATTCAAAGACATTTAAGAAATTTATGATGGGTATTCTTATTGTTTTATTACCCTTATAAACATTTATTACAGTCTAGCTATTGTTGATAACAGTCTTATCAAAACTGTTGAACATTATATATTGTTATGTATTAACTGGGTTTTTTTCCATTATGTAAATCAGTCATTGGATAAGATACATAAAATTGCTTTGACCTCAGTGCTTTCAGTTACAATTTTATGAAGCAGCTCAGATAACTTTTAGCGTTAAAATGGTAGTATTTTACAGTCGTAAAGTGATTTACATTTTCTTAGTTGAAAACAAAAATGGTATCTGATTAATAGCACAGTTGATTAAGCTAGCTCGAAGAAGACACAAGCTGATTACAGATGACACTACAAAAGAGATTATAAATAATCTCATAAACATGGTAGTCACATTTTAGAACTAAATAGAATTTTGATACTATTCTTTAGACAGTGAGAAAAAAACTAATAATCTGGATAATTCATATCATTTGGAAGCTTAATAACTAACACACTGGGAATACTGCACAATTCAAGACAGTTGTTCAAAAGCTAAATAGTTTTGAGAGTCATTAAAAATAATCTGTTTAGTACTGTAATAGTAGCCAATTTAGACTCAGTGATTAGAGAAGAAACTATAACTGCTTCCATTTCTTTTCAATCACAAAAGAAATATATGTATATCTGAATATGTACATATATGTGCATGTGTATATTTTTTAATGAGGTAAAATTCATATAACAAAATTCATTTTAACAGTTTTAAAGTGTACAAAATTCATTGATGTTTGGTACATTGACAGTGCTGTGCAATGTAACCAGCACAACTAGCTAGTCCCAAAACAAATTTATTACTCCAGAAGGAATCTTCATATCCACTGAGTACTCATTCCCCAATTTTCCCCCTCTTCAGCCCTGGACAACCACTAATATGTTTTCTGTTTGTGTGTAGTTGCCTATTCTGGATGTTTTATATAGATGAAATCATGCAATGTGTGGCCTGTAGTGTCTGGAATTTTTCACGTAACTTGATATTTTGACGATCATTCATGTGTATTATATGTCAGCACTTTATTACTCTTTTTTGATACCTAATATTCCATTGTGTGGATATACCACATTTTATTTATTCACCTATTGATGGTTATTTGGAGTATCCATCTGTGGACTGATCTCTAGCCAGTAACCTTTTGGCTGCTGTAAATAGTGCTGCTGTGAACATTCATGTACAAGTTTTTGTTTGAACACCTGTTTTTGATTATTTTGGATATATACTTCGGAGTGGAATTGCTAAATGGTAATTTTTTGTTTACTTTTTTGAGAAATTGCTAAACTCTTTTCCACAGTTGCTGAATTATTTTACATTTCTACTAGCAGTATACAAGGTTTCCAATTTCTGTGCACCCTCACCACACTGGCAATTTTCCATTTTTTATTATAAGCCATCCTAGTGACTATTTTCTAGTCTTTGCCTTTCATAATTTCTACTGTGATGTGTTTGTGAATCTGCATTTATCTTACTTTGTTAGTTGAGCTTTCTAAATTTATAAATACTAATGTTTTCAATACATTTCGGAAGTTTTTGGCTATTCAAATATTTTTTCTACTCCTTTTTGTCTCTCCTCTCCTTTTGTACTCCCATTTTACGTATGTCAATGTGCTTATTAATGAGACATGTTTTCTCGGGCTCTGTTCATTTTCTTTTATCTCTAGATTTTATAATCTCTTGATCTCTTGGCAAGTTTAATAGTTCTACCAGTTTATATCTATTGTATATGACGTAGCCCCTTATATTACATTTTTCAGTTGTACTAAGCTCCAGAATTTCATTTTCTAAATCACTTTGACCTCTTTTTTTTTTTTTTTTTTAATGGCAAGGCAATCCTTGATTGACCTTACAGATTGCAAGGACCTTGTCAGCTTACAATCCCTTATTTTTTATTTTTATGTCTACAGCATCTGGTCTTCCTAGGTGGTCTCCCACCCAAGTACTAACCAGGCACAACCCTGCTTTATTAGCTTCTGAGATCAGATGGGTTCTGGCTTGTTCAGTTCTTTGACCTCTTTATTGATATTCACTACTTTCTCTGACATTGTCAACACACCTTCCTCTACTTAAACATGATTTCCTGTAGTGTAGACGTATTTACAATGGCTACTTTGAAAGTTTTGTCTGTTAAATCTTAACGTTTTGCAGTCATAGACAGTTTCTGTTACCTACTTTTCCTGGTTCTTTGCTTATCTCATAATTTTTTGGTCAAAACTGGACATACAGGCTTACCTTGGTGATGTCACAGGTTTGGTTCCAGTCCACTACAATAGAGCTAGTAGTGGAATAAAGTGAGTCATAATTTTTTCCTGGTGGAGTGTCTTGCCTTCAATTTGTAAAAATGCCTAACATCTCTGAAGCACAATAAAACAAGGTGTGCCTATAATTAGAAATTTTTGGAGCTGATTTCTCCCTTCCCAGTATATTATTGTTTCTTCTTGCTTTCTTGTTTAGTGACAAGCTGTTATTTTAGTGCAGTCTGTTTTTCTCTCCTTTTACCTCATCTTTCCCTCCCTTCACACACAGGAGGGAGGGAGAGAGATAGAGTTTAAACCTATACTATTGCTCTTCAGCATGGCACAGCCTTGGATTTTTCACACAGTAACCCTGGGGTGACTGGTTTTGGCAAGACTGTCTTTGACTCTTTCCCTAACTACTGAGAACTGTTAAAGTCTACCCAATCTAATGCTAATTTCTCTTATTGTTTTCAAGACTGCCTTGAGGTATTAATTGCTCCACAGATTAATCAAATTTGAATTCTTTGGAGGGATTGTTTCCTAAATTAGTACTTAAGATTTGTTCTGACCCCAGGCAGGCTCCTTTTAGCAGCTTTCTCTCTTCAGGCAAACAAATCAGTCTATAGTTAAGCCTTTGTCCAGTGATATCTCCTCAGTGGCCTTTCACCAGGACCTCAACTGTTTCAGAGCACCCTTGCCCATTCTCTTGCAAAAGTCAGTATTTCTCTGGGAAGATATTTGGAACTGTTTCATAGGCTCCTTCTCCCCCCACAGGTAGTATCTTCAAACCAGGTCTCTGGAATGTGGAGTGGTCATAAGGATGTCTTTCTCTCCCAGTAATATCTCTGCTGAGAGCTTGGTAGGCTGGGCGGGGGGGAACAGTACCCTCAGGTCTCAGCTTGTCTCTCCTAGTGTGGAACTCCCCTTACAAACTAGAGTAAAACAGTCAGTGCCCCAGCAGCACCATAACCCATGGTAGAGCCTAAATCACACCAGTGCATGGGAGAAGGGAGATCCCCCCGCTCCCCATACCTCTTGGACTGTTCACCTGGAAACTTAGCCTCAACAATAGGTAGCTGAAGGCAGGAAGAGGAACCCTGCACTTTTGGCTGCACCAGCCTGGAATGATGTTTCTGACTCTGTGAGCTGAAAGTTCTGAGGGAAGAACAGGTTCTGTTTCAGACACCATAGACTCTCACTTCCTTAAAGTCCCTAGTAGAGTTTCTTGAATACATCTTTCTTATTTGCTCTCTAACCCTGGGATCATTTCCAGAGACTAAATGGTGGTTCTTTTATAAATTTTCACCCATTATACTGTAGACTAAATCCATAGAGTTCCACAGACTGTCATGATGCAAGATTTTTTTTTTTCTGTTTGTTTACTGGTTAGAAGTCTGTTCAGATTTTGTTTCTTTTGGAGTCAGTACTGCTAATTTGTGCTTTTCAGGAATTTGTCCATTTCTTCTAGGTTTTTTAACTTGGTGTACAATAATTCATACATAGTATTCTCCTATAATCCTTTTTATTTCTGTAAGGTTGGTAGTAATGCCCCACTTTCATTTCTGATTTTAGTCACTTAAGTCTTGTATTCTATGTCAGTCAAGCTAAAAGTTTGTCAATTTTATTGATCTTTTCAAAGAATCAACTTTTATTCTTTCTATTGTTTTTCTAGTCTCTATTTGTTTTCCCTCTAATTTTTATTTCTGTCTTTCTACAGGCTTTGAGTTCGCTCTTCTTTTTCTAGATCTTTAATGTTAGCTAAGCTTATTATTTTGAGATTTTTTTTAACAGAAAAGAAAAATTTTATTAGAAGGGAAAGGATAACTTCCAGACGTGGAAGTGGGTTTGAGGAAGAGAAGCATGACTCAAAAGGCCTTTTTTAAAAACAAAACAAAACAAAATATAGGTATTTACAACTACACCATCTGAATACTGCTTTCATTACAATCCAGAAATTTTGATATGTTGTGTTCTCATTTTGTTTTTGTCTCTAAGTATTTTCTAATTTATTTTTTTTCCCTTTTGCTCATTAATTGTTTACGAATGTCATTCAATTTACAAATTTTTATTTTTTTGTTATTTCTAGTTTTGTTTTCTTACAAAGAAGATACTTTGTATCATTTCGGTATTTTAAAATGTTTTAGACTTGTTTTGTAGCCTAGAATATGGTCTAAATAGAGAGCGTTTCATGTGCACTTGAAAAGACTGTTTTCTGCTGTTCATGGGCGAATGTCTGTTAGGCTTAGTTGTTTTTTAATTCTGTTCAAGTCCTCTATCATGATTATTTACCTTCTTGGTTCTATACATTATTAAAAGTTGGATATTGATACTGTTATGGAGTGCACCCGGACAAGATGACCTCAGAGCCAAATTAGAATCAAGAAGAAAATTTTATTACGAATTCGAATCCAGGCTCAAGCCTCCACTGACGCAGCAGCGAGAACAAGAGGCCCGATCCTTAGCATGGAGTTCCTTATATTAGGTTTATGGTGGGCTAACTTGGCGCGCGCGGGACATGTTGCAGTTCCTTATTGGCTAACTATATGGCCTGATTATGGCCTGACCTTTAAGCAAGCAAACAGGATGTCTGGGTGGAGAATTCCGGCCCTTGGTGGGAGGGGATTGCAGTCTACCTTGCTGGGGGAATTTAAAATTTTCCATTCCACTATCTTAGATGTTACATCGCCATCTTAAATACATAAGTTCTCATGACCCGTTACACTACATAATTTTCTGCAAGAACAAGAATGGGAAGTCTTAAACATTCTGAATGTAGCTAATGGTCTAGTATCTTATTTCATTTTTCTTTTGAAGGGAAAAGAAAAATAGAAAGCTGAAAATAGCACTGAAATGACCATTGGGAAATCTTTGTCTTCTAGTATTTATCTAACAGTGTACACTTGGAGTCTGTTGCATTTCTGTCATCTGGGTCCTCATCTATAAAATAAATTAAGAGTTGTACCACATAGATAAGGGCTATTTTAGCTCTATAATGTCAGGAGGGGCAGCATGATTCTATGGAAGGAGTATAGAGTTTGGAGCCAGGTAAAATTGTGTTCAGTCACCTTCTGGTTACTTACAGTGTAAAGTAAGCTTTCACCATGGTTAAGATGAGATAATCACCACCCATCATGAGTTGCTGGAGAATATGCAATGTAGGTACATAATGTCTGATATGTGCTCCCAAATGTTATCTGCTCACCAGCTTTCTGCATACTCCTATCCTATAATTACATCATTTCAAAGAGTAGCTGGAAAGAAAACAAAAATCTTTGTAACCTTTAATTTAGTTTGCTTTTATATATGAGTTATGTTGTGAATTACATTTGAGGAAGGTAATAACTCTTACAGAGGCATTACAGAACTCTCTTTACTCAGGTTTTTAAAACTTACTTGTTAATTTTGTTAGTATTAATTTAGTGCCTCAAAAGTTTTCTTTGACTTACTATTATCTTTGACCTAACATCTCTCTATCTCTACTCTTTATAAAGTGAGGTTTATCTCAGGTGTACTCTTGGTCTGATCTGTTGATAGACAGTGTATCTTGAATACTTCCCATCACTGAGAAAACTTAATATACTATTAATGGTTGCATAGCTCTCCATGTATAAATATATCACAAAAACATACTATGTTTAAACTTATCTTTTTTCACAGTTGTAATACTTTCCCCTGGGCGAATTTCTAGGATGAATCTGACAAAGAATTTCTGTTGATACTAATTGTAAAATTCTCTTACAGAAAAGTCTTACCAGTAATGTCTGCCTCTGTGCAATTTTGCTGATTATAAGAATTGGCAGTTTAAAATAATCTTTGATGATACCGTAGGTGAAAAATGGCATGGGTTCTTTTTGTACTTCATTGATTAGAAATAAATTAAACCTTTTTTTCTCTTTTGTAGCCATTTTTATATAAATTGCTTGTTCATCTTAGAACCTGTCTCTGAGTGTTTTTGAAATCATTATTAGTTGCCAGAAACCAAATAAATGGTTCTTGTGGACATCAAATAATTCCATTGGCATTTTTAATATAAAATTAGTAGCTTATCACCATTTCCTTCCCCTTTTACCTGAAATTTTACTATGAAAAACGAGATTATTAAAACAACTTCACAGTTTATGTTCCCACTAGAAATGTATTTGAGAATGTCTATCATTCTACTCTCACCACTCTTTTGGATTGTTGCCAGTCTGATAGGTTAAGAAGTGGCTTCTAAATTTAGTTCTAATTTGTATTTCTCTAATTATGAGTAAAGTTTTTTCTCTGCGAATTATTTGTTTATATTCTTCACTTTTTATAATTCTTAAGAATTCTTTGTATAGTAGACAGATTAACCCTTTATGTTTTATATGAATTGCAAATACTTCTCTTAGTTTATTGTTGTGGAAATTGGTCATGATAGTTTATCCACTTGCTTCAGAGCCCCTAGAAGAACTATTGACTAGGGCAGGGCCCTTTCACATATTCCTAACTGGTAAGTCTGATAGTTACGACTCTTCAGTACATTTATTAACTATGGATCTACTTAAGAGAAATACCTAACTCCTATTTCTGCTATTATTTCTACCCCCAGCCCAGTTTTACCAGCCTGGAACAGCAGCTTTGCTGCCAGTTTAGATTAATTGGATTTGGGGCTGGGAGTAGGTCACCTATGAGTTTGTCAGCTAAAAGTAGCAAACTCAGTTTGAAGAAAGAGGACAGCCAGAAGCTTTGCTAACCAGGTAAAAATAAAATAAAGCCAAACAGAAACAGCAGTAGCCATATAATATGGTAGAGACAGATATTACAGTTAAGCCCAGGCAAATTACTGAAAACACAATCCATAGGAAAAAAAATCAGAATCGAGTTGCTACAGTATATTAACTAAACTGTTTAGTTTTTTGCCCTAATCTATAATATCCCTAATATACAAAAAATTCCTAAGAATTAGAAAAAGAATACAAAGAAATAATTTATGGAAAAGTTGTGAGACATGCAGAAAAACAGGAAACTAACATACATTAAGGAAAAAAACGGAAGCCAGGCATAAAAATATGCATTATACACTTTTATTTACAGGAAATTTTTAGATAATGTATAACTTTAGAAAGCAGATTAGAAGCTGCTTAAATTCAGGGGTGGGATGAACCTTTGGGATAATGGGAGTACTCTAAAACTACATTGTGTTGAGTGCACAACTTCATAAATTCACTAAATATTATTGATCTGTATATTTAGAATGAGTGAATTTTATGATACATACATTATACCTCAATGATGCTGTTAAATATGGAGGGAGAACCAGTGTTTAAAATGACAGTGCTCTATTAGTGATCTCAACTAACTGTGTGACTTCTTGTTTATTCTGTTTTCAAATAAAAGTAGATAACCAGTTGTGGTTTGTGAAAGTAACTGAAGATAACAACTGGAGATACTTAAAGCAATACCTAATTTTTATGTAGAAGTGAATAATTCTTATTAAAGTGACAATATGTAATGCCGTTATTTATACACTATTCTTTGAGGCATTCTTACCTTTTTTCATCATGTCTATTCTTGCTTGTTTAATTAAGGAACATCTGCTCTTCTTCACTTTCCTTTAATGCTGATTGTGACACTTCAGTGCTTCTGATAGAATATCCCCAGTGTTGCTATACTGTCTTACCTGGCTACCTTGCTGATTTCTCAGTTCATTGTGTTGCAAGTACATTACATGATAGGAACTCTTCTGTATATGAGGAACCTACATAAATGCATTTATGTAGTAAGTGTATTATTTTAGTTACCATTATTGAAAAAGGAAATTATATAAACAATCTAATCTTAAAGGATTAATTTTAAAAAATTGTTCTATTAGAAGTATTTTCTTTCAGCTTTTTACCTTTGAGTATGATGTTGGCCATGAGCTTATTGTATATAGGCTTTCTTATATGCAGGTAAACTCCTTCTATACCTGCTTTGTTGAGAGTTTTTAATCATGAATGGATGTTGAATTTTGTCACATGCTTTTCTGCATCTGTTAAAGTGATCATTTGACTTTTATCCTTCATCTTGTTGATTGGTTTATCACACTGAGTGATTTGCAGTTGTTGAACCAGCCTTGTATCCCTTGAATAAATCTCACTTGGTCATGGTATATCATTCTTTTAATATATTCTTGATTGGTTTATCACACTGATTTGCAGTTGTTGAACCAACCTTGTATCCCTGCAATAAATCTCGCTTGGTCATGGCATATCATTCTTTTAATATATCGTTGAATTCAGCTTGCTAATATTTGTTGAGGATTTTTGCATCTCTTTTTGCCTCAGGGATATTGACGTGTAAATTTTTTTTTTCGTAGTATCTTTGTCTAGTTTTGGTATCAGGTTAATGCTGGTCTCATAAAATGAGTTTGGAAGAATTCTGTCCATCTGTTTTTTGGGAGAGTTTAAGAGGATTTTTATTCTTTGAATATTTAGTAGAATTCACCCGTGAGGCTATCTGGTCCTGGACTTTTGTTGGGAAATTTTTGATTACATACAAATTCAGGCTCCTTACTGCTAATTAGTCTGTTCAGCGTTTTTATTTCTTTGTAATTGTCTTGGTAGGTTAAATGTTTCTGGAAACTTACCTTTTTCTTTTAGGTTGTCCAATTTTTTGTCATAGTAGTCTCTTATAATCCTTTGTGTCTCTGTCATGTCAGTTATAATAGCTCCTATCATTTCTGATTTTATTTATTCGAATTCTCCCTTTTTTATTGGTGAATCTAGCTAAAGGTTTGGCAATTACATTTATATTTTCAAAGATCCAGCTCTTAACTTTGATTGTGCTTTTTCTGTTTTTAGTCCCTATTTTATTTATTTCTGTTCTAATCTTATTTCTTTGCTTCTAACTTTGGGCTTTATTCTTCTTTTTCTAGTTCCTCAGGGTATAAATTGAGGTAGAGACTTTGTGTTTCTGGATGTAGGCATTTATCACTGTGAACTTCCCACTTAGAACTGCATTTGCTGCATCCTATAAATGTTTGTTATATTTCCATTTTCATTTATCTCAAGGTATTTTTTATTTCTCTTTTTATTTCTTCTTTGACTCACTGGTTGTTTAGTGCCAAGTTGTTTACTCTCCACATATATATGAATGCTTGATAGGATTTCAATGCCTTTAAATTTATTGACTTTTTTTACAGCCTAACATATGATCTATCTTGTAGAATGTTCCATATGCACTTGAGAAGAATGTGTATTCTGTTACTTTTGATTGAAATGTTCTTTATAATGTGTTAAGTCTGGTGTCAATTAAAGCCAGTGTTTCCTTATTGATTTTCTGCCTAGATAGTCTATTCTTTAATGTAATTGGAGTATTAAAGTTTTCTACTATTATTGTATTGCTGTCTATTTCTCCTTTTGGATCTATCAATGTTTGCTTAATATAATTAGATCCTCCTTTGTTGGTTGCATAAATATTTACAAGTGTTATATTCTGTTGTTATATTGAGCATTTTATCATCATGTAAAACTTTTTCTTTGTCTCTTAATACAGTGTTTGTTTTAAAGTCGATTTTGTCGATATAAGTACAGCTTTCTTTTGGTTTCCTTTGCATGGAATATCGTTTTTCATCTCTCCACTTTTTAGTCTTGGTGTGTACTTATATCTAAAGTTTTTCATATAACATAGATGAGTGTTTTTCTTTTTAATCCATCCAGCTTCTCTATCTCTTTTGATAGAAGACTTTAGTCCATTTCCATTTACATCTAAAGTAATTATTGATAGGTATGTACTTATGCTACTTTAACTTTTTCTATTTTTTTTATAGTTCCTCTCTGTTTCTTTTGCTCTTTGTGGTTTGATTAGTTTCTTTAGTGATATGTTTATATTCCTTTATCTTTTGTGTATTTACTGTGGGGTTTTATTTTGTGGTTATCATGAGGCTTGTATATAACAACTTGTTATCTATAACAGTGAATTTTAAGTTGATTACAACTTAAGTTTGATAGCATTTTACAACTAGGCATTTCACCTCTACTTTTTTATTTATTTATTTTTTCTTGGGGGCGGTGGTGGTGGTGGTTACATTTTACATGTTTTGTGTATTTCCTAAACTAATTGCATTCATAGTTTTTACCACTTTTGTCTTTTTAACTCTCATACTAGCTTTGTAAGTGATTAATCTACCACCTTTACTATGTATTTACCTTTTTGGTGAGATTTATTTTTTCAAGTTTTCTTGTTACTAATTGTACTTTCTTTGCAGTTAAAGAAGTCCTTTTAAAATTTCTTGAAAGGCTAGTTTAGTCATGATGAAATTTTTTTTAGCTTTAGCTAGTCTGGAAACCTTTTAATTCTGAATAACTTTGCTAGGTAGAGTATTCTTGATTGGAATTTTTTTTCTTTTAGCACTCTGAGTATATCATGCCTCTCTCCCTTCTGGCCAACAATGTTTCTGCTGAAAAATCTTCTCATAGTCTTATTGGGGGTTCCTTTGTATGTAACAAGATGCATTTCTCTTTCTGCTTTTAAGATTCTTTCCTTTAACTTTTGTATTTTAATTGTAATTTGTATGGGTCCTTTTGGGTTCATCTTTTTTTTTTTTTTTTTTTTGGAACTTGTTAGGCTTCCTGTATCTGGTTGTGTGTTTCTTAACCCAGCTTAGAGAAGTTTTTAGTCATTATTAGTTCAAATAAGAATTCTTCTACCCCCGCCCCACCTACTTCTGGGAGCCCTATCATGAGAATTTAGTTTGTTTAATGTTGTGTCTTAAGTTTCTTAAGCTACCTTTACTTTTTACCTTTTTCTTTGCTGATTGAATGGGTGAGTTCTACTGCCTTGTCTTCAAGATTTTGATCCTTTATTTGCTTCACATAGTCTGCTTTTGAACTCATTAGTGTATTTTCCAGTTCAGTTATTGAATTCTTCAGCTCTGTGATTTCTATTTAGTACTTTTTTGTTGTTGTTTTCCATCTCTTTCTTAAAATTCTGTGTTATTTCAGTCTTCTCCCTAGTTTGGTGAACATTTTTATAGCTATTACTTTTAACTCTATCAGGTAAATTACTTATTTCCATTTCATAATTTTTTTTTGATGAGGTTTTATCTTGTTCATTAGGAAACATAATCTTTTGTTTCTTCATTTTGTTTTACTTGTGCCAGTTTCTATGAATAGATGAAACAACCACCTCTTCTGGTCTAGTGTTCCCTGGAAGAGAGCTTTACACACACACATCTAATGCCCTGGTTTCTGTACCTTCTGCCCACGGGATTCTTCTTGATCATTTGGCTCTGGTGGTCAAAAAGGCTTGCATTCCTGGGTCCCATGGGACCATGGCAATTGAGACAGTTTGTGGCATGCTGCTACTTTCAGCACACTGCATAGACAGCAGTCTGAAGCATACCTCCTCAGTCTTTATGTGAAAGAAACCTATTGTCCTGGAGCTATGCCCTGAGGGGCAGGCATCAGGTTTGGCACATGTTTAGTGTCCTGTGCAGCTGCTCTTAAAGAATGTAGGCTGTGAACATTGGGCTCTCCCAATGCCTCGCTCCAGCTTGCTGGTATCTCCCAGAGAGAGAGCTTATATGCACATCTCAAGCCCATATTTTTGCAATTGCTACACAGAGGACACCTTCAGATCATCTGACTCTGGTGGGTACGGGGGCTTAAGCTTGTGGTCCCACAAGACTGCACTTATATTTGCATACTTTTAAAAGCTTTTGTCTGGGAGTCTGGCTTCCAATCAGCCTATATCTGTGTGCTGATGTCCTTCCATTTGGCACACTGATGAGTCTTGGCCTATACTTAACTACTGGGCACTATTAAAAATGTAATAGGCTGCTTGGAGAAGCACAAAGGTCTGAGAGATTACCAAGAGCCAGAGCAAGATTGAACAATAAAGCTCAACTACATGAGTGCACTACTTCAAGTCTAGTGCAGATTTTTAATGTGCTTCTTCATTTGTAGTTTTAAAAGTTTTTCATATCTTTTATAGGTACTTTTGTTTCTATGTATCTTTCAGGTGGATTTCTTCACTATTCTCATTTCATACCGTTGTTTCATTGAGTAAAGATATAGAACAGTTATTTTCTTCTCTATTTTGGATGAAATCCTTTTTTCCCCCCTAGCAGTTCCTTTTTGTAGGATTTATGTGTTTTTTTCCCCCTCATTATTATTCTTAAATGAAAAGAAGATTCTTCAGACTTGAGTCTCTATGTTGGAATGTGATCTTGAACTGCCACCCCCACCTATACGCCTTCAAAATACCCTGCTTATTATGTAGCTCTTTGGTATTTTGCCTTTTTATAGACTTTTTAAGTTACAAATCATCATCATATAGTTACTAATGTCCTGGCCAGGTTATGAGGAATTAATTATGCATCCAAATGGATGTATTTTTAAGAACAACTGACTGGAGGGAATTTGGATAATATAGTACATATTATCTGGTAGGGAGCAATATGATGAGGATGGAGTTTTATCAGAGAAACTGTTTGCTGAGATAGAGTTGAACTTGGAAATCTATATACTTTTTACACAGTATTATCATCTGTGTTTCAGTTGTTTCAAAACTTTGGAGTCTCAATAGATGAATGACTAATACTTGTAATTTCCAGAGCTCTTCTGACTTTTTACCCCTTTTGATTTTTGTGGATATGTCAATGAAAGAATGAAGGAAGGTGAATCAAATATCATTTCCATGTTATTTTGTGATTTTATGTTTATGATCAGATTAACTTATGTGATTTTTCGATTTATGATATTTTGGTTAGCCTGCCTTTATGAAGTAATGTCTTATCTACAGGTAGTAGGTTTATATAGATTTCAAGTACCATATGTTGCAAAGACTGATACTATTTTTTAAAAACTTATAAAAATAAATTCTTGCATGTTCCCATTTAATTTGGGAAAGCAATTATATGAGTCTTTAAATATTTCTTTCCTTAGTTCAGTCTGTTAAACTTTTTGATCAGTAAATGAAACTTTTTTCTTTGTAGTAAAGTACTCAACTGTGTGGGATATTTTATAAATCTTGGAAGACTGTAACAAAGTGGCAATGTCTCGGGAACCCACCCCACCTCTCCCTGGAGATATGTCTACTTGTCCTATAGCAGAAAGCTGGTGTTATACACAGGTACATGTTGTTGAAAATGCCTTACTTTATGTCATTTACAAATTTTATAGTATTTTGAGAATATTGTGAAGCACTTTGGCATAGTTATTAGAAATATTAGAAGAGTAGATCATAGACTATTTAACAAGTGATAGGTTAAAAGCAAAAAAGTCCTCATTAAAAAAGTGTTTTTCTGAATCTCTTAGGTTAAAGTAGTAAAATTTTCCTACATGTGGACCATTAATAATTTCAGTTTTTGTCGAGAAGAAATGGGTGAAGTGTTAAAAAGTTCAACATTCTCATCTAGCCCTAGTGACAAAATGAAATGGTAAGATTTTTGTTTTTGAGTTTCGTTTTTCATGTTATCTCAGCTATTTTATGATTTTGTTATTGTTCCTGAATGGATGCTAGTCTATTTTATATTAGATTTGTAAGAAGTTCTTAATAATATAGAGAAATTGTAAAGAACTGTGGGGATATTGATTGGATATTAACATATGATTTCAATATTACCTCTCTTATTTGAATGTTTAAAGTATTATATTTCTCCATGTGAGCCTGTTGTTTTATTTTAGGTGCCTGAGGGTAAATCCAAAGGGATTAGATGATGAAAGTAAAGACTACTTGTCCTTATATTTGCTTTTAGTAAGCTGTCCAAAAAGTGAAGTTCGAGCAAAATTTAAATTTTCCCTTCTGAATGCTAAAAGGGAAGAAACAAAAGCAATGGGTAAGTGATTTAAAACTTAACTGAAGAAGTCTCTGTGTAACTACATTCTGTGACTTAGGTGCTTTTACCTAGAAAAATTTAGGATATTTTTTCCCTACTAAAATCTGCTTAACCTAAAACATTTAGTTTGGGTATTATTTAATTTTAAATGCCCGTGTGGAGCTATGGTTATTACACAAGTCTTAAACTTCATAGACATGTAAAATTACTTAAAAATAGTACTAAAATTTAACTTTCTCATGTCTTAAAACAACATTCATTTGTTACTTGGAAAAACAGTTACTGTTAAGGGCAAAGTGCCAGGTTCAATGCCTGGCATATATAATAGATGTTCAGGAAATAGTGCTCTTCTCTCTTGCTGTTTTGCCAGATAATAAAATCTGAAGAGCATGTGAAAGGAGATTAAATGTCTTGATTTTTGTCTCTAGAATTGTTTTTGAACAATAGACTGAACACTGACTGAAAGGAAATCAAATTTTTGTAGTCTCAAGACCCTTTAAATTCAGTTCAAGCTTCACATAGATAGCCAGCAGAAACCATGTAGTTTGGAACTTCATAATAAAAGAGCATTATGGGAAATATACAGTGTGCATAGCAGGACAATATATTGTGACCTGCCATGGTAAATTTTAAGTTTTGTGAAGTGAATCATGAATCAAATGATATTGTTACAAAATAACCTCCTCCAAGTACACATTTTAAAATATTTTTTATTGCCAAACTAATAAATAGTTTCAAATATATTTTCACATTGTCTGGCATTTAAGGTTGTGGAGTGTGTTAGTACCAGCTGCTAAAACAAAATATCACAGACTGGATAGCTTATAAACAACAGAAATTTATTTGTCAAAGTTCTGGAGGCTGGAAAGTCCAAGATCAGGATGCCAACATGGTCAGATTCTCATGAAGGCCCTTTCTTAGTTACAAATTGGTGGACTGCTAATTTCTCAGTGTCTTCATGGAGTGGAAGTGGGTAGATCGCTTTGTGGGATCTCTTTTATAAGAGCAACATTCACATTCACAAGGGCTCCACCCTCATGACCTCTTAATTCCATTATGTTGGAAGGTGTGGTTTCAAATAAAAATTTTGAGGAGATACACGCATTCAGTCCATAACATGAAGTATTTCATTAGATTTACTACTGATTTCCACCTCTAGTTAATTCTTAGTATAACAGATAGTGAATACTTACTGTAGAGAATCATATTTATTTACTAGAATACAAACAGCTATTATATAGGCATTTGATAGGTATTTGAAACATTCACTTCGGACCTTTATTGATAAAATCTTTTAGAAATGATGTTAAAAACCAACTTTTAGACTTTTATGAAGTTGTTTTTAGAGGTAAGGAGATAATGTCTAAAGACCTAGGAATGATAAGGGACTCTGTTTAGCTTTTTTACCAGTTAATGGAATTTTTCCTAGTTTAATAAAACTTAAGTCAGTGGGATGGATGTCCCAGGAAAGCCTAAAGGATGTCCTGATTTAGAGCATTCATTTTTAAGGGGAGAAGCAGGAAATGAGAGGTATGTTTTTAATCAGGATTCTGTTGATAGATGATGAGTAGTATGCCTATTCCATTGTATTTTGATTCTATTTTATTATTATAGGGTCTATTTTATTATTATCTTTCTTTTCTATGAGATTTGATCTGGCTTTTTTTTCTACGTAGAGATTCAGAAATCTGAAAGTGAGCTTATTTGATGTCCAAATTTAATTAGTGCCGTGGAATGATCTGGTTCTACCTGATATAACTCCTCTTACAACATTTTATTTATGAACACAAATACCTGTAGTTTCTCTGATGGATATATTGACCAAGTTCTGTTTTTGTATATTAATTTAACTATGTTATCATTATAAAGAATGTTTATTGGGTGCTTGTTTTAGTTAAACTTCTTTTCTGTTTCCCACCAGAAAGCCAAAGAGCATATCGATTTGTACAAGGGAAGGACTGGGGTTTTAAAAAATTCATTCGAAGGGATTTTTTACTTGATGAAACTAATGGTCTTTTACCAGATGACAAGCTTACATTATTTTGTGAGGTGGGTACATTTTTTATTTCAAGGAACTCCATGGCTATATTTAATGACAGAACAAAAATGTAAACTACAACAATACTAGGCATACTATAAAAATTTATAATTAGTGTAATTGATAAGGTTTTATTTGTAAATGCTGACTAGATATGTCTTAGCTATCAACATATTGGCCCACTATGAAAAACTTGGCTACCTCTGTTGTTATAGATTATATATGCAGCTATACTAACAAATATTAAATATTTCTTCCTATTAGGAAGACAGTGGATGTATATATCTTTATATGAAAAATTTAAATATTATCATTTCGAATAATTGCAACATAAATGGCCAGTATTTTTTGTCATTCAGATTGATTATATTAATCATTAGTAGTAGTTTATCAGTTTGAATTCATACTTTAACAACAAAAAGCCTGGAAAAGATTGGGAAGCTTTTTATTCATTCAAATAGTTTGTTTCTTTTAATCAGATGATGTTAGCATTATAAGTAATAGTATCTCAAATTTCTAAATATGCCCAATTGTGCAGAAAAACTTATGAGGTTTATTTATATGCATAAAATACGATATTCTCAAAGTTACCAGCATTGCCTCTGCCAATAATTTACACTTTTTGCTTTGAAGTTAGGATTTGCTTCTGTCTTTGTTATCATTATGTAGTTTTATCTATAGGCATTGTTGAGATTCATCTTTGGGATGAATTCAAGGGTTTTCTTGTATTACCAGTACAGCTTATAAAAAATATGCATCAGCAACATAGTTTTATCAAAAATATTTAATGTAGTTGATAATTTTCATAGGAAAGCCAGTTAAAAAGGTTATGATCAAGTAAACTCAATGTTAAGTTTTGGTAGGTTATGGAGGAGTTGAGTGTCTTGGAAGCTTGATTACTTAACTGCTGCTTTTAGCTTTAAATTCTTTATAGAAATTCTGTAAAATTTACTGGCAAGATTACAAACTAATTGTATGTCAATTATGCTGTGTCAGAAGAAGAATTGAAATATGGCCCTGGAGACTACATAGTGCAAATATAGTGTATCTTATTTTCATTTAGATAAGTTAAATGAACTGTATGATGAATTTGTTATGAATACAACTATTTGGTTGATAAAGCACATACCACAAGTGTCTTGAACAGAGCTTATCATTAAATAATTTTAAAAAATAATCAGAGCATATTTTAAGTAGTATTCTAAATTAATATAGGTCATTTTAAAATTTTAGCATCCTTAATATAGACTCTTTCAGAATTTTAGCAGTTATCTTAAATTTCAGCATGTTAATTTTTAAAAGATCTTGTAATCACAGGATTTAAAGGACCTTAAAAGGCTATGTACTCCATTTAAATCAACTGTAGCTAAGTCTTTTTTTAAATCAACTTTTTAGATAACATTTCTTTTTTTTAGAATTGAAATATTATGTACAGATATATTCCTAAGCATATTGAATTTGAACCTAGAAAACCAAGAAATTCAGAATGAAGGCTGAAATTAAGATTTTTTTGATACATATTTTTGAAGTATACTTTTAATCTAGATGCTAGATTATACATGCTAATAACCTTAAAATAGAACCCACCATGACATACATTTTAAGTTACCATTGATCAGATTCAGTTTTGGATACTATAATTGTGTACCTTTTTATTGATGTAGACATTTATACCCTGAGCATTGTATTTGGTATAGGCAGGCAAAAAGAACTTTAAAACAGACATTCCTCATGCCCTCCACCTTTTCTTCTGTACCTCTCATTGATGCCCTTCCTTCTACAGCATCTCCAGCACTGCTTGCAGAAGAGGAGGAAGCATTGCACTGCTCTACGTAAAGAACTGCCTCCTCCCCCTCCCCTGCAAGTGGTGCTGTAGACAGGTAAGGCAGTTTGGTGCTACCCTTTTTGTGCAAGACATAACTTAATCTTGCAAGTTCCATACTATGAATCAAGTAGCCAGAGGTAGAGATTTCTAGCTGTGTAAACAACTCTGCCTCTTCTCTCCCAAAATGATACAGGAGACAGGAATTGAGGGATAAGCAAGAAAAACAGAAAATAAGTTAGATTAATTTATCTTTTGAAATTCATGCCATTCCATGACATACAAAATATATATATATATATGTGTGTGTGTAACATAGAATATTCGTATAATGATTTTTTTTATAAAAGTAAACTATTTTATTTGGAAAGATACCTTTTTTGGTTGATTTTCTGTTGCTTAAGATATTCTTTCTGTTTTAAAATACTCATAATAATGGATGGAAGTTGGGTTTTATTCTCCAAAAATTCGTTTCATGGCAAAATGAAAAGTTGGCAACCCTATTGCTATAACCCAAGTTAAAGGGGGAAAAAAGGATACTTATCTATGAAAATCAAAAAGGCAGAGACCCACTATTCTATAAGATGATGTGAAATTGTACTGTTAAGTTTCTCACTTTGGAGCCATTGTGAAGGGTGGCAAGGTAGCTAATTAAAGTAGCAAAATTTGTAGTACTACACACTTTTGTAAATTCCTAGCTTTCAGAATTATGTTGGAGTATTGAGATTTTTAAAAATTGGAACCAGTCACCTTAATTCCATGCTAGAGGAGACCCAGATTCCAGAGTAGTTACAGTTGATTAGAACCTCCACATTTCCATCTTTAATCTAAATTGTATTTTAAGAGTTGAGCCAAGAGCGTATTTGTAGAAAGGCTGTCAAATGAGTTTGAGGTTTTGCTTTGCAGCATTTGTCAGTTTTGAGTGCTGTGTATGTGCCTTTGTATTTTGAAAGAACAACAGTCTAACCTCAGGAAAGAATCTCAGCCTTTTTTCTGAATTTTTTTACTCTAGGTTCCATTCAGTAAGAATGTTCATTACTTGTATTTGAGAATATGTACTAGAAAAAAGCTAAAATTTTACCAATTTCTTAAGTGTAGATATCAAGAAAATAATTTTCAGAATTTTTTACATGTCAGTTTTTAATTAGATCATTAACTTCTGCTCTACACATAGTCCCTCGAATGCACTTTACAGTCTGAAATGTCAGTTAGTTTGTGGTTGCTGTAATAATACTGTGTAGATATGTATGTTAGTAACGAATTCTCCTGAATTATGATTACATATACAAAATACAAATGTAACATCATCACTATCTATGCCCGATAATACTGGCTTTATTTTTTGATGCTTTTATTTCTTATTAGATTTTTGCCAGATTTTTACATTACATATACTATTTTGAATTAGGATAATAGATAATAGACAATAAATAGAATTTTAAAAATCCATTTCTAAATTAAATATATCATCACATTTTTATAACTCCGGTGCATACTTTATATAAATAATTGAACTGGTCCAGTTCCTGCTGTCTAAAAATTTCAAGAGAAATTCTTGTTATGAACACATAAATACTGTTTTTGTGATTAAAACAAAGAAACAAACAAACTGATCCCTAATTAAACCCTGAATATTAACATTAACATATTTGGTTTATGTATCATAAAATCATAATGTATAGTGTAACAGGGCAATCAAGTAAGGATTAGTCAAGCCTTTTATTTGTTTTGTTTTATAGTTTTCAAAATTTTAGAAACCATTTAAATAATTAAAAACTTAATAGAATAAGAGAATCTTTATATTTATGTACACAGTATTTTCACTGTTCTATTTAGTAAAACATAAGGTTTTGTGATAAATCCTTTTTGAATCATAATTGCATTAATGTACTACTAATTTTTAAAAAAATCTAAAGAAATATTATGTTGTACAAAGAGTGCTATGAAAAAAAGGAATCTGGGAACATAGGTCTAGACTTCCTCTGATACTGATCAGCACTGTGACAGGACACTTTAGTTGCCTTCTCTTGGTCTCACTTAGGAAATTTTCACAAAACAAGATGATTGGATTAGATAAGTTCTATGCCACATGATTCTAAAAGGTATTTAATAATACAAGTTGGGAAAACAAAGTGATTAATAAAAATATCCTCAGAAAATAAAATTTTTCTTTAGAAGTATACATTCTTTTATATGAGATACATGTTTATACATCTGGATGAATGAGGACTTCAGAGATTTCATATTCTCAAAAGATTTTAAACTGGATCATTATACTTTCTGTGTTAGCATGTTAATAGTTTAGTTCAGTATTTCCATTTTTAATTTACATTTTCTACATAGTTTACTGTATTTTTACGTGTCCTTATTTATACCTACTTTTATTTAAGAAAGCCTGTGAAATATGTTTTAAATGAGCATAATTATTTCTGTATAGGAAATAAAACTTTATAGCTTAAAACAATAGGTAACTAATATAACACTTCTTTAAAAAATGGTTCATTTAACTCTGAAACATGCACTTTACTTGATGAATTTCTGTAATTTATTAAATGTGAAATTACTAGAAGAGTACATTTTCTTATAAGTGGTATGTATGCAAGACTTAGTCTGTAGATAGTGGTCATCTTTAATGAAATAATTTAATCCATATTATTTTAGAGTCTGTATAAAAGCAATGTTATAATTATATGAACTTACTGAGTAGTTAGCAGGTAAGAAAAAGATCTGAAAATCAAATTATATTTGTATTTTTTTTACTGTCTTTTTAAAAATAAAAGTTCCCATGAACTTTAATTACTATAGTTGCTTTTGTGAGAATTCTTATATTTTAAAATGAGTTTAACTAGATATTTAAATCAATTTTACTAGAGTTGAAACATGTAGGAATAGCACTTAAAATACTTTCCAAATTGCACATTGTAGACTGTAGTTTTACAACCTTTTTTAATACTGTAAAAAGTCATTATGATTATAATTCTATTTATTGTATGTATAATATACTTTAAATAAGTTGCTCCACTTCATAAAAATATCTTCTCTTTGTTTGAATTTTAACATCGTATCATGACTTATTTCTTGTTGAAAAATAATTTTTGTAATTCAGTATTGAAACATTCTAATGAGTTGATAAGCCATTTATTTACATAGTGTCATTTGAAAATGTTCTAATTTTTCATATATTTTTTCTATATTCTTTAAATTGTATCCTTAAATTCAGTTCTCAGAGTATTAACATTTTTGATTAGGACTACATTGAATTATTCAAATGATTTTAATGATGAGAAATTTAAGTATAGTCTTAGTAACTAATTATTGTAAATTATAAAAGTGTTTTTCTTACTGTTCCTTTTTTATTAGGTGAGTGTGGTCCAAGATTCAGTAAATATATCAGGGCATACTAATACAAATACTTTGAAGGTGCCTGAATGTCGACTAGCAGAAGATTTAGGTAATCTCTGGGAAAACACAAGATTTACAGATTGCAGTTTTTTTGTGAGAGGACAAGAATTTAAAGCTCATAAATCTGTACTTGCAGGTACTTTCTACTTTTGGGTAATATAGTATATTTCTTTCATAAATTCGTGCATTAAATAATGATGCTTAATCTTGTTACAGCTCGATCCCCAGTTTTTAATGCAATGTTTGAACACGAAATGGAAGAAAGCAAAAAGGTAAACATGGTTTAAAGGTTAATATTGAATTAGTACAAATGTAGAACAGTGGGTGTATATTTTAAAAGTAATGGTCCATGTTCTTTTTTGCTATACTGTGATTTTAGAAAGAAATAGATGGGGAAAATGTTTCATAGTAGAACAGTAGATGTAACCCAGTGTGGTTGAATATTCCAGATAACAGCTATTTTGCTTCCTGTTTGGTATGAAAATAAATGGGTAGTGGTTATCCAAAAGGGTAAGTTGTCCAAAGAACTGTTCTGGTCCACAGCTATTTAAGAGTTCTCTGGTGGAGGTGTATATTTCTCCTTTCTAGGCTTTATGAATTGATTTTGGAATTTGTTTTCTAGAACAAAAATAATGTCTACATTCTTTTTACCACTAAAATAAGAAGATATTATTATATTTAACAAAAGAGACATAAAATACATTAATTTTATATACTATACTAACTGTAATTAAGATATTACCTATTTGGTTTTCCCAGATGTTTCTGTGTCACTTGTCATCTTGAAATATTGTCAGATTAAAGAACAGTTGATTCTTTGCTGGTTGTACTATATGTGATCCTTAGTGCTCCGGCTGGACAACTCCAGAGTTCATGTGGCTCAACTTTATTCTTTCTACAACAAAACTAGAGGCTGCAACAAAATAGCTGCTTTTTTTCTTTTGATTATTGGTCTGAGCAGGTACTGTGATCAGTCTTCTGATCACATCCAAGTAAGGAAATATCAGTGATGTTGAGTGCTGTTGCCAGCAAAGGGTCAGAAAAGTTTGGTATTGTTTAGTGTTAGATATTTAGCATAATTGATCCCAAGAGTGATTCCAAATTTACAAAGATAAAGAGTGAAAAAGGAACTGTCTTCTTTGGAAGAGGCATGGTGTCCATAGATAAGAGGTTTAGTGGGCTCTGGAATCATCTCATATACCTGACCCTTCTTTTGTTTATTGCTGGCAACAACAAAACCATTGGTTATATAGAGTCTTAAGAGGCTTAGGAATTCAGCAAAGAAAAAGTTAGTAGATGTCTTTCTCTAAGATAAAGATAAGAAACTGAACACAGATGTATTTTGTTTGGCCTACAGATATTTGATTTGTTTTATTTTTTTTTAAACGAGAAATTGGGGTTCATATTCCTACATGGTAGTGCTTGGCTGGATATACTTCTCTTAAACCTGCCTGTTTCATTTTTGCCTGCTTAGCTTACTGAAGATTTACTTACTTTAATTTTAAAATAGATTTTAATATATATTCGAGTCATACAGTTCTTAAGTGTAGACTTGGTGCTTTTAAATTACTGTCAAAGCTTCCCCTTTGTTCATTTGTGTATGTTTTTTAAGTACAACTTTTTGTGTGTGTTTTCATTATCAGAATCGAGTGGAAATAAATGATGTAGACCCTGAGGTTTTTAAAGAAATGATGAGATTCATTTACACAGGGAAAGCACCAAACCTTGACAAAATGGCTGACAACTTGTTGGCAGCTGCAGACAAAGTAAGTAATTAGGTCTTAAACATCTGAAAAATGTACTCAAACTTTTGTTACATCTAGAAAGCCACCATCAAATGAAAACCCCAAATAACCTAACAATGTCAGTTGTATAATGCTCTTTTATGATGGTGATTTTTGTAAGATAGGGAAATAGCATGAAAGAAAATTTTGAAACCAGTAGTTTTCAATCCTGAAGGCACATTGCAAGCTTCCTTCAAGAATATTGATGTCATGCCACTTTCATCCATGTACATGCATAAGCATATGTATATGTGTGTATATATACATATATACACAGATATATGTGTGTATGTGTATCTCTCTCTCTATATATATATATCTACATATATATATGTATATATATATACATATATATGTATATATATCTACATATCTACATACATATATGTATATATATACATATATATATGTATATATATATATACCTACATATCTACATATATATGTATATATATATGCATATATATGTATATATATATCTACATATCTACATACATATATATATATGTAGATATATATTGATATTGTACTTGTTTTGCAGAATGTTAACATTGGGGAAAACTAGGCCAAATGTATAGGGAATCTGTTCTTATAACTGCACATGAATCTATAACTCTCTCAATAAAAATTTAAATTTAAAAATGCCACTTAGAATAGTATCAAAAATATTAAATCACAAAAAAATGTTCAAGATGTATAAACTGAAAATTATAGTATTGCTAAGTGAAATTCAAGTGGACCTAAACAAATGGAGATAAATCTTATTTATGGATTGGAAGTCTCAGTATTAAAATTTCAGTTCTTAAAATTGATTAGTAGAACCAGCATTTATTAGCAGGCTTTTTTTTTTTTGAAATTGACAATCTAGTTTAAAATTTATTTGTAAGTGCAGGGACCTATAATCAGATAACTAAAAAAGATCAAATTGGAGGGGTAACACTGTCTGGTAACAAGACTTATTATAATGCTTCAATATTTCAGGTATTGCATTGGTGACAAGATGGAAAATCACTTATTGGAACACAATAGAGAGTATAGAAATAGGCTGTCATGTACATGGATATCTAATTTTTAATAAAAGTGCAAGCACAGCTCAGTGGAGAAAGGATAATCTTTTCAATAAATGGTGCTGGAACAATCAGATACCCATATACCACTCAAAATTAACTTTTATTGAATGAAAGAATGAACTTTGTATATGAGCTTCATGCCATATATGAAAAATAATGTAAAATGAATTATAAACTTAATCTAAAAACTTCTAAAAGAAAAAGTAGGAGTAAGTCTTTATGATCTTATGTTAGGCAGACTTCTTAGCTATGATACCAAAAACATAATACATAAAAGAAAAAGTTGATAATTGGACTTGGATAAAATTCAAAACTTTTTTCTTTAAAGACACAGGAGAATAAAAAGGCTAGCCACAGAGTGAGAGAAAATATTTGCAAAGCATATATTTGATAAATAGCTTTTGTCCAGAATATATCTGATAAAAGGCTTTTGTATTTAGACTATATAAAGAACAATCAAAACTCAATTATAGGTATTGTAATAACTATGTATAGTGCCAGGTGGATAGGAGGCTAATTGAGGGTTTCATTTTGCAAATTATATAAATGTCTAGCCACTTTGCTCTAATTCCCAACTAATATAAATAATATTGAATGCCAACTATAATTGAAAATAAAAACAAAACAAGAAAACATCAATTTTAGGAAAGCAATGTTATTTCTAAAAATAGTGAAAATATTTAAATAGACATTGCTTGAAATAACATCATTCAAGTATATCAGAAGATGCTCAGTATCATTCGTCATTAGGGAAATATAAGTTAAAACTATCACAAGTACTTCTACACACATATTATAATAGCTAAAATCACAAAGACCATACTAAGTATGTGGACGAATTAGGACTGTCCTACACTGCTCTTGGGATTATAAGATGGTGCAACCACTTTGAAAGATTGTTCATCAGTTTCTTAAAATTTTATACTTGCCATATGATTCAGTGAACTACTTTTAGGTTTTTACTCAAAAAAAAAAAAAAAAAAAAAAGAAAGAAAAAAAAGAAAGAAAGCATGTGCCCATACAATGACTTATACATGAATGTTTATATAAACTTTATTTGTAATAGCTAAAAAATTGGAAACACCCAAATGTTCATTAACAGTTGAATGAATAAATACAATATGGTTTGTTTATATATAATGAAATACTACTTAGCAGTAAAAAACATTGAACTGTTGATACACAGATAACAACATGCATGAATCTGGATAATAATTGTGCTGAGTTGAAGAAGCCAGATAAAAAGGAATAGGAGGAAACCTTGGGGATCATGAATATGTTCACTATCTTGATTTAATGGTGATTATATGGCTTATAACGTATACATTCTAAATATGTGCAGTTTATTATATGTCTATTAAACCTTAATAAAGCTGCTGAAGATGTTATAATAACATATACTAAGAATTTTTAATGGTTATGAATATGATTTGTTCAATTTTATTATTTTTCAAGATTGAGTACACCAGTACAAGTGTACTGGTGGTATACTCATGTTCAAAATAGAGAAGAGAAATATACTCATTAAAAGAATATTGAGTAATAAGGTTTTTTTAAAGAATAAAGTCCTATTTTTAAAATACTGTATATTTCTACTTATGCACATTGAAATCCTAAAGAAAATTTGTCTTTCTCTTGATTATATTAATAGTTTCTTCATATAGAATAAAAGTAATTTGAGACTTTCAAAGTACCCTCAATTCAAAGTGTAGTATGCTTTAACTTTGTTTTCTAAGTCACAGGTATTATGTATTTAAAACTTGGTAGTTTGAATTAATGTTTAATGGTTATGTTTTCCTTTTGGGTAGTATGCACTGGAACGGCTGAAGGTCATGTGTGAAGAAGCTTTGTGTAGTAACCTCTCAGTAGAAAATGTTGCTGATACCCTTGTCCTTGCAGATTTGCACAGTGCAGAACAGTTGAAAGCACAAGCCATAGACTTCATTAATAGGTAAGCTACATCTGTATTTCAGTGAGCATGACACCTTCAACTCTTTTTACACCAGATTTTTTAAAAATGTGTTTAAATCTTCAATGCAGGTGCAGTGTACTTCGACAGCTGGGGTGTAAAGATGGGAAAAACTGGAACAGCAAGTAAGCCAACATCAGTTTCTAACCTAAAGTTGATCTGCTTACTGAAATTGTCTGCATAGCCTTTTGTTCATCCTACAATAAATACAAAACCAGAAGCAAACTGCTGGTTATTTAAAAAATAATATTTGGCTACTTAGCAGATTCTTGAGGCTATGCTCTCTTGAAATCAGCTGCTAATGTGAACTGGCATGGATGCTCTAATTTCTTAAGCACATATGCTCACTTACTATATAGCTGAGTCCAAACATTTCAATGACTAATAGAGATCCTTTCTCTGTCTTTTCAGAAAGCATTTCTAAAATTACAGAAAATATTTATTTTGATCCTATGATTAATGTACACTCTAAATTTGCCTACAAAATCTTTACATTTTAATGCTAACCCATTGCTTTTTAGGTTAGCCAAGTACCTTGCATCAAATGCTATATCAGGCTAGCTGCCTAATATTCCAAAAATGGGAGCAGTTCAATCTTTACTTGTCCCTGGTAAAACTGTAAAAGATGGCATAGTTGTTACATCTTTCTCAGCCTGGGCCTTCTGAATATGAACTCCTGGAACTTATTATTTCCTTCTTTGTTTTCTCTCATTTTTAGACTTTTCTACTCATTATAATTATTTAAAATAAAAAAGAGTAGAGTCAGTAGGTTGAAGAATTTGCATCTGCTTTTGATTAGTTTTTGCTTGTAAACTCTTAAATTCCATTTTATACAAATTATCAAAAATTGATATAAGAAAGTCAAAAAAGACAGTACTAGAGACAGTGGAATGAATGTTTGTTATTTTCCATTGCTTTCATCCATTTTGGTATATGTAAAGTTGGTTGACTGAATTTCTATCAGTTGTGAATTCTCTTTTCTGAAAGTAAAAATTAATGACTACTTTTTAAGTTATTGGGTGTTCTATATATTCGTCAGTGTATCATAATACATTATCATCATGTATGTGATCCTAGAAAAAAATCAATTTTAATTTAAAATATAACGTATTAGCAGCAGAAGACAATTTTGTGATCCTTTGTACTTATCCACTTTATTTTCTTAACAGAATAAAACTCTAGTTTTATAACTTCAGTGTCAAAAAACATCAGCTTATTTTATATCTCCCAAAGGAGCTGCCTTATGTACAGATGTCGCATAAATATTTGATGACTTAAAAAATGAAAATGTTAGGTATATTAGGAGATGTCTTTGTGATTCTAAACAACTAGTTGAAATGATAAACAAAGTGACATACTGGTAATTTGAAGTCAGGCAAATAAAAAAGCTGTTTTATTATTAGCTACTGTATAATCCAACAAACATTTATTTACCCTAGTAAATGATGTGTCTCAAATACCATACTAGGGTACTGCCTATAAAAAACATTAACAAGGAAAGATCCTTGTTCTTGAGAAATTTATCTAATGAAAAAAACAAATACATGAGTATATTCTTTTATTATAATTTGGTAAGCAATGTGATAAAGGAGAGTATGTTTATGTGTAAGGTACTTGACACAGCCTGGAGCTTTAAGGTTGGCTTCCTGGTGATGACTGACTGAGCTGTCTTAAAACATGATCAAGAATTAGCAGAACTAAGAAGGAAATAACAGGCATTGCAAGCAGAAAGGATAGCTTGAATCAAAGCATGAAGCATGAAGCAAGCAGTTGATTATTTTACAGATATTTATATTTATTATATAGTAAATACCCAAGTTGCTGGGCTTAGTATCAAGAATATAATGGTGAACATGGCAGATATTTTCCCTGGCTCTGTGGAGTTTATAATTTAATAGGAGATAAATAGGAATTAAACACATAGTTGAAATAAAGTATAAGTCGAGTATAGCATTCCCATCTGAGTATACAGCAAAGGAACCTAACCTGATCTAGAGGTCAGAGAAAACCTTTTTGAGGAATTGTTGTCTAAGTAAAAGTTCTGAAGCTTTAGTAGGAGTTGCCCTGGTGAAGAAGAGAGTTAGGTGAAAAGTATATCCCAGAAAAATTGAATCCGGTATGCAAAGTTTTGGTGATAGGAAAGACCCATATAGATGGAAATGTTATGAGAAGAAGATGGAGAAAGCAGGCAGGAATCATATCCTGGAAAAGCATGTAAACAACATTAGGGCTTTTTTAGACCTTATTCAAAGAGTGATGGATATCCAGTAAAAGGTTTTAACCTAGGGTACGGCCTGATCAGGTTTGTGTTTTGAGCATTCTCTCTGAATGCAGGCTAGAGAATATATTATGGGGAGGTTGAGGTGGTGTGGTAGTTGAGGAGCAAGGTTAAATATGTAGACCAGTTGGAAAGTTATTGTAGTTCAGGCAAGAGATGAAATGTGATATTTGTGATATTAGACTTGACTGGTGACAGAAGGACTAGAGAAAAACAAAAGGATATAATATTTTGAAGGGGCAATCTATAATATTTGTTTATTATTTGGATGTTGGGTTGGTACAAGGGAGAGAAGACAGGAGACAAGGAAGGGTAATGAGATTTGTTGTTTTAGCAATTAGATATTTACTCTCATTGTTCACTGTGAGTATTTTGTTCGTAGGGTACAATAAGCAGTTCAGTATCAATATACAAAATGCCAGGGCATGGAAGTGGGAGGTGGAAAGCTAGAGAGATGACATAGAAAACCTGTTTCTCTTTCTAAAGAACTTGGATACAGTCACTGGGGAATAATAGAAGAGGACCCAATGTAGTCACTACATATGTTACAAAGGCAGCATGGAAGCTGGTTTGAGAGGAGCAATACAGGAGACTAGAAGACAAATTAGGAGACTGTTGTAATAATCGATATATGAGATGATGTGAGCCTTTACTAGGGATTCAAGGTATCTGGGAATTAAAATAGTGCTTTGATTGACTGGAAAGGACAGGGTTTAGGATGATTCCCAGGTTTCTGACTTGAATCACTGGGTGATGGTGGAAACATTAGCTGATTGGAAATGAGGGAGGAAGAATTTTGGGCTAGGGGAGAAATATGTTGAATTCTTATCTAACAATCATGAAGTTATGGGATTTGAAGCACATCTAAGTATAGAGAGCAAGTGGTTGGGAACGAATCTCAAAGGAGGGTTAGGATTTGCTAAATCCAAATCAGTAGTTGTCATCATTGAATATGATAGCTAAAATTGTGAAAAGCGAATGAGAGGATGAATAATGAACGTTAAAGGGAGAAGAGAAGAGGGCAAAAGTTGGAAATCTAGAGAAAACCTGAGTGTAAGCCAAGGTAAAGAACTCTTGCAACAGCCGGTATAGAAATGGTAACTATGAGAGCAGGACTATTGGCACGAGTGTCACATACTTCAGGAGAATAGAACTTCTAGAAAAATTTAGTATTTTCAATTGCAAGAGAAAATATTAGGAAGATAAAGATGATATTTTAATGAATTTAAATGGTTTGAATAGATAGAGGCAAAGTATTCAACACACTTTGAAATCCATAAATTAAAATAAATTGACAATGCAGTGATGCATTGAAAATTCTCTTTAATAAACATCTCTTAATTTTATTTTTCAGCCAAGCAACAGACATAATGGAAACATCAGGGTGGAAGTCCATGATTCAGTCTCACCCTCATTTAGTAGCAGAAGCCTTCCGAGCACTAGCTTCTGCACAGTGTCCACAGTTTGGCATTCCACGCAAACGGCTAAAACAGTCCTGAAATCTTCCATGAACTGTAGAAAAATGGAATTGACTTTTATTCCTCCAGGTCCAAAGGATTCTAATAGACAAACCATAAGCAAGAGTTGTTTCTGTTATCTTGTCCACAGAACAGAAGCTGAAAACATATCGCTTGCATTTCAGGTGGATAATTTATGGTTTATTCTTCAGCTTTAAATTATACTGACTATACTCTAATTCACTTCAAGGCCTTAAATTATCTCCAATGACTTCTCTTGTTCATATAATACTTTAATTTTTTTATTGTGCCTTGTCATTTTGACCAAGGCTATGCAGGATTGCACTAGCTCCATAATGCAGTAATACTGATAACTGAAGATATTAAGTTTCAAAAGGATCTTCCATTAGCTTGAGAACAGCAAAATTTCATAGGGTTTGTGCTACGCTATCTCGAAGTTTAAAACTAGGTTTTCCTTAAAAGCATTGTGTTGAAGATACTTGGTAATGTCCCCACTCTAAGTTCTATATAAAGGAGAACCCACTTACCTTCAAGGCAAATTATAGCAATACACTGCTTCAATTCCAATTTATTTTTTATTTCAGGGGGCAAATATGCAACGAGTTGGCCCAAATTTTTAGTAAAATTTGTGATGTTTATATGTTAACTGTTCAACAACAAACTAAGAGAAGCATAACAAACCTTTGCCAGTGTTTCTTTGTGGACTTATCCAAGTTTACAATGATTGAAGGTTAAGATTTCAATAAGAAGAAAGCATGTTTTGTGCTGAATTATTTTTTTTTAATTATAGTGACCTACATTTATATGAAGAATTCTGTATATGTTAAAAGTAAGGCTGACCAAATGTAAATTTACAAGTGGGCCAATTAAGAAAATATATATATGCACTTTTTAATGTGTAACTTTTGTATGCTGAATGGTACATATATTTTTTTGCTTTTGATGGAATTAATAAGGTATAATTGTGTAGTAACTTTGGAAAGCATTTTTTAAGACAGATGGAAGCAACTGGGATGTTTGTGATAATAGATAAGATATTCTTCATATAGTTAAATTGGTTTCAATTTCAGATATTTATTATTGAATTTATTCCTGTTTTATCACACTTTGGAGAAGGACCTGAACACTTAATGTATCCTGGACAGTCTACTCTCCTTCTAAAAATAATGAACTAATATTAATTGCAAACTAAAGGAGAGAACCCTTAGAAATATATCAGGCCATACTCAACCTTTTTTCCCCCACTATCTTTCTTCTTTCTGTCAGTTACTATACTAACATTGTGGATGATAATGAAATTCTGCATAATGTGAACAGGATAAACTATTTATAAACTGCTTTTTTGGGCCAGTTCTTTAATTTACATGAATTTTAGCTTTAAACACATACCCATGTTCAATGCTTGAAAGCTGTTCACAATGGAGGTCTGTTCTGGTGCATTATCCTGGAGAAGTAGGAGCTATCAGTGTCAAGTCACTGCATCTGGTTTTCTGTAACACTGACAGTATGCTACTTAGGCGAGATTTCTATTTGACTACAAGAAGAAAAGTGTGTCACTGGAAAAAAATGCATATACCTATATATTTGCATATATAACTTTATTCTCCAGATTAAAATTTGTATAATTTTACTTTTTGAATTTAGATGAAAGGAAAAAATATAAGCCTGAGGTTTTAAAGATTTTTTTTGTTATCTCCTTGTTAGGTATTGACTGAAGTAATTCTAACATAACAAGAGTAATTCATATTTACATTGAGCATTACTGTCAAATAAGTGCTTGTTATCCATGAGCAACAAGTTTGAAAAGATGATCTTTTCAGACATCTTCATATCTTTCTGTGTAGTTTCATTGAGAATTTGTTGTGTTAAACTTGAAATTGGAAAAATCCGTTGGGATAGAAGAATCTTACATGTTAATGTACTCCATCCTATGAAACAGTACTATAGCGAGCTAACACATACTTCCTTAACTTCACCATAAGATTGCATTCATTAAATTTCTAATGTACAATTTAAGAAAAACACATACCTATACACTAAGATTTTAATTTAAATTTTGTGGGGTCTTACAAGAAAACAAAAATTCCTCAGGCTATAGAATTTTGTTGTCATATAAGAAAAATACTGGTATACCCATTTATATCAAATGCACACAGGCATATTGTGAATTAATTCACTGCTTGAATCTACATTTCTAACCATAGTGACTTCAGTAATAACATCATATAATGAACATTTCAACTTGCTCTTACTTGTTTTACATGTTTATTGCAAATCTTAAGGGTTTTATTATAAAAAATTTTTTTTAAAGTTTGGTAGCACATTTTGTACCAAAAATGTCAAACACTGTGCTGTAAGAATATCCACATTGTAGAAATGTCCACTTTTCAGATAATATAATGCCTACCTTTATACTAACAGAATCATATGGTAGTTGATTTATCTTTTTTTAATTTATTATGTATATTTTTGGTATTGTGGATTCTTGAGGCAATGATAAAAAAAACTGTTAATGTATTCTGACACGAGTGTTCAAATAGCCTTTTTAAATTTTTATTTGTAAAATACATTTGTTTTCAGTAGGCACAGATTCTGACCAGAGCAGTCTTGCCTTTTGATTATCAGCCTGCTCCTATTTCCCTTTTGTCACTTAAAAACAGAACATTTCCTTAGAAAAATAGTGACTGGTTTTAAATGTTACATATTACAAAAATAGCCATTGGAAAACTGTCCTTTAGATTCAGATATGGAAACACTATATTTGTGCCTTTTTCGTTTTTGAATTTTAATGTGTATTGTTATTTGGAGCACAAATATGAAGGTGCCATAATATTATGGCTTGCCATTGTTACCTCCTTGAATACTTGCGTGTCATTGTCTTGAAATAGTAATTGAAGAACTTGCATGTATTATGTGGTCATTTGGGCATCTGTGTGTGCACTTGCGTGCATGTGTGTACGTGAGTACACATGTACTTGTTTTCACTTGGATTTGTGTGTGGTATATTTTAAAAAGTGAATTTCTGAAAATAGGACTCAGTTAAATGTTGAATGTGCAGGCTAGTTGAAATATTTCATTTAAATGTGCTTTACTTGGGACAATTGATTGACAAGGAAATTGTAATTTTCAAAAAATGTGACAAATTTACTGCATGATGAACTGTAAAAACAGTGCCTTTTTAGGACATCATTAGTTTTAAAATTAAGTTTAAAATAGTAACGGAGATCTCTTAAAAAGTTGTCATGAACATTATTGGCTTATTTTTAAATTAGACCTAAGTTAGATTGCCAAAAGTGTAATTACTAATTTATTTACCCATTTAAGTTTTTTGCATAAATTTAGAACCTAAGCAGAATTTTTAATAAAAATGTGGATCATAGATGATACCAGTGTTACTAAAATAGAACACTAGTGACTTCGGTTAAGCTGTTTTGTTGAAATCCAACTCACAAGCTTTTCTCATGGCCAAGTATACTTCAAGTGGTGAATTATTTCAAGTTTGACTTTCATGTTTCTTTGGTGGATAAAATTAAAATATTCAGTGTATTCTTGCAAAATAAGGTGGGTGGGTAGGTTTTAGTGTTTTCAGATTATGAAGGCAGCACTTTCACACACACAAATATTTTACAAACCTCTTTTATACAGGTTATGAGCTCTAAGTGTTCATGGAATGATGTAAATTTTAGGTTCAGTTGAACAAATATTGAGTGCCTACCATATGCAAGACTTCCTCTTCACTAGGAATTAAATCACCACACTGTGTCTTCTGCTTGCAGTATGTGGACTTTATGTTTGAAAAGGAATTCTTATATATAATTTTTTTTGTTAGAATTTATCATTGTATACTGTAACCCAATTAATTTTACATTTATTTTCTTTTTAGAATAAAGATGTAACTTAAGTGAGTCCCACTTTTGAAAATAAAATTCTGCTAAAATTATTTAAAAATTAGTTCTGGGGGAAACTGATTTTCAAGTTTCAAATGTATAAAGATATTATTGACATTTTCAGCCTAATTTTTAATCACATGTTAACGATGAGATACATACTTTTGGTATCTTGTTGCTGAAAGTATTTTCTAGGTTTCAGCACGTTGCGTTAAAATAAAGTTGTTACTACTTACGCAGAATTAATTGGTTTATTTTGTTTTTATTTGAAAATATAAACTCTTGATTAATGTGATGCTTTATAAAAGAGCCATGTACATGATTTAGTAACTTTTTAAATTATGCAGAGTAGTTACCTTTTTTACATAGGGAATCTAGTATTTTTTGGAACCTACGAAAGACTTATTTCTTTAAATATGCATTTTTATCGGTACTAATGTCACATAATTTTAATATAGTATTTAAAGATCACTCAGGTTCCCTAGTTCTCCTTACCCCTTCTTAATTTCAACTGGCAACTTAATCATTTGCTGCTATCAAAAAAGCAGATTTGGGGCAGTGCATTCCTGGACCAGCTGAGTAACAGTAACATAATTAACTGCTAAAAATTACAGCCAAAGTGACAATAGAAGTGCACAATGGAAAGCCTTTCATATACACAGCATGCGCACAGACGTACATTCACACTGAATTCTTCTTAGACTAAAAAAAATGTTGAAAAGAGCATTGTCTGTGCAATTAGAGTAAAACAAGACAAGTGATCACATTCTAAACTGTAATAGAACTATGTAATTTTTTTCCTTCTACTTTGCAGCAGCCAGCATCCTTAATACTTCTAGAACACTGGAATGTGTTTGTTCTAACACCTCAGAATCATTTGTTTATAAGAGAAGGCCAAGAATAGCATTTGTTTTGATCACTATTTTTAAAATAGAAAACATATTGGTAGAAATCTTTCACATAATGTGATGTTCCTACTTTTTATTTTCTTGGTATCAGGGAAGTTTGCTTTCATCTACAGTGGAAAGTGGTGAAAAAGTTTGTCATTCCTGTTATGAGAACTTCCTATTTGCTTTTTACCTCTCCTGTCTCTTGCCTTTCACCCTCAATTCTTTTGTAAAGGATTCAGGTGTAGTCCTTTTCCAGTCTGGGACATAGCAACTAAACAATTCTCTAGTATCTAATCTTACCCTTTTGCCCAAATTTGAAGAAGGTCTTCATAGATAAGAGCAAAGAAAGAAAAATGGAGAATTTAGGAATACTAATTGCAGTACCCAAAACAAAAAACGTGGCCTGATGATTTGGCTAATTAACTTTGCTTTGAAAAAGATTTACTGCCATAGCAGAAAGTATTATAGAGCACTAAAAAAATGTTCCAGACATTATAAAAAAGTGGACAAAAATGAAATTAACATGCAATTTAAAAAGTAATAAAATTGAATGCATTAAACTTGATAATGAACAGAAATGGTAACAGAAATTTGAGTCATTAGAAGACAAGGTTCAGAAATGCTCCCAGATCACACAGACAAGAAAGAGAGATGAAAACAAAGGTGATGAGTTCAATGCCTATCAACAATGAATTAAATGGGAATGCTAGGCACTGCGCTGAACATGTTTACAGTGATAAGGTATAAATGGTCCATATCCTCATGAGGTCTATATTTTAGAAGAAAACAGTTATACAATACAGTGTGTGAATTGTGCTAGAAGTACAAGAACACCTACTCTGAGGTCGGGGTGGGGATCCCACATAGCCTTCCCGAGGAAGTCTATATGAGATCAAGTGGAAGTTAGGCAGCTTAGTGGGAGTATTATCCATCCCTGTATGTAAAGTTTCAGAAGCTGGCCAAGGTTTATATGGAACATTTATAGGAATCAAATGAAAATGTATTTATCCTATTGCGTAAAGGGAAGATAAGACTAAACCAGTAGGTGAAGGTCATTTTTAAAGGCTTATTAAAGGAGTCAAACTTAATCTATGAATGTTGAAGAATTTTAAGTGGGGTTATGTCATGATCAATCTAAGAGGAGCGGGTGGGGGTTGGGAATAAAACTATCTTCACATGGATTGAAGGGGGTTCAAAGGGTAAGGAGACCCTCTAAGAGGTGAGCAATGCTAGTGCTCTATGCTAGGATAGGAGCTCTGGTGTGGGAAAAGGAGAGATCTGAGAGGGCTTGGAAATTGCATATGGTAGAATGGGGAGGAGTCAGGGTGACTCCCAGGTTTTCTATTTGAGCAACTAGATTGAGGATAGTATTGTTCACTAGTACAGTAAGCACAAAGATAGCTGCAGTTTGCGGCGGGGGGGAGGTGAGAGGGGGAGGAGAGTTATTTTGATTTGGAGCCCATTGAGTTTAAAGTTCCTACTGGGCATTCTGATGGGATATGCAAATCTTAAACATGAGCCTGATCTAGGTTATGAAGTGAGGAATCCTCAATATACAGAAGATAATCAGTATATATAGGCTGAAGTGAAGAGGAGGCAGGGCAGGGCAAAAACAGAAAGAGCAGCTTACATACGAGGAATGATCACAAAGATAAAACCAGAAGAGTGTTCCAGAAGTTGGAAAAGAGAATGTTTCAAGAGAAGGAATGGCTAACGGTATCAAATGCCGCTGAGTGGTCAAATAGGAAACTAAATATACAATTTTTGAGAGAGCAAGTGACAGGTGCCTTTGGAATGGGGAAAGGAGTAGGATTGAAGTGAGGAAATGAATGTTCCAAATGCAGAACATGGAACGTTTGGCAAAGATGCCAGAGGAAACCATAGCTATGGGATGGGTGTTTAGGACCAGTTTCTTGTTTTGTTTTGTTTTCCTTTATGATGGGAGAAGTGTCAGTATATCAAAGTAATGATAAGGAGTCATAGAATGCAGATGGGATTACTGAGGTCATAATCAGAAGAGAAGTGGAATCACATGCCAGACATGATTGCCTCTAATATGTGAGGGAGAAATGCATGGATGCAGAGTCAGATTTATATATGAGTATGTAAAATATAAAAATATATGTATTTTTGCCAAGTTGATATTTTATGTCTTTTAAAAAGGGGTGGGTGATGGATTCAGAGCAAGGGTCAGCAAACCGACTTCATAAAGGACTTAGTAAATATTTTACCTGTTTACTATGGCATTGTAGCGGAAAGTAGCCATACGTAAATAAATGAATGTGGCTGTGTGCCATTAGAGCTATTTTAAAAAGCACACAGTGGGCTGGAATTGCCCCCTGTGCTATATTTTGCTGAGTTCACAGATTTGAGAAGGGCAGAGGAGTTCTGGAATAAGGTGGAGCAAAAAAATAATTGAGATTGGAGGCCATGACTTTACAGAGGGGATATTATGGAGACCTAGTGTTTCTATAATTGATGTTACCAAATAAATAATTGGAATAAAATCAATGATTAAAGATATTAATCATTTATAATCATTTTTCTTAAAAATATATGAATTTTAGAAATGAGAAAATTTATAGTGTTCCACCCAGATGCTATTCATAAACAGATACTCGAACCCAGACATACTGGGTCACTTGTAAATTGGAAAGATAAGTAGTGTGAGCATCCAAGCAAATAAAAATGTAAAAGTCATGTATCTCTGACAATACTTTAAGTGAAAAAAAATTTTGAGTCTAGAACTCTTAGCTGTTTAATGTTAAATTTATTTCTAAAGTTAACATTTAAATTATATAAAAATAGTATGTTAACATAGTACCCAAAGCATAGGGAATGCTGAAAATAGATCAAAATTAATCCAAGCGTAGATATTGAGGCTTAAAAGGACTAGCAATGAGTATTAAATTGTTAGAGGGAAGTCTAACTTAATGTAACATTGTTTGCAAATATAAATATAAAAAATGTAAAAATTGATTACAATCCCCATACCTGCCCCACCTCCCACGCATAAGGATTACATATGGAAATAGCTATTTATCTTTCCTGCAGGAGGGCTCTCTTGCCTCCCTGAGGATCCCTGGCTGGTTTTGAAATATAAACTATAAAATGCAAAACTATAAATGTTACAAATATAAATGTAAAAGTGATCATCTATTATAAATAAAAAGGAAACCAGAGAAGAGGAAGAAGGGGAACTGGGACTGGGAAATAGAAGTACAAAATTCTTTCTCTTCCATAGACAAGAATTAAAAATATTTTCTTACTGATTTTTAAACTTTAAGTGATAAATATTTAAGGATTTGAAAAAAATAAACTTTACCTATCCACTGGTAGAATTTAAAATAGATTATATATATATGAATATATATGAATACATACGTGTGTGTGTGTGTGTGTGTGTGTGTGTGTGTGTGTGTGTGTGTGTGTATACATACATTCTTCAAGACACAAAACATTCTATGTATGGCCAAATTTGGGGGGAAAAAAACAAAAGAGAAGGCAAAGATAACATTACAAAACTCTAATAGGACTAGTATTACAAATGGAATAGATTAAATGCACCTACTAGAAGAGAAATTTATGTAGCAATGATCTCATTCATTAGCTGGGTAGTAATAGAGAGATGCCCTGTTCTGATGGAATTTAATCAGTAACAAAGTATAAGTCTTATGAAAGGGGAAATAGAAGGTGACGTGTAGCACATCTCAACAGTACATAATTGCTAGCCAGGCATAGAGGAGAAAAAGTGTTTTTATAAGGGAACAAGTGTCAAGGCTCGGGGTAAGAGAAGATGATGATGTTATAGAAATGTAGTAGAGCTGAAAAACAGTGCTTTTTGTTGACGTGTAATGCCTCTGTGTGCATTTTTTCCTTTCTTCTTTTTTTTTTAAATTGAGGGGTGTAGGAATCCAAGTGAGAGAACTCTGGTAAGACTAACTCAGGAAAGACCTTTTAAGTTCTAAACTGCCCAAACTGACTAAATCAAGGAAAAAATGAAAACAATTATAAAATAATTACCTCCACAGAAGAGTTGGCACTAGGTAGGCTTTATGTGAAAATTACTTTAAACTTTCTAGGAACTGATAATTCCCTTGATATGAGAATTGAAGTAAATATTGAAAAATGAATTTAAACAAGCACTTTTAATCAGGCCAGTGTAAAACAGATAGTACTAGAAAATTGCAATAAATAATAAATAAATAAATAAATAAATAAATAAATAAAAAGTAAGACTAATGCTATGTCCTAGAGGTAGGAATAGCCTAGTAAATGTTTCTTCCCAGTCTTTTTTGCCTTCTTACTAAGCAAGTAACCAACAAATGATACTTATAGACCTATTTCTACTAAAATGTGAGTGACAGAATACTAAATAAAATGCTAATAGCTAAAATTCAGTAATAGAAAAACCAAGGTTTACTTAGGACTCTGAAGATGGTTTAGTATTAGGATATCAGTTTTACCTTGTAATGAAAGGTAAACTAAAAGCTATTATCTAACTAAATTCTTCAAAAAATCCCTATCAATTTTGCACAAGCTATCTTTACAAACCAAGTATGTGAGATAATTTTTTGACACTATAAGGAATATCACTCTCACACCATCAGCCAACAACATCATAATGGTGACACATTAGAGTTCTCATTAAAATCAGGACCAAAACAGGTAACTTGACATGTTTATTATTTTAAATTATTCTAGAAATTTTAATTCATGAAATATATATGAAACTAATATGTGGTATAAGTATGGGAATGGCCTATATTTAAAAATTATATAGAATAATTTTTCTATAAAAATTTAAAATTTAATGCTAGGTTAGTAAAATGGCTAGGAGGTATTTGGCAGGTTGATGCCTGACTTGTTCTGTGTGTGTGGCTTTTCAGAATTCTGATTTGTCATGCCAGTTCACACACAGCCATAAAGTGATTTAAATAAAGATGTCTAGTTTCACCTTATACTTGTGGTAGATTCTGCTTTATTCTACCATTTCACCAGAGGTAAGAACAGTCATGGGTTTCTTCTCCCTTATGAAGAGTGAGTCATTCTATGGAGTTTTCATTACTTAGGTGTTGTTTTGTTTTTGTCTTTGTTTTTGCATCCTCAGTTCTTGATGGATTTAGAAAAATTATGGTACTGTATCTCATCTGGCTTATTTTGGTGGTTAGGGTGAAACTGATAGGTTTTTGCAGCCATCTAAATACTAAATGGAATTGAGAATCCTGGTATTTTTAAAAATTTTATTTTTCATTGTTTGCTTCTAAAATATAGATATATAATTATTTTTATTGATCTTGTGCTTATGACCTTCTGTATTTACTTATTAATCATTTTATTTTTCTTTTTGTATATTTCTTATGACTTGCTACATAAATTTTTGTCCTGTGTGACAAAAGAAAGTTTTACTCTTTCTTTCTAGTCTTTATGCTTTGAAAAAAAATTTGGGGGGGGGGGCCTTACTTCATTGCCTAGGAACTACAGTGAAATGTTCAATAGAAGTGAAGAGTGTTGCTGAAGAGGAAAATGTCTACTATTTTTCCATTAATAATGGTGCTACCTGCAGTTTATCTGAGGTGCCTCTTTTTATTCTTTTAATATAGTGAATTATATTGAATAATTAAAAAATTTTAAACCAACCTTGAATTTGTGGAATAAACCCAACTTGGCCATGATATATTGCTCTTTCCCTGTATTACTGGCTTAAATTTGCTCATTTATGTTTAAGAATTTTAATGTGTATGTTCATGAAGGAAATTGCTCTGTGTGTGTGTGTGTGTGTGTGTGTGTGTGTGTGTGTGTGTGTGTGTGTTTGTAAGTGTATTAGGCTTTGGTATTACATTTATTCTAGCTAAATTATTCTAAATGGGTTGGGTAATGTTCCCCTGTCCACTGTTTTCTGAAAGAGATTATGTAATATGGCATTATCACCTTCTTAAATGTTGGAAAGAACTCATTAGGGAAGCTATGTAGACCAGAAATTTTCTCAGTAAAGATTTTCTTTTCTTTTGCAATTTCTTTAGTAATATAAAGCTATTCAGATTTTGTACTTCTTGTTTCCATTTTACTAAGTTGTGTTTTTCACTTACAACCATTTTATATATATTGTCAAACTTAATTGACACGAAGTTATTTATAATATTTTCCTTTAATCTTTGTAATGTTTGTAGGATCTACAGTGATACCCCTTTTTCATTCCTGATGTTGTTTGTTTGTTTGTTTGTTTGTTTTATTTTCTTGACTGGTCTAGTAGGGATTTTTCAGCTTTTATTAATCTTTTTAAATGTCAAATTTTGGTTTCTTATTTTATTTTTTTGTTTTCAAATTTTGGTTTTTAAATCTTTTGAATTTTCTTTTACTGTGATTGTTTGTTCATTGATTTCCAACTTCTTAACTATTTCCTTCTTTTAGTTACTATAATTTGCTCATCTTTCTTAGCTTTTTAAGGTAGAAACTTAGATTATGGATTTTTATGCCTTTATTTTTTCATATCACAAGCATTTAAAACTATAACTTGTCCTCTAAAAAAGTCTTGTAACTGCATCTTACAAACTGCTTTTTGTTCTGTTTTATTATTGTTCCATTTTAACCATTTTCTAGTTTTTCAGTGATTTTTTTTTGATCAGTGACCTATTTGGAAGTGTTTTATCTTGATTTCCAAAAAGACATTTTTCTAGATACCTTTTTTTTTTAAATTTAATATTATTGTGGCCAGAAGATATACCCTGGCCATTAATATTTATTGATACTTGTTTTATCTCTCAACATATAGTCTCTCTTAGTAAATGTTTCATGTGCATGGGAAAGAATATATATTCTTTAGTTGTCCTGTGTAGTAAGTAGTCTATAAATGTCTGTTAGATCAAACTGGTTGATAATGCTATTAAAATTTTCTATACTTTTACAAATTTTTGCCTACATTTTTTTTTTTTTAATGAGTTAGTTACTAAGAAAGGGATGTTAATCTCAATCTCACCAACCCTAATTGTGGACTTTTCTCCTTTCAGTTCCTGCCAAAAGTTTTCTTTTTTCTATTTAAAACTCTTTTTATTAGATACACACACATAGGACTTTTATGTTTTTTAGTGACTTAATCTTTTTATCATAATAAAATAGTCCCCCTTATCCCTGACAATACTCTCTATATTGAAGTCTGCTTTAGAAATATTAACACAACTATACCAGCTTTTTAAAGTTTACATAGCATGATATATATATTTCCACCTTTTCACTTTCAACCCCTTTGTGTTTTTATATCTCAAGTGAATCTTTTGTAGACACATATAGTAGTGTCTTATTTTTTTTATCCAACCTAGTAAATTATGCTTTTAATTAGTGTGTGTATAAATACATTACATAAATTTCTTTATGTAATTACTGATTTTTTTTAATTTATATTTACTATCTTGATATTTTTCTGTATTTCCCTTCTTTTTTTGTTCCTCTGTTGCTCCTTTTCTATTTTTTTTGTGTTTTTTTAAATGTTTTAATATTCTACTTATTTTTCTCATTTTACTTTTAGCTAATGTTTGCATTTTTGTTAGTTGTTCTATACTTTAGAATATGTATTCTTATCACAGTCTACTTATAATTAATGTTACATCATTTTGTGTAAACTATAAAAAAGTACAACTGTTTAACTTGTGCCACTGTTGTTAATTACTTTATTTCTATATATATTATGAGACCTGTAATGTTATAGTTATTATTCTAAACAGTCAATATCTTTTAAAGAAATTAAGAGAAGAAAAATGTAAGAAAATATTTTTTATTTACCTACATATTTACTAATTCAATGCTCCTCACTTATTCCCATAGATCTGAGTTTCCATTAGCTGTTTTGCATTTATTTAGAGAACTCTGGCAGAGAGTTTGTGGATAAGTTAATGACAGATAACTGGAAAACTAATCAAATATACAAACAAAAACATTTGTTAACCAGGGAACAAAAAAAGTTCTCCAGAGAGGAAATGCATCAAATCACACTATGTGGCTAAGCCAGAAATGATGTTTTTATACTCACACGTTAGTATAAGCACTGAATAGTACCATAACCACAAATTGTGATTTTACTTCTTAATCTTTCTTTGTGGGAAATCAATAGATAATGTCTGAAGCTAAAATATAAAAACTAACTAAATACATAATCAATAAACAGACATAGCAGCAATTTGGAGTTTGGAAAGAGGAAGGTAAGTTGGGAAGGGGAGAGTTCAGTGTTGCCAGAGTTTATCTCTGGGAAGCAGGAGGTGCAGTAAAGTAGGGGCTGCTCTTTCTCATAATAGGTTTAGTTTTACTGTTAGACTATGTACATGTATGATTATGATGACAAAGACAATTGTTAAGCCAATGGGAATATCCCAGTAAGAGGGAAAGCATGAATACATAAGAAATCAGCTACTAGACAATGTAAGAGGGAAGGATAATAGGATCAGAACAGATGATCAGAACATGTTTGGTGGTAGGAAACCAAAGGGCAGTCTGCTTCTATTTTCTCTGTGATGGGAGTAAAATGCATGCACAGAGTGTCAAGTGCCTTTCCCTGAGGCCTTGCAGTGATGATGATGAGAGAATTTTTTTAATCATGTAAAAAATTTTCATTAATTTTCTTTTGGTTATTTTTGTTGTGTTCATTCTTATAATCTGCCACTTTACTTCTTAGTTTATTTTATATGCATTTCCTTTTGTAATTTCTCTTTTTCTCCTACTTAGTCTCAGATTTACTCCCTGGAAAATACATTTATAGCCCTTTGAAGCTGTGTTCTTTTTCTGCTCTCTGAATAACCAAAATAAGCTTTATTTATGAATATCTGAGTGCTATCATCTGAAGAAAAATTATAAATGTTCACGTCATCCCTATAATTTCTGAACTCCTGTGCTTTGGATAGTATGCTGTCAAGATGCCAAAGTAGCTGATGGGGGTATAGAACAGTCTCCTCCTATGTAAAACTTTATCTTAATGTGCTAGTTAGATGTGTTTTGAGTCTCCTGGGAGGATTTAGCATACCTGATAACAGTGACTGGAGCAAACGCATAGACATTGAAAGGAAACTCAGCCTAAGCCTTATGATTGCAGGCTCACCAACCAGCTGTGTTTTCCTGCTCTCCGTACACAGATTTAAACAAACAATTGGGAGTTGATACCACTGCAGTTAGATCCTTCCCTGCTTACTGCCTACGTGTGCTTGGGTAAATTACTTAAACTCTGAGTTTATTGCCTCATTAAAAAAAATGTTTATAATTTTATTACCTTATAGAAGCGTAGTGGGGATTGGATAACAGTAAATATGAATGCAACTATTACATCTGAGGCACATACAGGCACATACTTAGCTACAGGAGAAAGTAGTTCTCATCACCTACCACCAGGCACATACTTAGCTACAGGAGAAAGTAGTTCTCATCACTTACCACCACCATCTATCTATCAGTAGTTAAACTAAAGACCACTTTTCTAAACTTAAACTTGGCGCTTTAGAGGATCGTGAGCTTTTACTTTTCAATGAGGTAATTGGCAGTCAGTTTAAGCTTCTGATGTGGGAAGTGTGAAAAAATGGAGGAAGATAAGGCTAAAGTGGAAGTTTAGGAAAAAGGAGAGGTTGGAGTTAGAGACAGAAGAGAAGAGTAAGAGCAATTGCAGAACAAAGATGCTGAGGTCCTAACTTGGGTTCATGGCCATGAGCATGGACATAAAGTCAGACCCAATAACTCCCAACTGTGCTAATGTGGTCAGTGTGTAAGCCTGGTTTACAGTGGAACTAATAAAGCTTTAACTTTAGAGCCCCTCACTTGAACAGATGAGTCTCTTCCAAGGCTCTGGGAGAGATTCTGATCATGTGATTGCATACTCATGTACTTTCATGAAATTTGCAAAATTTTTTTTATCTTTCTCTTTGTCAATATTTTCTTTATATTGGGAGAATATTGGGGTGGCCACAGGCATTTTGTAGCTCCAACCAAGGAAAGATGAGTTGAGAATACATTATTTGAGTTTTGTAGGACCTATGTATGTGGGTCACAAACATTCACGTAGAATTTATTGTTAGCTGTTCTGATGTAGGAATGATTTACAGAAATAATCCTATTGCCCACTATTTCAACTTCCTGAAACCACATAGAAAAGGTACAGAGCCAGATGTTATATTGTGATAAAAACATATGCTACTGCACCTGGCATTGAAGTATATAGGTAATGAGAAATAATCTTTAAAAAATATGGCACCAAATGGCTTGTGGAAAAGTCTGTCAACCCTCAGATATGTAAATTTTTAAAAGGCAAATTCAGTTCTCATTAATAACTAGAAAAAAATAGAACTTGTGTTCTTTAAGAATATACTCAATAATGCATCATATATAAATATCAACATACAATAATTTTTTTTTCTTGATGGAATTTGTCTGAGATTTATAAAAATTTCTATATATATTGGGGACAAAACCTGTAGTAGTATTACAGATGTGGTAGAACTGAGTGTGAAGTCATGTGTTATTCATCCCAACATAAATCATCTTATTAACAATAACAAGTTGTGAAGCTAAATATATTTTTTAAACTGTTAATATTATAACACATATCATCAGCCATGTTTCAGGCTGAATAATGTGTCTTACTTTTAGAGATAATGTATTACAAAATTGTCAATATGAAGAAATGTTTAAAGGTTATGAAGATTGTAGAACACAGAAGTTTAGTGTGTGTCTGGCAATTAATAAAAATATTGTGTTTATATTGATTTTGTGACATCTACATTTATCAGCTTTCATAAGTTTGTAATTTATTGTAATTTCTCATTTCTAATAAATATACGCTTTTCTAACAAATTTTGTATTAATAATTTAGTTATTTTTTTCTTAAAAATGCCCCCTCCCCAAACCACATAAACTTCAAACCTCACAAAACCTGACACCACTCAGACAGTGAGATAATGCAGGACAGAATGGTTTTCCCAGAGGGGACATTAGTTCACTCTAATGCTGCTGAGAGCTTCCAGTTAATCACTGAACTTGAAAGAATCATTCTGCAGACCAGGCTACTCTCAGAAATTGACTTATTTTCTTTTAGTACCTAGCTATGGACTCTTAATTCTCCATAATAGATCAGCTCCAGCCTAGAGCAGATGTTGGCCAAAGCCTTTGGGCATCTTTGTGCTTAATGACTCTCTTTCAAATTAGCATTAGATCTCTCAAGCCTTCTTATTTCCTCCCAGTCAAATGGGACATCCAGGACACAGGACCTTGAGATACCAAAAGAAAAAGTTAGTGATGTTCTGAGTAAAAAGTAAGAAGTTTTATCTTAGTAAAATATTTATCTTAATTTCTCCCTTTTTTTTTCTTTTATGACGTGTAAATCTAGGAAATCCTCTTTATAGCTTACAAATAAAAAATTGGTCTTGAATTGTTTCTGAGATAAAAACAGGTACTCTTTGTTGCAGTGATTACAAATGAAATATTGATATTGTTGATATTCACATTTCAAATGAAAACTGCTATTAAGAATTCGTTCAATTCAGTGTTACTAACCTTGAAGAATTTCTAACCATCTGTAGATCTTGTCATTAATTACACATTGAAAATTGAAAGTTAGGAGCAAACTACATTTCTACTGTGATCTTTTCTCCTTATAGAATTGTAAGGAGCAAGCCAGCCCAATAGATTGATTTACAGTAGGATCAGTTCTCATTTAAGGGACTGTTATTATCCTACATTCTATAGTTTTCCGTGATCTCCTACATTCAGAGTTTTGCAGAGCAATCTCTGACTTCCTAAGGGCAAATCCCTTGATATTTCTCTGGGAGAAAAATGACTTTTAATACCATAAACAGTAAAAAAAAAAAAAATAGGTGGACAAAGATCAGATCAGTTTAAATCTAATTACTTTAAATTTCACTTTCATCTTTATTCAGGCTGAAACAATCGGTCTTTTTAATAAGAAAACCTGTACTCTAGTTTCTCAGCTCTCAAAAAAGCATGTTGAACCAACTTCCTGAGCTAGAAGCCATGGTGATGAAAAGCCAGCAGAGCAAATAGATTAAGTTGAAGCACCATGTTAATCTGTAAATCAAATGTTTCTCACATGGTCTATATTCCTTCCGCCTGGATCAAACATCTGCTTTCCATTCAGACAATTTCCATTTAGACAGTGTTTTATGTCTTCCCTTCCTTTGAAAATGTTTCTTCATTTTCAGATTTGTAGGAAGACCTTTAAATGGTAGCTATATTGATTCCTTTTATAGCTCTTAGTTGTAATAAAATGTGTCTCATTTGCTTTTCCTATCTTTCTGGTTAATGTTTGTACCTCTCAGGGTTTTGAGTTTGTTTTGCGAAAAAGATGCTAAGAACCTCTTCCCCAAATTGTCTAAGGCTTAGTGACTTTCTATTTAGAGTTTTTGGACCTGTCTTTTAGCTGATTCTCTCCTACTGTTTTTCTCTCCACTTCATTATCTTTCTTCTCCCTGTCTCCCTCCCCTTGATTTCATTGTCATTCAAGAAAAACTAGGAATGAGGTTCTCATACTGTCCATTAGGACCTGGAGGTGACTTGGTCCAGCTTGACAAGATGACTACTGATGACATCATACAGGAAACATTTTCTGCTTAGAGACCATTTTGATCTGACACTAGGTTCCAACCAATGGTAAAAGCAGAACATCATAAGGAAAGGAGACTTTGTGAGCCACCAACACAAGTGACTAATTGTGAACTTAGAGAAAAAGGTATTTCTCAGAATTATGAATGAAGATTTATCTCTCTGTTTCTGAGAGATAGACCACCCCAACCTGCCTTCAGATGACTTTTTAAGAAAATATTCATTCATGGTACAGAAAACCTTGAAAAATCTTGGACTAGATCATGTGTTTCTCCAGCCACCTGAACCTGAGGTCCAACCTGCATTTTTATTTGTTTAATTTGTTTAATCCACATTCCTCACTTAGTTACTAGGATTCTCCTTAACAACATCTTCCTGTCCTTACTGCCACCATGAGGGAGATATCTTCAGAGGTCCAAGTGGCAACAAAACTTTTGTGTTTGTCTTAACTCTTTAATTACAGTATACTCAGTGATGTCCAGTACTGTGGTCCTCCCTCATCCATGGTTTTGATTTCTGTGATTTCAGTTACCTGCAGTCAACCGTGGTCAAAAAGTGTTAAATGAAAAATTTCAGAAATTAATAACTTATGAATTGTTGTTCTGAGTAGCGTGGTGAAATCTCATGCAGTCCCACACCATCTCTCCCAGGATGTGAATCATCTCTCAATCCTGAATGTCCACACTATGGATACTCCCCACCAGTTAGTCACCAGATCATCAGATTGACTGTCATGGTATCACAGTGCTTGTGTTCAAGTAGATCTTACTTTACTTAGTGGCCCTAAAGGGCAAGAGCAGTGGTTCTGGCAATTCAGATGTGCCAAAGAGAAACTTTTATAAACTGCTTTCTTTAAGTGAAAAGGTGAAAATTTTCAACTTAATAAGGGAAGAAAAAAAATCATATGCTGAGGTTGCTGAGATCTGTGGTCAGAACAACTTCTGTGAAATTGCCTAATTTATAAATTAAACTCTATCATGGATTTGTATGTATAGGAAAAAACAGTATACAGTGTTCAGTACTATCTCTGGTTTTAGGCAGCCACTAGAGGTCTAAGAATGAATCCCCTATGGATAAGGGGGGACTACTGTACCTGTTATGAGACTATCTGAACTCCACACTTAATTATTGGGGTATATGCCACCACTATTTAGGTCTCCCATTTTATCTAGATAAGGAGATCCCCAGTTTTACCAACTACAATTATTTTTATACTATACTTTTTACAAATAAAACTACAGAAAATGAAATTTTATTTGAAACATACATAAAAATTAAGAAGAAAAAGGCAAGAGAAAACATGGCAATCATTAAATGTCAATACATTTTAGACATTCCAATTATCCTAGGCAAAAAGAGAAAGCTGATGAATTAATATTATCTCATAAAAGGAAATGTACCACTTTCCCAGATGACATTTTTCTTAATTTTGACTTCTAAATACAATTGAGCAAATTATAGCATTCCAATAATATTAGCATCTCCCATGTTCTCTAACATTTTCACATACATTCAAAATCTGTAAAATGGCAATTGTAATAGTAATAGTAACTAATAAAAATTATCATTTTTAAAGCCAAAATAGTTAAATATTGCCAATTTTATATGAGATAATTCCATACTTGATTTATTGTATCTTCTTCCAGAATACCTTAATATCAACATAAGCAAATAAAAATATATGTTTTTTTTCTTGCAAAAAAGAGATGTATATCATATTTACTATATTGGCCTTGCTTTTTATAAACATTATATTTAAACATTTTATATATAGCTTCTCCTTGCCCCCCTGTTTTTAAAAAATATGTATATAAGTATTCCATTGTAAGAATGTAATATGAGCCCCAATTGATGAATTTTTCAAATTGGTGATATTTTTAAGATTACTATTAATATCATCAAGCAAATTTTTTGCTATTATAAACGATGTTTTAATGAATAAGACCAACATTATGGCCAATGCTTGCAGATATATAATTAAGATATATTCTTAAAAAACAAAGATACATTCTCAGAAATGGAATTGCTGAGTCAAATGGTAAATGTATTCTTTTTTTATAGTTAAGGCCACAGGGGCACTTTGTGGTCCTGCTAAGCAATGAATGAGAACGCCATTTCCCTACAGCATCACCAACATGATAAATTTTTAAATGGTTGAAATTTTTGCCAATACAATAAGAGGAAAGTAGCATTTATTTGTATTTCAATTACTATAAAAAACCCTAGCATTTTTTTCATTTAAGAAACAATTTTTCCCCTAATGAACCTATTCATCTCTTTTCTCCTTTACTGTTAAGTTATAGATCTTATTTTTACTTTATAGAAACTCTATATATTAGGAAAACCAGCGCTATACTTACTAATTTAAATTATAATACTTACCCCAGTTAATCACTTATATTTTGATTTTGCTCATGTTTTTGTTTTTTTACTGTGTAAAATTTTTATTTTTATAGAAGTGAATTTATCTACTTATTTATCTTTCTTTAACAAGTTCCAGATTTTGAATCATAGTTAGAAAGACATTACTCCAAGTTTATAAAGGATTTTGCTTAAGTTTTCTTCTATTATCTTTATGGGATTTTAAAACACATTTTATTATTTGATCCTTAAGGAATTTATTATATTATGGACTGTAAGATTTGAACCATTATTATTTTTAGGTGGCTCTCTAGCTTTTCAACAATCACTTATCAAAAAGCCCATCCTGTCCTCAGTTATATAGGTCTATCTCTGGATATTTATTTTGTTCAATATTTATTTTATTCTATTGTCTGTCCTTGAACCTATACCTCACTGATTTCATTACAAAGAACTTATTATATTTTTTAACATCTGGTAGTCCTAGAACCTTTTCAACATTTCTCTTTTTCAGAATTTTCCAAATTATTTTTTTCACTTACTTTTACACATAAATTTTACAGTTGTTTTTTTAAAAGATTTTTTTTAGTTATTAAAAATATTCTCTTACAAATAATAACAAGTGTTGGAGAGGTTGTGGAGAAAAAGGAACCCTCATATTCTGCTGGTGAGAATGTAAACTGGTACAGCTACTGTGAAAAACAGTATGGAGGATCCTCAAAAAATTAAGAATAGAATTATCATGTGACCCATCAGTCCTTCTTCTGCATATTTACCCCCCAAAATTAAAAACATTTATCCATAAAGATAAGATGTTCTTTGCAGTATCATTCATGGTAGACCAGACATGGAAACAACTGAAGTGTTCTTCAATAAATGATTGGATAAAGAAGGTGTAGTACATTTATACAATAAAATATTACTCTGACATATGATGAAATATTGCCATTTTTGACAACATAGATGGCTCTCAAGATTATTATGCTAAGTTAAACAAGTCACACAGAAAAAGCTGAGTACTGCATAATTTCACTCATATGTTGGATATAAAACTGAAAGCAACAAATGAACAAGACAAAGAAAGGTAGACTCATGGACATGGACAATAGTTTAGTGGTTACCAGAGGGAAGGTGAAAGAGAGAAAGTAAATAAGGGCAAAAGGGGTCAAATATATGGTGATGAAAAGAAATTGAACTTTGAGTGGTGTGATGAACACACAATGCAATATTCGTATGACATTATTGAACTGGTCACTTGAAACATGTAATTTTATTAAACAATGTCCCCCTAATAAATTTAATTAAAATTAATCTTATGTAACAATTAAAAAATAAAATAATGTGACTAATCTATGGGGCAAAAAAAGTATCCTATTGGTGCTTTTGAGATTATATTACACTTACAAATTAATTTAGGAAGAACTGACATCTTGTTACTTTTCTCCTTAAAATTATATATATTTTTTTGTTTCCATTGCAAATATGATTTTTTCTTCTATACATTTCACAACTTATTTCTGGTATATATAAAATCTATTGATTTGTGTATATTATTTTTTTACTCTGTTACCTTATTAAATTCTTTTACTGCTTGTAGTAGTTTTCAACTTAATTTTATTTTCCAAGTATATAATCATGTCATGTGCAGTGATAATTTTATCTCCTCCCCATTTTATAGAAGCAATATATGAATATATTATCATTTTATAAAAATTAAGAACATTAGTATTTTAAATCACAAACAAGAAATCTTCCTAACTTCCCCAACTATCTTTCCCAAATTTAACTACTGTTCATTTAAAGCTCTTTCTGCATATTTCCATAGGTATGTATGTAAAACTACATGTCATTTTATTTTTCTATTTTTATATTTGGAATGTACTTTACATGCTATTATTTTATATGAATGTCTTAAAAATTTTTAAACAATTGCAAACTTAGAAGTCACAAACATAGAACAAAGAACTTACTTTCTTGAACGATTTAAGAGAGGAAGTTACTGACCCAATCATCCATAACCCTAAATACTTCAGTGTAAAGTTCCTGCATACAGGAATGTTATCCAATTAGAATAATCAAAATCAGATAATCAATCTAAATGCATTAAAACCATCTAATCTGAGACTTCTTTCTCATGTTTCCAGTTGTCCCAATATATATATATTTTTATGGCAAAAGGATCCAGTTCAGTATTACATGTTGCATTAGTTGTAATATCTCTTTAGTCTCCTTCATCTTTCCTTGACTTTCATGACCTTGACAGTTTGGGATATTACTGGCCGATTATTTCATACAAAGTCCCTCAATCTGGGTTGGTTTGATGTTTTTTTTCATGAATAAATTCAGGTTACACATAGAAATACACTTTGATCATTTAATTAAGGTGCTGTGTGTAGGGCTTTTTCTTTTATAATCATAGAACAACATAGATGTGAACTGAATGGGTCCACTTACATGTGAATTTTTTTTCAATAAATACAGTCGTCTGGCTCTTCATATCAAGAGTTCCAATCTGAGGATTTAATCAACCTGGACTTGAAACAGTGTTTTTGCCTTCCCAGCCACAGATTCCTTCCTGCGGGTTGAAGATACTGTGTTTTCGAACCAGGGTAAGTAGAATCTGCAGATATAGATGTGAAGGGCAGACTGCAGAGTCAAAAATTATACTTAAGGTTTTCCACTATGTGTGGCTTGTGGAGTTGGTGCCCCAGCTCCCTGCCCATCTCATTGTTCAAAGGTCAATTGTAGTAAGCTTTTTGTGAGGAGTTACTTTGAAATCATGTAAGTATCCACTCTTCATAAAACCTTTTAAATCATTTGTGTTTATTTATATCAGTTTCAATATGACTCTCTATGGGTTATAATACATTCCTATCATCTCTTTTGATGGTCAAATTTTCTCTAATTTGGCCAGTGAGGGCTTTATCAAGCTGATTTGGGTGTCCCTTTGTTTTATCTCCTGATGGTCATTAAGCATCTGTTTGCTCTCTGATACAGCAAAATGTTTCAGACTTTTATTTCTTCTGCACACATACACATACATATTTACACATATGCATATACAATTACATATTTACATGTTTTTTCTATTCTATGTCCATCTATCTATTAAAAACCACAAGTTCACATTGATACTTGCATATTAAATACAAAATTATACTCATTTAAACGTTCTTTGTTTCATTGTTATAAACCCCTTTTTTTGCTAGCGATATAACTGTATTCCATTATCCTTAATGTATTTAGTTATTTGATTAGTTTTCATGAGTGTTATCAATCTTCTGTCTCCACCTACCCGCGCCCCAAGTTCTTGTGAGTTTCCTCCTCAGCCCGTTTGGATGCTAAGATCCCACTCTGGGTCATGGCAGTTCCTCTTTTCCCTGGTGTGGGTCCTTATTTTGCTCTGCCCCAATTAATGACTTATAACTGAGTTGTACAGAAAGGGGGAGGGGAACACAAAGTAGAGCTAGATATCTTTAAAAAGATTTTTTTATTATACAATAACCCAAACATGAATTTTGAAATCAAAATCAGCTTTGGTTTCCATTTCATGTATTGGAAAACTGTCATTGTGAGTATACATCATATATCTAATTTATTCTTTTTAAATTATCTTGATGAATTTGCTAATATGGCTGTACTGCAGCTCATGCAGCTTATCAATAGAGGAATGGTAAAATATACACCTTATTTCTTGAATTTTCTAATGTTATAAACAATAGATATAGTTTACATATTGCCTCTTCATGTGTATTTTCATGTGGAATAAGGAAAGTACAATCTCTGGATCGAAGGTTATCATTATTATTATTTTTTCTTACCATTATTTTATTAAAAAAAATTTTTTTTAACATTTTATTTTTTAAAAAATTGTATTTTCCCCCTCCTCTCACCATCTCCCCCTCCCCTCTAATAACCACTAGTCTATTGTTTATGTCCATGAGTCTCTGTTTGTTCGTCTTGTTAATTTGGTGCTTTTAGGTTTACATCCCACATATAAGTGATATCATGTGATTTTCAAATTTGCCTGGCTTATTTCACTGAATATGATTATTTCAAGGTCCATCCATGTTGTTGCAAATAGCAGTATTTCATTTCTTCTCATGGCTGAGTAATATTCCATTGTATATATGTACCACT